>JAFMOD010000470.1:118755-211553 GCA_019802435.1 Corydoras maculifer | reverse complement strand
TTGGACCCCCTTTTGCCTTCCGAACTGCCTCAATTCTTCGTGGCATAGATTCAACAAGGTGCTGGAAGCATTCCTCAGAGAGTTTGGTCCATATTGACATGATGGCATCACACAGTTGCCGCAGATTTGTCGGCTGCACATCCATGATGCGAATCCCCCGTTCCATCACATCCCAAAGATGCTCTATTGGATTGAGATCTGGTGACTGTGGAGGCCATTTGAGTACAGTGAACTCATTGACATGTTCAAGAAACCAGTCTGAGATGATTCCAGCTTTATGACATGGCGCATTATCTTGCTGAAAGTAGCCATCAGATGTTGGGTACATTGTGGTCATAAAGGGATGGATATAGTCAGCAACAATACTCCTGTAGGCTGTGGCATTGCAACGATGCTCAATTGGTACCAAGGGGCCCAAAGAATGCCAAGAAAATATTCCCCACACCATGACACCACCACCACCACCAGCCTGAACCGTTGATACAAGGCAGGATGGATCCATGCTTTCATGTTGTTGACGCCAAATTCTGACCCTACCATCCGAATGTCGCAGCAGAAATCGAGACTCATCAGACCAGGCAATGTTTTTCCAATCTTCTATTGTCCAATTTCGATGAGCTTGTGCAAATTGTAGCCTCAGTTTCCTGTTCTTAGCTGAAAGGAGTGGCACCCGGTGTGGTCTTCTGCTGCTGTAGCCCATCTGCCTCAAAGTTCGACGTACTGTGCGTTCAGAGATGCTCTTCTGCCTACCTTGGTTGTAACGGGTGGCTATTTGAGTCACTGTTGCCTTTCCATCAGCTCGAACCAGTCTGGCCATTCTCCTCTGACCTCTGGCATCAACAAGGCATTTCCGCCCACAGAACTGCCGCTCACTGGATGTTTTTTCTTTTTCGGACCATTCTCTGTAAACCCTAGAGATGGTTGTGCGTGAAAATCCCAGTAGATCAGCAGTTTCTGAAATACTCAGACCAGCCCTTCTGGCACCAACAACCATGCCACGTTCAAAGGCACTCAAATCACCTTTCTTACCCATACTGATGCTCGGTTTGAACTGCAGGAGATTGTCTTGACCATGTCTACATGCCTAAATGCACTGAGTTGCCGCCATGTGATTGACTGATTAGAAATTAAGTGTTAACGAGCAGTTGGACAGGTGTACCTAATAAAGTGGCCGGTGAGTGTATGTAGCAATACAGCATTCTTTCTCATCTCTTTTGCACTTTGAGAAAACTCTATTGTATTATTGGTCCCAGCATGTATTTTCATCACAAAAAATATTTTCAATGTGCTATTTGGTTCATTTGCCCAATTTTTGATGATATTCAAGATGCTATATGGCTTGCACCTGTATCAGTTCAAATAAAGAGAACCTGGTGGAGGTTTGCAAGTCATCTCTTACTGTGACAAGGTGTTACAGCCACTTAACATTAAAAAGGGTCTCTACCTGAATTTTACCAAGCAAATAGATTAAGTCTTCCATTAAACAATTACATTTCATCCAGCAAGTTATGTAGTGAATAGCTTCACGATTGTAAACAAACCATGTGCAAAGACACATTCTGTGGTCATGGAAACACTGCATAGAGGTCCATGTCTAAGTAAAGTGATACAACCTTTGTGTAAAAAGGCTGTGATGGATCACATAATTTTATCACAGTAACGACATTTGTCAATCAGATTGTAAGATAAAAAAATAACTGCTAAATACTGTATCAAAGTTTTAAACACAGTGTATTGCTAACCTAGTAAACCTGAATATTGTAAATCTTTATTTTAACATTAAACAAATTGCATTTATTAACATTTTTAAAAACACTTACTATATTAATGTTTACCATCTGGCTAGTTCAAAGGCCATTTTCTGACAGGAACAGTGACACGTTTCAAACAATACACACAGGCAACAGGAAATTTAGTTTCTTTGGATTGTGGAAGGAAACCAGAGTCTCCCACTAAGCAGTGGCCCTTGACAGGTTTCTTCTTTTAAAAAAACAAAACCTTTTTTTTTTCTTGTCATCACATTGCCTTGCATACTTTGGGATTTCATACTTATAAAACTGTAAACTTTCTTTAAGCAGACATAAGCTACTGTAAAAATACCTTTAGTAGTACCATATTTAATGTACCCACTGTAAAAGCATTAGATTATTTTTGTCTAGTAATGAAACACTTCACAGCACAGTATCAACTCAGTAACTGGTCTGTTTGTCTGCCAGTGAATCCCACAAAAACCTATAGCTTAAGATGGTCATTTAAACTTTAGAAAAAAACAGCTTGATGATTTCCTTATAGTAGAATGTTACATAATACTGTCTCATTTCTAGCCTTGTCAAATGAGTGATATATAGTCAGAATACAGTCTTATTGAAATATGTGAATGCCCATGACCACATATTTTAATCTATTAATATAAACGGAAAACCTGCTCTGCAGCTGATAAAATATAAAGTATTTTGGCAAATATTAATGTATGGTACAAAGATGAAGTTAACTGAAATGAAGAATGTGGATTGTGGGAACAAAATGTTACTTCAGAATGTTTATGCGTGCACACACACACACATTATATCTGATTTATGTAGGTAGAGAACACACTAACAAAAAAAAGTCTATAATGGCAAGTTGAGAAAATAGAGCAAGAAGGCGATGTATATATTAAATGTACTCATACCAAATACTTTTATTATGTACATTTAGTTTTGAATAAATTTACTTTAAATGACAGTCAGATTTCTCATTTGACAAGAGCAGGATTTCTTATGACCTTTTCCACTTTTTAATCTTCACCTGAGATGCCAATAATTGTAAAAAAAAAAGTGCTGAATATTCAAGTTAAAACACTTTGTAATGTAATTTATACTAAATATATTTTGAGATTTAGTACATTTCAACAACCAAATATTAGCAAAAGCAATTTATTAATTGGATATACAGGACAGCTAGGAAAATATATCTGGATATTGCTAAGATGAAAACATTTTTACAAGTCTCTACTGCTGTGTAAATTGCCGGCAAGTCTATACAAAACAGTCAAGGCTTACAAATAGGACAGAACAATATAAATAAAGCAGTGTCATCATCAGTCAACATACCCAAAAACTAAAATAAATAAATCAGATACATTACAGGAAGGCAAGGAGCAGATCTGGGTTCCTATGTAGTGTTTAACCAAGCTACAGGGAACAGGCTTAAAGTGAGTTTATTTATTTTACTATTCACAACTACAACAAAGCAGTAAATCCTATTTGCTCATTTGAAAAAGAAAACAGTTAACGATTAATTCTCTTGCAAGGTTATGAAACGTCTATACACAGTAGTCTATATTAACAGTCGGTGTACAAAATGCACCATGTCATAGTACGTTTAATCCCAAATCATTGCGAATGAAAAGAACTTCTTGAAAACAGTGCAATTATTTTTCACAGCACATGTTGGTCCTGCGTGGCTTTTTTCATACACAAAACACTTATTGTTCATCACATAAGCTGAGAAATTTTAGCCACATTTAATGTGGACAATAGTCTACCATTGATTGTTTGATGCCTCACATCACTGGAATAGTTTTGGAAAGATGTGTGACAGAAGTGCTGCTTTACGTTCTGAGTCGTTTCTGTGGTGGGGATGTACGATCAGCAAGTCCAAGCCTTTTTAGTTCGGAGTGAAAGAAACCCTGAAGTCTGACACCAGCCTTGGCCTCACTGGTGTTTTGAGGGTTGTATTCAAGGCAGTTGGAAAACATCAGCTCCACATCACCTATATATTCCGCTGTTTAGAATAAACATTTTGCTGTAGTTGTTATACATGACGTCAAGCAGACACAATCTCTGAAAATAAGCAAACTACTTACATGCAGTTTTGTATTCACAGTTGTTGACTCGCTCTCTGATTATACTCAAAGCAATAGGCTTCTTGATAATATCATAGTAGTCAGGTACCTGTGGAAAAAAAATACAAGCCACCATGAGGGCTGCAGCTCAGGACATCTTTACACGGTGTAAAGGAAGACAGAAATGGAAATGTAAACAAACAGTGCAGAGGCACAAAATGTATTAACGTTATTTTATACCAGTAAAACTGACTAAACAAAGCATTTAAAATCTAATTATATTAAAGGAATATAGCAAATGATATAATACCAAAAAGGAAAGGTTCAAAATTGAAAGCAAAACAGTCCACAGTTTCTTTATAAATACTGAGAGGAACGTTCTCAGGTTCTCAAGTTTTAAAGACTTTTGTGTTTGTAAAAACATCATGACATTACATGCCTTTTAGTGGCACATACAGATGTTTATCATCAATGTTTTATCAATCAAATCATTAAATTTACTACAAATCAATGATTTTAAATCATTTGTGCCCCAGGGCAAAACATCCTATAGTTTACATTTAACCTTTCTTCGGTTATAAAGATAACTAAAATTAACAAAATATTAAGGGCGGCACGGTGGCTTAGTGGTTAGCACGTTCGCCTCTCAGCGCTAGGTATTCCCGGTTCGAATCCCCATCTGGGTGGAGTTTCCATGTTCTCCCCGTGTGTTTCCTCTGGGTTCTCCGGTTTCCTCCCACAGTCCAAAAACATGGATCAAGGTCAATTGAGTTCTCCAAATTGCCCCATATAGAGTGTGTGTATAGAGAGAGTGTGTGAGTGAGTGCGTGCCCAGCAATAGATTGGCGCCCTGTCCTGGGTGTATCTGCCCAGCGCCTGAAACGTTCTCCTCTGGATGGGCATGGGGAACCCCCCCACGACCCTAATATAGGATAAAGCGGAAGATAATGAATGAATGAATGAACAAAATATGAAATAAAAACTCAAAGTTATCTCAGCTGATTTGATTCTTCTGCACAATACTATTATCTTCAATTAAAATCTATTACTAGAAAGTTGCTGAATTCTTGTAATATGGCAAGTTTCAATAAATAATTTTTTTTCTTTTTCATAATTAGTACCTGAAATTTAGACACCAGTTTTTTGAAGGGCCAGCTATCCTCATGCCGTACTAGGTCCACAGTTAGTTGTTCACACACAGAGAGTTCATGGACACCAACATTCCTACCAGAGCTGCGGCGATTGGAAGAACTGCTTGAGGCAAGCACCATCTTGGCTTTAGGGGAGACCTCTGCTGGAAAAATTCAAAAAGTAGAAGGGAAAAGTCCTCAAATATAAATTAGGTAACATTTTTACAAGTACATGCAAACTATGAAAGCTGCACTTTACTTCACAATTATAAAGGTCAAATTAAGACTAAAATACAAAATTAAGAAGGTACATTAAATGTTATTAAATAAAATGCATCACCACGAAAGGCATTTTGTTTAAACACCCAGAACATTCCTTTTTAAAAAACAATATTAACATATAACATTAAATTAATTTGAATCTGTATATTTCTACAGATTCAGACTACATTCCATCTGTTTCGCCACTTGCTTGCAGACCTTTGTGTGGGTTGCACTGGTATGAGTCAATCAGATGTAGCAGTGCTACTGGAGTTTATCATGTAGGCGTGAAAATATTCCACTTCCGTCTTGCCACCTGCATCCTATGATTACTGATGAATTATAAACACAAACTGTCCAACAAAAGAAAAGCTACGGTCTTTACTTTTACACTAAAAGTTGGACATGTCTACCAGCAGCACGGTTGTGTCTTATCCGCTATAATAAAATGGGAAGTTCCAGTCCTTAAACCTGATTGGCTAAACCATTTGTCAAGCTACAACATTATGGACAAAAATGCACACCTCTGCACACCTTAATGAACAACAAAAACCTTGGCTCTGAACTAAACTTTTCCAGCTCGCCAGCAAAGAATTGTGCAAACATGGTAAAACATTATTTTAAAACACATACCATTAATGTGAATATACAGATGAATATAAAAAGCAAAGCCATTTCTAGGTAAGCACCAATCCAGTATCTTGTTGCATAGCAATAAATAATAAACAGACTAGATTGTGCCGGGGAATAATAATTTCAATAATAATAATAATTTTGTTTTAAATAAACACATCTGTGATTTAAAACTTCTTTAGGATGTTTTATTTAACACATTTTTGAACTACTGTGAATAAAACACGTACATTATTGTAGATACATCATATCTTCTCGTGCCTTATTGCCCCACCAATTATACAAATTTATAAACATTTTAATGTATAATATATTAGAAATCCTGTCATGACTCACTTGTGCTGGATCTTTTTCTGGACTCAGTTGGGACTGCTGCAGGACTTAGACGACTATTGTCTTTTGCTGAGGAACCATTAGTGTTTAGCACCTCCTGACTGAGACGGGCACTGGAGCGGCTACCAGCCCTTGGAGGTGGCTTGCCATTAGATATGAAGGTGCTTTTCTTCCCTGAGTTTTTGGAGCCTCCTTTACTGGCTGATTGGCTTTGTTTGGAAGTGTTTAGTTTGGTCTGAGGGGTAAGATTTGATTCTGCTTGTTTGGATCTAGTATTTGATACTCCAGCTTTGGAACTTTGTATTGGAAGCTTCACAACAGCCTTTCGAGAGAGACTGAGAAAATATGATAAAATATGTAGTGTTAAGTTTAAATTGGTAATGGCATGTGAAGTTTATATAATACTTCAAATTTATCAAATAACCAACGTTTCCTTCTCCTCAACATCAGACTCCTCTTCTTCAGACTCATCCTCTTCTGCTCCATCAGACTCCTCTGCTTCAGACTGCTCTTCCTCTTCAAGTTCTTCCTCGGAATCAATTGATGAGCGCTGCCGGGAATTAATGCGGTGAAAACGTTGTTTGGGGCGGCACTCTGGGCAGAACCAGTCTTCATTGGGAATAGCCTGTGGAACCAAACAGAAATTCATAGGCAAAGCACAACTTGGATTGAATTTCCAGTATTTGGATAAAGAAAGCATACCTTCAGTTTTGGCCGCACACAATAAATGTGATGTCCCCTGTCACAGCCGTCACAAAGCAGCATATTCTCACTGTCACCCTTCTTGCGACACACTTTGCATCGGGCATTCAGGATAGATTTAGCCCAGAGGACACTTCGGTCCAACGTAGACAGATGGAGAAAAAGCTGCGAGAGACTGGAACAGGACAGCAGGGATTCCCTCCAGCGCTCCAACACCGTCTTCCCCTGTCGCCCACAATCACTTCCATCTGTGAATGAGAGAATACCAGTTAAAAAACTACAATCATGGCAGAGTGAAGCAATGGTAAGTGCTTGTACTTTACATCAAAAAGCATCAAGTTTTGATTTCCATGCAAGCTGGACAATGCGGCTTGCCACTTCGCACCAATTATTTACAATCATCTGCTGCTATTTACTATTTCACATACTCACATCTTGTGATAATACATAAAAAAAGCTTAATTTCTAAATGTTAAAAAAAAAAAATTAAATAAAAAAAATAAATGGCTTAAACTCACCATCTTTCTCACAGGAATCATCATCTTTCTTCTTGTCTTTTTTCTTTGATTTAAGGTCTTTTTTGCCATCCTCATCACCTGATTAGATCAGAGAAAAGCCTTAAATGTAGTGGATTGCATTATATGCGAGATAAAAATAAAACATGACTTGACATAACTTATTAAAACTCAGTAGGTCTCACCTAGTGGAGCTTTGAGGAACCTTCGCTCGATGCCTTGCTCTATTTGAGCGAGCGCCTGTGCAAAGTAGTGAACATTATTGCTGACTGGTTGGGGTGTGCTGGCAGTAGTGGATGTTGTACTCTGGCTCTCGTTCCTTAACTCATGCAACCTAAGGAGGGTAAACCACCAACCTTAAGTGCTAAATTCACACCATCATCTGCCATGGTTTATAAAGAGTAAATTTATACTGCGTGAAAGGAACCTGAATGTAAATACGTGTTACTGTGTGTGTTACCTTTCTTTTACTTTAAAGTGGTTTTCATATAACTCCATAGGCTCATTATCACCATTGGAAAAACCATTCTCTTTAGTCTCAGAACTTAGCAATTCATAATTGGCATTCTCCAGTGCTGCTCTCCAAGAGTTTCTCTCCATTACCTGATTACCACACAACAAAAAAGTTAAGTACCTTAAACTACCAATCAGACAGTGGATTCAGTGGATACCAATCAGACAGTGGATACACACACATAATTCGATAATTATTTATCAAAACAAAGTTTAAACAACTATGTATTAAATAAAACACTATTATAATTTGTAATTGGAGATGGAAGCAAATAAAGATGTCTGTGTCTTTTTTGTACCATTAAAGGATTACAAACCTATTAAATCATACAGAGAGGTTACAATTCGTTATTAATATGTAAACTTGTAAACGTGAAAAAACTGATCCCATTAACATCAGAATATTGTGCCACATGTACATATTATTGTGAATGTGATTTTTTGCTGAAAGTCATGACCAAATGTTTGAGATATTAGAATCTAACACAAGTAGCAATCAACTATACCTTTACTGAACCTAGAGTTCCCTGATAAATGCGATCCTCTATGTCCAGCAACAGATCCCGGAGACGTTTTTCCATTTGGCGCTCAGCAGGTTCACTGCTTGGAGTTGAAATAGGGCCGTTTCTAGACTTTACAGTGTTTCCTTTGGTCTCAATAATAACGTTTTCTGCAAAAGTGAGAGGAAAATAAATAAATAAATAAATAAACATATATATATATATATATATATATATATATATATATATATATATATATATATATATATATATATATATTTTATAAAAAATTAGGTTTGTCTAGATCAAGATAATATTTTCTTTGCCCCAAACCCATTTGTGGAAAAGTTTATATAAAAACATTTAATATTAGTCATTTTTCAAAACTTATGTCGACTAATGTTACACTCAACAAATGATGAACTAGTGCATGTTTACATTTACAATTTTGATGAAATTATGTCTGTGTTTATTTGTATATAAAATGAGAAAATAGAACCAATTTAAAGTGGCCACTAAAGACACATCTATTAGCAGATGTGAAGGTGTGCAAGTTTTAATAGTTAATAAAAATGTTTATTCTGTTACACTTATAAATCGATTATTAAGGCCGAATGTTAAACGCAGTGATCAGAGACATATATAATGAAAAAAGGTTAAAAATCTGGTTTTAAATTAAGCGTACCTAATTGGTGGTAGCGTTCTGCTGCTGCATCACTAAGTTGATGACAGATGCGCGCTTTCTCTTGTAGCAGGTTCTCTTTGAGTGCACTCTCCCTGTGCCCTCGGGGATTTAAAGATTCAATCAGGTGATTCAGTTCAGCTGGTGTGCTGTAGAAGGCCCAATGATTGGGCTGACTGACTGGCACCGGAATGCTTTGAAGTGGTTTGGTCTCTTCGAACATTTCTATCTTTTTTACAGAACTCTGAATTGAGGAATGATCTTCTGCTTTAGGATGAGGAGCAGGACGAGGCTTCAGCATGTCCTCGGTAAGACCGAAAAAATCATTTTCTACAAAAAGTGCTCCAGCAGAAGGAAAAACCCAGTACCGACGGTAAAAGCGGTCACGACCTAGAGGCAGAATAGAAGTGCTGGCTGCAGCACTGTGAATCCGCTCCAATAGCTCCTTCTCCTTTAGCTGCTGTTGCTGCAGCTCCTCTGTACTCAAACTTTCATTCCCTTCCTGCTCAATGGCCTGCTTTTGTTTTGGTGCATTTTTCTCTGAAGAGCAGAAACAACAAAAACAATGCTTATCAAATGATATTCAAATCACATATCATAGTTAAATAAATTGAGTTTTATTGTGAACATTTACAAGTGTAATGTTACATGATGTTAATGGTGTCCATGTTTAAATAATTTATTTGGAAAAATAAATCTAAATTACTGGAAACAGGAGCTAGTACGAAACATCTGCACAGACAGACAATCATTGCAGTACTGAGAATTATCCATCACCCAAAACAGTACCTGCTCTGTAAAAGCCCTAATCATAAACATCTGCACATCAAACTTACAGAAGCCTAATCATCCCACTTAAAAACCAACAAAAGGTTGGTCCACCCTTACATCAGTAATGGCCTCCACATTTCCAGAAAATACTTTACATAAGATGATCTGGTATGTATTAGTTGGGTGGTATCAAAGCATCTAATCGATCTAAGATCCAGTTGCCATATAGATGCACTTGAAAATTCCACAATTTATGACTGTAATTCATATTTTTTTCAAAATATTTAATTAGTTCTATTTACTCCATTTCCTAAAGGACTTCTACAGGTCATGTATGGTTTGGCTGGTAATTGATTCTCAGTGACACTGACATGGTGGTGTTTTGTTAGTGCTTGTTGTGTTGGCACGAGTGACTGAGACACAGCAGTGCTGCTCAAGAAATATGAACAGATTATAGGAGCTTAAAAGTAAGTAGGTAGACAGTCTGTGACCATAGAGCAGAAACCTGAATGTATGCACACACACAAATATGTATAGTGTGTATATATAAACAAACATTTTGTGTGAAGCACAGACAGATCTCAGACTTGAAACAGTTTCCACCATTTCAATATATTGTGGTACCAAAAATATATGGACAAACTATAGTATTCATTCCAATTATATGTATTCCAAACTACTTTATGAAGTCTGACAAAAAATGTTACTACTTTACTGTTGGCCTTTCACAGATTTCACAGAAGTCCTTACCTTTCACAGATTTGCTATAAGGTGCATGTTCGGCTTCATCCTCGGTTTGCTGGTCCACCTGACTTTCTGTACTGGTATCCATTTCCTCCCTGTTAAGAAAAAGATTTATAAAGTGCTTCAAGTTGTTTCTACTAAAGATCATGTCTGGTAGCCTCATTAGTTTTATACCCTGCTGCATGTGTGCCATTCCTCATTTCCTCTTCTTTGAGCCTTTCATGTTTTTCTTTCAGTTTCATTTCCTGTTCTTTTAGCTTCTCCTCCTTTCTCTTTCGAACTCTAGAGATGGAAGTAAGACGTTTACATCTAAACTATTCCTTTGACAAACCGTCATCATATGAACAGGCTGGACAGAATGAAGATTTAGTGCTACCTGATTGCAGCCTCCTCTCTTTCTCTGCGATGTTGTTCGGCTTTTAGTTCACGGAGCTCCATTTTGGCTGCTTTCTGCTCCTCAGCACAATCCTCAATAAAGTCTCGAGTGGCGACCAGAGTCAGTAGCTTCCCACATAAAGCATGGAGGATCCTCAGCTTTTCTCCTGTCAAGGACACAAAATTAGTTTATTCCAACCAGTAATACATTAGTAATTTAACAGTTTAACAGTAGAAAATAAATCTGGAAAGGATGATGTCTTGGTGCCTTTTTTATATTTTTTTCTTTAATTATGGCCAGGTCTTGTTTCAAAAATTCATTTTGACATTTTAAAAGCAAATTGTAAGATTGGTTACATCATATTATACATTTGAAACCACTACATATTTTTATACTTGTCTGGTTGAAATGTTTAAAATGGTCCTTCTTTACAAGACGCACTGCATGCTTCATGGTTTATCTGTAAATGAACTTGTGTTTCAAACCTCCCACGCTTATATTAAGTATTGAGTAACCTTGTTTTAAAACAAGGCTTAAAATACATGGCTGAAATCAGTGTTAATATGTGCTTAGTGGCTCTATATAAAAAGTGCAGATAAAACATTGATAGTAAAACTTTTTCCCCCAAAAAGTGAGAATCGCTCCAAGCAAATCACTAGTCCACCATAGGTCAGAGATGGAAACAAATTTAACACCAGAAGCTATTTAGTATTTCCAATTCATCCACTAGCATCTCTTTGCAAAGTGCGAGGAACGTGGCATTAAAGTGGGGAGAACATACAAACTGGCCACACTCCTTTACAGAGCCACCTAGAAATAAGTAAACACACTCAATTAATAAAAACACACTCAAGTATCATGTTTTATCTGTTCTCTTTGGGGGTTTCTACAGTGGATCATTATTCTCCATCTCTCGCTAGTCGGATTATCCTCCACCCCAACAACCAACATGTCCTCCTTCATGCCTGAACCTCCTGTTTGGCCTTCTTCTCCTACCCCTGCCTGGCTTCAGTCCTCAGTATTTTTCTGTCAATATAAACCTCATCCCTTCTTTGTACATGTTCAAATCCTTACAAAAGAAAAAAGTTTTATTGAGGATTTTAAATATATATATATATATTTTTTTTTAAATTCACAATCACTTAAGTAAAAAACTGGCCTCTTAAAGGAGCACCCACCAGCAAGCAGATCATAAACAGCAGTGTTAGACAGTTTCTTAAGTAGGCTTGGGTTAGAGAGGCGAAGCTCCACACATGGGTCGTCAGTAGAGCTAAAGCCACCTTGCTTCTGGTAGCGGAATTTGGCATTGGCATAAATACATTCAGCACCGGAAGACAGAATGTGCAGCCTCAGAATCTCTGACAGAGTGCAGCTGTCCAAGTCTAGTTGTTTTAGACGACAACCTATACGAAAAGAAAAAGAGGTTTGATCTGAAGTTCAGATGAAATTTATACTCAAGCTTATGTGCTGTTACCTCATAGGAACAATAGACCAATAGAATAAAATGAACTAAACAATACAAAACTTTTTATATTAGTTTTCTAATTAGTTATAACTTGTGGAGAAATCAAAAGCTTCCAACCCAAATCATTTGGGTGTTTCGAAAAAAGAACATCATTATCTCATTAAACTTTTACCAAAAAAAATCCAGTGAGTTTGCTTATTTGAACAATTTGCATATTAGCAGCTAAAGTCTTCATTAAGTTTTGGGATGAATACATAATTCTTTTGCATAATGGTGTCTGGCAAAGAGCCTTTAGGTGCGATACTGTCATTTTGTGGCGGCAGTAACATGGTACTTGTTAAAGCTTGTTAAAATGAAACAAACATCTTTCTCGCACAAACAATTCTAATCTAATAATAGCTTGAAATTCTGAAACCCATGTTGATATTTATATATATTAAATGAAAATCTCAAATCATATGCTTCTTCAGCAAAGTATAAATAATGTCAGTAAACATTTTACAACTGTCAATTTCAAAGGGTTTTTAAAGACTCTCACCTTGATGAAGCTGAGGCCAGGCAGCTGCAAGTAAAGCTACAGCACTGATGGCAGATTGTGTGGGGTCTGCATCGTCATCTAGTGCCTCTGTTAAATCTAACAAAAACAATGTATCCATTACTTGAAGCAGTTAAATTAAATGTAACATATACGCAATTTACCAAATCAAAAATGAATATATTGCATGTGCTGCTTTAAAAGAAATATACAGTTGACAATTTTAATGCTTTCTCAACTGTTAATTTCATCAATACTGCAGGGTTTCTAACAGCAATTCTGTTAAGAATATTTTTTATTACTGTACATAAATATTACATCAGTAATCAGCCCCAAAGACCTTGACTGGACCATCTCTATGCCCAGCGTCCCATAGGCAGAGCACTGATCCAAAAGCAGATGTGTGTAATAGCAGTTACTTACTTAATAGTGTTACTTAATGTTGGAAATGCTAGCCTTTTAGCTGTCACATTAGTAAAGACAATAAATTATGCAAAGATACAGACAGACTACCGTCTGTAATTGTACATGGTCTACTGTGTGCATCCATACAGTAAAAAGAAGTGACAAAATGACTATTGAAAATAAAAGCATGTTTGTGTGTGTGTAATATACACTCACGGGCCACTTTATTAGGTACACCATTCTAGTAACGGGTTGGACCGCCTTTTGCCTTCCGAACTGCCTCAATTCTTCGTGGCATAGATTCAACAAGGTGCTGGAAGCATTCCTCAGAGAGTTTGGTCCATATTGACATGGCATCACACAGTTGCCGCAAATTTGTCGGCTGCACATCCATGATGCGAATCCCCCGTTCCATCACATCCCAAAGATGCTCTATTGAATTGAGATCTGGTGACTGTGAAGGCCATTTGAGTACAGTGAACTCATTGTCATGTTCAAGAAACCAGTCTGAGATGATTTGAGCTTTATAACATGGCACATTATCCTGCTGAAAGTAGCCATCAGATGTTGGGTACATTGTGGTCATAAAGGGATGGACATGGTCAGCAACAATACTCCTGTAGGCTGTGGCGTTGCAACGATGCTCAATTGCTACCAAGTGCCAAGAAAATATTCCCCACACCATGACACCACCACCACCAGCCTGAACCGTTGATACAAGGCAGGATGGATCCATGCTTTCATGTTGTTGACGCCAAATTCTGACCCTACCATCCGAATGTCACAGCAGAAATCGAGACTCATGAGACCAGGCAACGTTTTTCCAATCTTCTATTGTCCAATTTCGATGAGCTTGTGCAAATTGTAGCCTCAGTTTCCTGTTCTTAGCTGAAAGGAGTGGCACCCGGTGTGGTCTTCTGCTGCTGTAGCCCATCTGCCTCAAAGTTCAACGTACTGTGCGTTCAGAGATGCTCTTCTGCCTACCTTGGTTGTAACGGGTGGCTATTTGAGTCACTGTTGCCTTTCTATCAGCTCGAACCAGTCTGGCTATTCTCCTCTGACCTTTGGCATCAACAAGGCATTTCCGCCCACAGAACTGCCGCTCACTGGATGTTTTTTCTTTTTTGGACCATTCTCTGTAAACCCTAGAGATGGTTGTGCGTGAAAATCCCAGATGATCAGCAGTTTCTGAAATACTCAGACCAGCCCTTCTGGCACCAACAACCATGCCACGTTCAAGGGCACTCAAATCACCTTTCTTCCCCATACTGATGCTCGGTTTGAACTGCAGGAAATTGTCTTGACCATGTCTACATGCCTTAATGCACTGAGTTGCCGCCATGTGATTGGCTGATTAGAAATTAAGTGTTAACGAGCAGTTGGACAGGTGTACCTAATAAAGTGGCCGGTGAGTGTATATATACACACACACATACACACTTATTTGGCTAATCATGCTAACTTAATTATTTACATTAAATTCTTAATTAAAGGCATTGTGTTGATCTTGTTAATATCCTTGTTGTCATTTCTTTTCACGCAATTATACAAGTGCTTACCTTTGGTGTCAGCTTCAGCAACTTGCTCCCTGGCTACTTCTTCTTGCTCTTCATCCTGGGCCTGGAAAATGGCTGAGAGAAAAAAGAAAAGCAGCTCGCAAAGAGGCCCCTCAGGATCACAGCCGACCAAAGCCTCTTCAAGAATCTCTGTTACCAAAAGAGTACAAAAACAAGAAGCCACTTCACTTTTTGATCTGTAGCATTGTCAGTTGTTAATATACATAGTTAATTTATTTCTAACAAGTTTGCAATTGCACTAAAATAACAGATCTCACTTAATGCAATCCCCCAATTATCAATCAATGAATCACTCTTGACAGTTCGCCACTGTCCTTTGACCAGTTTTCAACAAATCTTGTGTTGTTTTTCTCATGTTTAATGAGTCAGTGATGTTTTTCATTTATTTGCATATTAGGGTTTACATTTAAATCCAGTCAGCCCAAACTACTACTTTACTAATGTCAATTCACTGACCAGGTTACCAATTAATATAAGGGAGCGGTAGCTCAGTAGTTAGAGTGTTGGGCTATCAATCTGAAGGTTGGCGGTTCAAATCCCAGGTCCACTGAAGTTACCAGTGTGGGTCCTTGGGCAAGACCCTTAATCCTCATTGCTCCAGGGATGTTGTGATTAACCCTGTGATCACCTTGTAAGTTGCTTTGGATAAAAGTGTCAGCTAAATGACCAAATGCAAATGTAATATAGTACCAGAAATCTGACAAAATGGACTAATCATGTATATTTTATATAAAAATTAATCATCAAATTTAATATTTTAAATGAATCATTTACACTAAAAAGTTAGTCAAGGGATCAACAAGCCATTCCCTTCCCTTAACTGCAACCCTAAACATGTCTACTGTACATATACAAATACAATTGCACTGGGTGTTTTGCCCCATCATATTCACCAAGTCTAAATAATGCTGCATTTACTCACATACTGCATGTTACAAATATAATCATTCCTGGTGAGAAAACATCAGCCAGCAATATTCTGTTGTGTGCTATGATCAAGAGTTAACCCAAAAAGCACATTCTTCAAAGTTCATAAGTCACAATTATTAACAGCCAACTAACCCAATGTCACGCCTTCAGGGAACTCATCCGTAAGATCAAAAATGTCGCCAAAAACATTCAAAAACTCCAGCACCATCAGTGCATCCCCAAAGAGCTCTGGAGGCAGGCGAGTCTTCACTGGAAGAGGTTTTGGAAGCTCCTGTACACACAAAATGTATTGATATGAGGTTTTTAAATATAAAGGCTTAATGACATACATGAAAAAAGCATACCAACCTTGAGGTCATCACACTCCATGTCCTCTCTGGGTTTACTCCACATCTTTAGTCTTTCAGCATATTTCTTTTTTTCTTCCTTTATCTTTTCTCGCTCCTATACAGTAGTCCATAATGTATAAACAAATCATCAACATTAACCCAAATCTGCTTCTTTTAGTGAGATGATAATTTTGAGATTGTTTGGTATTGAACTCATTCTCTTTCTTCACACTTACCCGTTCCCGCTCTTCTTTCTTTTTCTGTTTCTCTTCCTCAAACATTCTCCTAGACTCCTCTTTTCTTCTTTCTCGATCTTCCTTTTCTTTCTTTTTGGCATCTATTATGTGCTCTCGTTCTCTTTTAAATTTAGTTTTTTCATTACCTAGATAATAAAAATCATGGCATGATTAAGATTCAAATACAATTTAAATAATGACATTTCCTAAACATTTAAACAATACTACCATCATGACCCACCTGCAGCCATCATTTCTTCTTTATGTTGCAACATTTTTAACCTTTCTTCAGTTGCAAGCTTCATGTTTGATGACATATATTTCTAAAGAAAAATTAAATGAAAGTTAAACAAAAAAGGTACATTTGTCATTAAAACAATTTGGATCTTAAAATATCCTTGAAAAACATAATATATTTTAACTAGTTTTTGTTAAAATAAGTACCTGCCCAGGAGATGTAATACTTGGAGGGCGACCTCTGCCCCTTCCAGGAGGACTAAAGACAAACACTGGGGGTTCATCAGGAAAAAAGCTGGAAAAGCTTTTTTCTGAAAGCTTGTACTTTGCAACTGTAGATGGCTAGAAGTAAAAACAAAAAGATTATTTACTGACATAATTGAACTTTGTTAACATATTAATTATTAAGTATAGATAATTAAGGGTGGCAAAATAAATACATACTTTTAGTCTGATAATCCCATTAAATGATTCACAATGCTGTTTAAGGAGCAGTTTCAGTTTATCATGGGAAAATACATTCTTCTTACGACTACAGTGCAGACACAAGAAGATTCACATTAGGACAATTTATTAAAGCGAAGTCAGCATGAAACACATGTGATAAGTTTCTCAAACCCTAATGAGTTGCCTAAATAGGTGACATTTTACATCCCCCAATGAGTTCTCCCACAAAAAAGCCATCTTAATTCCTATATGCATTAAAGTGCTGCCCAAGACATCATATATAACCTGCTTAAACAAACTGCTCAAACACTGGGGCAGTATCTCTCGATGCATCGCAGCACAGCAGTTTTTGGAGACAAATTCAAATGTGTAATAATAAAGTTTGATGTCTTTATAGCAGTAATTGTTTTAATGATAAACATAAAATAATTATAAACTTACACAATTTGGGCTGATTTCACATGCATGGGCTCACTACTCGCTGAATTCACCAGCTGAACCTTATATACAAAGAAGGCTGGGTTGACTGGCTTTTGTTTCCTGTTTCACAGAATTGGATAGAAAAAATTACATTTGTGTATTCGTTCTGTACTGTTTCAAGGTTTTTCAGAGCTTCTTTTGAGTTTATTTTATAAAACATTGTTTGCAACCAGTAACATGATAAATGTATAACCTTGCACTTATCTGACATGTTTTCACACTCTTACAGAGATATGTTTTACTGGTTCATTACAAAACAAATATGTACTTCTGTAAATACTGCAAAACCAAATCACTTCTGGTAAAAAAACAAATGAATAAAAGTCATAAGGATACAACATACTAACTAGGCTTGCTTTCTATACATTGTAGTTGACTAAACTTAAGTTGAAAAAAATGTAAATCTCCTTTTTTGAAGAGCTTTTAAACAGACACGATAAATGGTTTTAACAACAAATAAATGTGTAATCTTAAAATTCTATCAAATAATGTGACCTGCAGCAAAAGCCTCCTCACACACCCTATATGGGTCATTTAATTTGTACTCTAAACCAGAAAATGGTTGCAGAATGACTCAATATTTGGTACTTACCACCTACTACAATTTCATTTCATTTCACAATTTAATTGCACAGTGGATTTTCGCACGCTGACAAGGACTTGCACATTTTGCCCTTTTACAATAGCATTACATTTACATCCATCCATTATCTTCCACTTTATCCTGTACTAGGGTCATGGTGGAGTTCCCCATGCCCACCTAGGGGAAAACCTTTCAGGCACGGGGCAGATACACCCAGGACAGGATACCAATCTATCGCTGGGCACACACTCACACAGACACACTCTATATGGGGCAATTTGGAGAATTCATTTCACCGTGATCCATGTTTTTGGACTGTGGGAGGAAACCGGAGAACACAAAGGAAACCCGCGCAGACACGGGGAGAACATGTAAACTCCACCCAGACTGGGATTCGAACCAGGAATCCCTTGCGCTGAGAGGCGAACTTGCTAACCACTAAGCCACCATGCCGCCTCATTACATTTACATGTCTCTTATAATACTACTGTTTTTATTGTTCCTAATTTGAAGAGACAGTCTAAAGCATTTTACTGCTAGAGGTATGTGTATAACCGTTTGTGACAAATTTCTGATTTTTTTCATTTTATTTAAAGACAATATTAATCTACTAACTAAATTATACCTGTTGGTGTTATAAAAACTACTGTGATGAGTATATTGTTGCAGCAAAGTGAAAATCATTACAAAGAACTCACCGAGTGGGTGTTAACTTTGGGGTCTTTGGTGAAGTTATGATAACATCATCATCACTGTCACTGATAACAATGGAGTCTCCTTCCATGTGATGTTTGACATCACCATTGACAGGTCTGCTGGTCTGGGGAGGAATAACCTCCAAAATCTGAGATGCTTGTCTACAGAAAGCAGTCAAGCATTAAAGAAACAAAACAAACTTGTCAAATCAATTGAATATTAAATACACAACAGAAGCAACTAGCTCATGTTAATACACTTTGCAGAAACAGGACATTGGAATAGCTACAATTCCTCCAGCAACTACAACTATGAGAAATTAAATTCAAGCTACATTTTCATATTCAATCAATGATTTACATTAAGCATCTACTTCATAAACATTGTTTTTGAAGATACATTCTTAAACATTGCATCTCACTAGAGGAATCGTTTATATTTGGGAATCCACAAAAAATTATTTTAATCCTGATCTCACCTGTTTAAAGACAGCAACTACCTTTTCTAGTAAGTTATTTAAAAGAAACTACACACTGAGGTAGATTCTCAGGGAATTAATGACCGTAGCTTTTAATTTCCACACTTAGCTCAGAGGCAATGGAGATTACAATTGAATAAATTCACAATAATGAGCCTTAAATACAAATTACAAAGAGAAGCTATGATCTCCCTCAACCACATTCTTCCAGACCATCAAATAAAATTGCCATGTCAGTTAAGTATTGTTTAAAAAATAGACATTACCATGTTACTACATACAAGCATTTCAGATACAGACACCAACCTGCATAAAGAGACATTATGATCCACTGACATACAAGGAAAACAAACACACTAATGTATTTTACCTTGCACCGGAACGACTCACAATGTCTACCATTTCCTCTGGAAAGAAACGTTCTTTGACAAAAGTGTAGATCTCATCACATATTTCATGAAGCCGTGACCGATGCGTGAGAGAAGTTAGATGTAGGAGGGGATGAAGTAAAGCAGTAGGGAAGCTCTGAAGTTGTTGCTTGGCTTTCTTTTCACTTTCAAGGGCTTCCTGGTAGGTCAGGCCAGGTTTGCCCGTTATAGCACAGCTCCACACCAGACTATTACAGAGAATCGTTCTCTCGAAAAACTCACTGTGAAAAAAAATATTTCAGAAACTGTGTTACATTACTACGAACTATTAAACAATTCTACTTGTACATTGAGTACAGTGTGGTCATACAAATCTGAAACTTTCACAAGAAGAAACAACATGTATAACTAGTTGTTCTTTAAATATCACTCCACTTAAATATCACCATGGGTATGTTTATTTACAGTGGACATATTTACAATCCATAACCACTGTGCAATATTATACACCACTGATTTTAATTTCCTTTTCGTCCCAATATAAAACAAAGTTCTAATTCCACTAACAATATAGATCCCATAACCACAAAATATCCAAATTGTGAACTACTCTCAAGACTTGTCAGTACATTAAGTGCTCGGTGTCTTATTTTATGTACGTGTCTATGAGTAACTTTTAGACTTAAAAACTTTTGTACTAACAATTAAAAAAAAAAAAAAAAACACATTAAGAAGCCTTTCCTTTCTCTGCCCTTTTGCAAAACTTGAATAGCGACATTAACTCATTGTGAAACCTTATGTATTCACAACATAGGGCAGGGATTATTGTATTCGTCAATAGCTGAAGTTGCCAGCACAAAACGTAGTGACAGTGAAATATATAAATAAGATGGATTTTAATAAGACGTCAAATGGCTTTGCTGGAGATTTTCAGTGGGAAACACTCTTTATGCCTTAATGATAAACAGAATCTATCTTTAGGAAAAATTTCCGTATTTAAGGGGCAGCACTGAGTTAGGAGAGCAAAGTGGAGAAAGTCTCAACGACTGCTAATCGCTTCCAACAATAGCTGCGACCACGTTTCTAGCTAAACATCCTGTTAGTAGTGTGAAAGTAAAGACGAACAAACATCCCAAAGAACTCACATTGACTGGTAGCACAAATTGACATTGATTTTCAAATTTCTACATCAAATATGATCACACTTAAAAGAAAACCAGAGGTTTTATAATGAGTTGTTAAAGAGGACGTTAGCTCGCAGCTCAGCTGTCTGTTCAGCTTGCGGATAAATAACTTAGCAACTAGCGAGCTCCAGGCACCTGCCAGTTCACTATCATTTTGGAACAAAAACAGAACCTGAATTTAGTTATGGCATAGTTTCACTACTGGAATAACCTTGTTAAAACACACAAATAGTTTTAAATATCCAAACAGTCAGACAACAAGAAAACAAACTTGTCCAGTGTCTCTGAAAGTCATTCTCTAATCATGTTTGATTTCACAAACAGTTTAACGCCGTTGCTAGCTAACTTGCTAACTTCACCGAAAACACAATAAGTTCTCAAGAAGTTCGGAGAAAATCAAACTTACTCGTAGGTCCGGAAAATCTCATGGGTCACTTTACAAAGAAAGACTTCTTCTTCTGGTTTGAGATCAGGAGGAGGTTTTTGTCGGACGAAGGGCTTTTTATGAAGAAGTGGCATCTTTCTTTATTTCGGCGTCTCGGCTGTAGATGCTGCTGGCGGTCAACGCGTCTGACCTAGACTTTCAAAAAAGGGAGGGAAGCTTAAAGTAAGACTCATTAATTTGAATCAAACTTGTGATAAGAAAAATGTAGGTCATGTGCTCGTGGAAAGCGACAAAATCTCAGCAAAAAACAGAAACGTAAAGTTGCTAACAGACGGATAAGTAAAAGAGGAAACGCAGCCTTTGTTAATGACACACGCTTCCAGGCTGAAGCTAGTGACGTTCCAGCCTACACACAAACAGTCCCCCTGTCTCAATGATGGTGCTTCCCCGCCAAATACAAATACAATGGACTCGAACAACCAGGTCAATTAAATGTTTACGAAGGAATAGCTGTAATATGTGCGTTTTAGGAGTGAAAAGTCACTCCTGAAAAAAAACCCAACCTGATCTACTTTTTGCGCGTAGCGACGAGATAAGTTTCAATCTACTATAGTTACAAGGAAGCATGGGAGGCGGGGCTTAAAAGTGTTACTTTACTATTGGGTTCTCATTCTGTCATTCATAGCGCATCTGCCAATACCCAAGTTATTTTTAAAGCGATTTTATAGCAGCGCATCACCGACTGGCTGTGTTCCAGTTAAAAATGGCAGCTATCGTCACTTTTAGTAATTATAAGAAAAACGTTATAAGAAATACATCAATTGGTATGGTTAATTTAACATTAAAACACCCAAATCCTGAACTAATTTCTTCTGAAAGCCATAAAAATATCTATTTTAACAAAACTACTTCTTATACTTAGTGTAATAGGTGGCAAATGATTTTGTCTCGTTATCTTCCGCTTCGTCCTATATTAGGGTCGCTTTGGAGTTCCCCATGCCTATCGAGGGCATGTTTTGAACACTGGGCACATACACTCAGGACAGTGCACCAATCCATCTCTGGGCACTCACACACATACACACTATATTGAGGTCAATTCACCTTGAAACCATGTTTCCTTGAGGAAACAAGAAAACCCAGACAAAAAGGAGAACATTGAAACTTCACCCAGATCAGGATTCGAACTTGGATCCCCATTGCTGAGAGGCGGACGGGCTAACCACTATGTCGTCCATAACGTTGTTTAAAATAATAAATTTAATGAGTGATATTGAATGCACTGATAATGGGTTTCACAAAAAGAGAACCTTTATTTCAGGTGTTCACAAGGATTTTATATATAAATAGACTATATTTAAATATACTATTCTAAATATATAACAATTTCATCTCCATAGTATTTTTTATGTAAGCAAATAATTCATTTTAGAGAACACCCCACTTTTTATTTTTTTTTCTACAACAGATATTTGTTAAAAAAGATGCGTCTTTAGTAGTTTCTTTAAAAAAAAAAACTGTCTTGATTTATAATATTAACCGCTCCACTAAGATCTAATAAAAAAGAGATATGGTTGTCATCAGAAGGCAATAATAAACTATGTTTTTATTAATGTTTTCATAGTGCTATAATAAGGCATAAAATCAGCCTAATAAATTGTAAATATTGTTATTTTATAAGGTATGTAAAACCGGGAATATAATAAATAATATAAGGTATGTAAAACCGGGAATATAATAAATAATAAAATGTACAAGAAAAAAATTGCTAGTGCTGCCAGACTGATCTAGGATCAGTCTCAGAATTTCACTAGGATTTTAAACATTTGCTCCTTCACTCATTATTTTGGCTGTGTATGATTTAATTCATGGTCAAATTGAAATGATAACCACCAAGGATGTTTTTGGGAATGTTCCCATATTGTCCTCGCTTTAACCAGTCTTTGTTTCTGACAAACACCCAATTGTAATACTGCCACCTCCATGTCTCACAATGTGAACGGTATTAGCCAATTAATACTATTTAAAATTAAAGCACACCATAAACTGTACAAATAAAAATTCTAGTATTTGTTAGATGTATGATTACCAGAACATTTCTGTTTGCATCCATTTAAAAAAAAATCAGGAAATTGGTCATTAAGTTGATTTTAAGATGCATCTATCATTTTACGTATTGTTAGAAATAAGGTTTCTTGAAGTGAGCCAAGCAAGTATCTGAGGTAGGTTTCCAGCCCACACAAAAAAAACATTTACATTTGAGAATTTCATATTGCCATTTTACTCTTTAAAGTTCTTAGATGACACTGGTGCTACTAAAAGAAACAGACCCAGATAATATAGGCAAACTTCATACAGGAAATAATCTGTCTGCCCTGCATGTAAATCAAAATCAGGACCTTTTTGTAAGGCAAGGTTGTTAACCACTGTGATGGTGTGCCACCTAGAAAAAAAGAAAGAAATATGCAGTGTTCTAAATAGTGTACTTCATAATAATAACAAAAAAATGCCTTCATTTTCTTTCTATAGAACCCTGTAAAGATGGATTTGTTTAAGAGAATCAGGGTCTGTGTCATTTTGCAGGTATGCAGAATAATTAAGGGGAATTTCCTCCAACCATTGTCCAAGTACTGTTTCTATCTAAAATAAGAGAAAAAGTACATTAGACATGATTTACAGCATCAACAAGTGTGTATGACAGAACTACAGCAATTTTACATTTAAATTAACCAACATACAAAATATTGAATTTTTAATTATGGAAAAAAATAATTTGTTATAAAGATGATTAAAAATGAACAATGTGCATCTATATAATGAAAAGGAAATGGCTGGTGGTGTTGTAGAAATGTGAAAATTTAAACCTTTGCTAAGAAGGTGATGCTGAGCCCTAGCACCTTTATTATGCTATCACTTTTGTAAATTACTACATAACTGTTTCTTAAAGTAGTTAAAATAGAGCTAAATGAGGTTTAAACAAACTGCTTTCAGACCCACAAAATATTTCTTAAAGCCATTACATCTGTTACATACCATTGTTTCTTGCAGTGACAAAAGTGATTCCCGAATGCTTGGTACCGTTACCAACAGTACACCTTTTTTTCGTAAGTTATTATAAATAAACTCCCAGGCTCTGTGAAAAATAAAATAAATATATTTACAAGAAACAATATTGTTATATATTGAATTAACCTTTTCCTGTTTATTGATCTGAATCTTAACCCATTTACCAACTTAAACAATGTACATATTTTAATCTCCGCTGACCTGACTTTAAATATTTGTGGATCTGTAAATACATTTCCACACTTTTCAACTCCTTTCTCATTTTAAAATCTAACTCAGGACATTCTTGCCGTGAGACATGAGTGTCAACTGTACCACCTTTTTTGTCCTGATTTCTTATTGACTCCCAAAAACATTTTTGTAGTTCCACTATCCACACACACCCATCATGCTGCATTGTCTATTTTCTCCACTTACTATATAGATGGACTTTGTAGTTTTACAATTACAGACTGTAGTCCATCTGTTTTTTTTTCATTAGCCGAAGTAGTTGTGTCCAAACTTTTAACTGGTACTTGAAATGTTTATTTTGGTACATCGAATTAGTTTACTTTATAAATATTGCTAAGATCAGATTAAGGTATGGGGTTTATATTTGGAATACCTTTTTTGAGGACTGCCCTCTACCTTCTACTGCACAGGTTTAGACACCTTTTTTTTATTTTGTTTTTATTTTCTGTGTCAGCTATTTAATGCCATTTAAATGCTATTTAATGCTCACACTACAGAATAGAATAATTGAAACGATGTCAAAATGATAAGGATCGTCCTAGATTATTCTGTAGTGTAGGAGTCTATAATCCAATCATTATTTCTCTAATCTTCTCCAAATGTGAAGGCTTTGCCAATAGTGGATCATAAATAATAAACTTCAAATTATGAAGTGAGATTTTGTGTAAAAGGATATATTTACATCATAATTAAAAGATGGTCAACCAGTGACAGTTGTGCTGTACCACCGTAATTATATATGAAAGGGTGGCTCTGACAATGACAATGGCTCTGTTTGTGTACTTACTTCTTGACTGAGTATATGAGCCCTGTTGACTCATTTTTTAGTCACAATTTTTTTTACGATGGTGATAAAAAGATTTTAAACCCTTCCGAGTTGAACCAAATCTATCAGTTTTTAAACAACTCTTTCAAATGGATAAATAGTATGTAATTAACAAATGAGACAAAAATATTAATCTCGTCATTTAATTTTTTTTTGGCAAAAATGATATATAAAAGAATAGTCTTTTAGGTCAAAAAAAATGTAAAAAAATATATTATTTTAAACGCCTTTCTCACATTGGATTGCCGAAAAAGAATGTAAAGCTACCATAATTTGCACTTTCCTGTTGCCTAATACCTCCTTATCATCTCTAGTACCGTCATCAACATACCCATAAAAGTCAGCTCCAATCATCTTTCCTCTCTTTGGTTACTTTCACCAAAACTTCCTCTAACTAACTCCAGAAATAATCTTTTTCCTCCATCTCGCAACTTTGTGCATATGCACAAATTACACTTCATCTTATGCCAGCTTCACCCTCCATCAGACACCATATTCTTGTTTAACTCTTCTATCAAGATTTTTTCTACCTCATTTTCCTCCCATTTAGCCCACGATAATACATCAATTTAAATTCAGCATCAATGTTCCTGAGCTTACTTCTTGCTTACTTGGTCTCTTTTGTTAAAACTTCTCCTCCCAATCATATCAGCAAACTCTTTTCCTCTACCTGTCATCATGCCTACATTCAACAGTCATACTCTCACATCAGTAACCTAATATCCACCAGTACCCTGTTGGCTGACAGTGGTGGAATTTGATAATGTTAAACTGGGCCTCATCTAATCTGGTATGAAAATCTAATTTTTAATCCATGTTTAGATCGGAACAGGTTTTACACCTGAATTTATTAGGGTTAGGGACCAGCACTAAGAGTGCACTGGTACATACACTCCCAATGGCCAGGTTTTTTAGGCCAAATTACCAAAATGTCATACCTGTGAAATTGATAGTACTGTATTTTAGGAACGGTAAAAAATTATGTAGACAGGAGCTTACCTTATTTGATCCCTGGGCTCCAGAAAGTATTCAAACACATTGTTCATAATAAGCACATCAGCACTTTGTAATAAAACTGCCTGTGAACAAATATCTGCATGAACCACCTGTTAGAAGACACAGAAATATAGATAATGGTACCTAATCATAATCATATAAAGCACTGATGATAACTACTAAAACATATTTCTGTACCTTTATTCTATCACTGAATCCATATTTCCCAACAACCATAGTTTGAAGGTTAACAAATTCCTCATTTATTTCTACCCCAACAAGTTGTGCTGCAGCACTATAGAGGTAGCCCTAATAATAAAAAAAAACAAATGTTAATGGTTTCAAAAGACAGTGAGGACAAACCTTACAATAGTCTATATACTATAGATAAATATATCTTGTGCATAAGAGAACAGGTGTAATGCAAGTTTCATACATGTTGTATTTGTTATGTGTGTAATTATCATATTATTGTAGTCAGGGTTGACAATTAAAAAAAAACATCACACCTAAATAGAGTTCTGTAATGCAAAGGAACACAGTCACTGCCCAACACCGCGAGAACGGACCAGATGGCTTCCAACAATTAGTAGGCCCTCTATATTTGCTTCATATTTTTATTTGCTTTAGTTACATCATAAATGTGAATCTTTTTTAAAGGGTATGTAACAACAGAAGTGCAGACAGATTTGTAGGGACTTTCAGGGTAGGAGTAACATTAGTTTCCATCAAAGCACCTTAATGCAACATGTCTAAGATTGATTCTTTGTAACGGTTTATTTTTACTTATGTATTCTTTTATGTATTATATATTATAATCTATTGTCTTTAAAATAAACAAAGTATTGCTTAATTCTCAGTTTCCAGTAATAATTTAAGGCTGGTATAAAAACTAATAAATCTCATTTAAAAAGTGAAAAGCCTACCAAAGATAGATGCCTTAAGGTTGACTTCAGATGTGTCGGATATTGTTACAGAACTCATAACTCAATTAGTAAATTAGTAAATAACTAGGCAAGTTAAATTAATTAGTTTGACAAGCCAATTAATAATTATATCTGATGTATTAAAGTGACCATGTTAAAGACTGGCCTCTGGACAAACTGTATGATCTGGTTTTGCATGCAGTATCACAAAAGACCAAAAAAAAAAAAACTTTACCCCATAGAGTACTGCTCCCAGCCTAGACCCCACATCAACTACCACCTTTTCTGACAGGTCTGGAAGAACATTATGAAACAGGTACTGCAGCTCAGAGATTGAAAAGGAATGCGAGATGAACTCTGCATAACATTGTAAAATAAGTCAGAAATGTTACTCTACTGCAACCACTTAAACCACAAAACTCAACTTAGAGTTTTTACATTTACCAATAGGAGCTGTTCTTTGAGATCCACAACTGAGGCAAAAATTGCGACTCATTTTGCCCTCTTCACAAAATGAATCTACTGTTTCCTCATCATACAAAAATGCGTCCACATGCAAAGTGGGTTTGGGATTCTGCTGGGTCTGCAATGCAAACAGATATTATCAAATTTTAACTGTGTACACACTAGGGATGAGACAATTACAGATTATTATAGTACAATAACTGTCTAAAAAATAATCACAATTATATGAAATAAATTCAAATAAAGTTAAAACTAAATTATATTCTTGAGAAATTACAACACAGAGCTTTTGCTGAATATTAACACAAAATATTATATTATTCTGTAAAATACAAAATTAAAAATCAATGTGTCATAAAATACATATTTTATGTCCAATCAAAAGAAAATTGGTTTTCCCAGTAAGGACAAAGTAAACATACAGGCATGCTGCAAGTGTAACTTAAAATCTTTTTTGTTTTAATTGTAACATTTTTAATTGTGATTAATTGCAAAAATGATTAATTGTCTCACCGTCAGTATATACAAATAAAAATCTGACTTAGAGGGAAAGTACAAACCTTTTGAATTGCTCTGGACTCTGAAGGAAACATGGAATCTAGGGGAAGGCACTCTCTAAGGTCATCTGCGATACTTCTGAGTATAACTTTCTGATTCTCAACCAAGAAGTTATCAATCTCATCTAAAAAAGTACACAAGATAAAATGAAGCTTCCTACAAAAACTTGCAATAAAGCCTATACTTATTTGTAGTAAAATGGTGATAATGTACAGTAAATGTTCATGAAAAGTAATCAAATGGTAGCCAATGGACTGCAAACTCACAGATCCGTTTAGAACCCTCCATTCACCTGTTTGCAACATAAATGGCTTTTGAGTGTGTTTCCTTAAATCGGCACCTTATTAAAAATGTGTTTTATCTGTGCTTGTGCACACTTAAGGAACTAGAGTGCCTGGTATCTCACAAACGTTTTCAAACCTGTCAGTGTTTTGTAATCTGCTTAATGCTGAAACTAACAATTCTGTTAAGACTTGTTATCTTGTTATGTCCCTCACAGTAGACACGCACCTAAGTTGAAAATTTCAGAGCCATCCATGATTTCTAAGTGGGAGAAAATCACACGGTGTGATACTTACTATAGTTGTGTAATAGAACTTGCTAAGGTCATATCGAAACAGTACGATCCAGTTTCTGTCTTTAGAATCTACATTCATTAATTCAATATCTTCCGCTTTATCCTCTATTAGGGTCGCCGGGGGGTTCCCCATGCCCATCCAGGGGAGAACGTTTCGGGCGCTGGGCAGATACACCCAAGAAAGGGTGCCAATCTATCACTGGGCACACACTCACTCACACACACTCTATATGGGGCAATTTGTAATGAGCAGTCATGTCATTTGGATAAGTAATGAAAGTTTCCTAAAACATTTCTCCGACTGTTGAGGGGGGGGGCGGTCTTAGGCTGGATTACTAAACATGCAAAACGACACCTATTTGGAAAAGCATTTGTAAATAACAATAGATGGCTTTTTCAAAGCCATCTAATTACCTGAACATTTCATCCAGTTGATCAGTTTAGCAATATCTTGGAGATTTGTTCTGCCCATTACTTGTATGATGGTATTCTTTGCTTCGGTAAAATCCATTTAAAGATTTTTTTCGGTAGACATTTAAACCAACACAAACTACTAATATTCAGAAGAAGCACGACCCACAAACTCTATTTATTCGTCTTTAGTAACGTCAGTCCTAAAGTCAGTTTATCATGCGTGTGCAGCGTGCACGGTGGCTGCGGCTAAAATCGCACACTATATTAAAGGTTCGATTATCAGAGCGCTCTCACATCCATTAAACAGAGGAATCGGTTTGAATAAAAACCCTGAACCGTGAAGCTTTTAAACTTAATTACCTCGCTTTAGTTCTCACTCTCTCTATCAGTTGGAACTCCTAAGTAAGGAGAGTAGCTATTGGCTGTCCTTAGAATCGCTAGGGTCGCAAAATGACGTCATCGCCAAATTTGCATAATAGCCAGGTTGCGTGTATTTGAAGCTGTAGAATGAAGGGATAACGCTGTGTGAGAGAAAAAAGGGAGTAAAAAGATCCGAAATATGTCAGAACTACATATAAATCATTGTCTAGGTTTTTATAAATCCTCTACGCTCTACTGAGTATAACAGAAGGTTCCCAACAACTTTGGAACGTTAAGAGTGGTGGTTGTAATAGTGATAAAATTTATTAAAAAAATAAAATAAAATAAGGGTCAGATGAAGCTCAGGTCGAGTTACAGAACGCTCCATATAATTCAGTCTGAATAACTGGAGCTTATTGATAAAAACATCTATGTATATGCTAATCTAATTTCACAATGACGAAATGACAACAAAACTACATGTAGACTTAAAAAAAACTTTGATCTGAGAAGGTGGATAAACTCTTAAGACAAGATAGTACTGTTTCTCTCAAGATTCAAAGTAGACATGACTGTATGCAATACAATATTGCCAAAGCATTACAACGATAATGACAAAAAATGCAATACGATAAATGATAACAAATGAAAGGAGATGACAAATTAAAACAAAACGACAATAAAGAAAATATATTTTTAAACTTTATAAAATTAAAAAATCTCCTCTCTCACACAGTCAAAAGTAGTTTTTTTTAAATACTATTTTAAAGATTTTCATGCCATCTGCGAGCTCAAGATCATACGACTGTATATTTATATATATTTAAAATAAAGAACGTAAAATGTTGATGACTATGTTTGATACATGCTAACTATTGTGCTAGTTTCTACGCTGTATTAGAACAATCAAATGAAATAGATGGAGTAAACGCAGCTGTGTGTAATATAATATATATTAATATAATAACAAACGCGTTGTCTGTAAACATCTGAACAAAAGCAGACTTTTAAAGCGATTCAGTAAAAACGGAAACGAGCCAAATTTAACCCGGATGTAGAACAGTGTTACGGGAGTTTTGTGAGTAAGCTGACGTCTGGTGTTTTTCGTGGGAAGCAGCTGTGAGTGTGAGGTAAGAGGCACCGTTTAAAATGTTTGATTAAAAGATTTATAAATGTTAAAAGCAAAGACTGCGTTGCGTTTAAGATGTTAATGAATTCGGTCTGTATCCGCGCTCCAGATGAAGGGGGACTCGACGCGGTTACGGAGCTAAATTCAGATGAAATTTCTCCGTCTGTAATTCTTTGTGTTTAACTATCGAATCTCATTTTTATATAAAGTCGGATTCTTTTTGTTTATCAGAGGGCTCTGGTAATTTGGCGTTTCTTTAACCACTTGTTTCTTACAACAGCAGCTTCGGCTTTCACTGAGCATAGGGTTTGGTTTTGGCTTTCAGAGATTTGAGCTCAATTACTTTATTTACTTCAGTTGTGAGTCCACATTTACACACCTTTGTTTTTTATGTTCTACATTTTTCACACGTGCTGATCTACACTTAATTAGCAACGTTACCCTTCAGAATTCAGAACAATTCTAAATTCCTTTGGATTTCGTTTTAATGTTTTTTTTTAATGCAGTGTATCTTCCCTTTTGCCACTCTCAAAATGATAAAAAAAAAAGGTGTGTGTGTGGGGTAATTATTAAACATTTCGTGTTGCTCAACCCAGTGTGAAATAATTTAGTTTTTGTTTATTATTTGGTAGAATAATATACATTATATTGTTGATCTAATTGTTACATACTCCAAGGCAATAAATCACTCTTTTGGTTTACTGGAAGGTGTAAAGTGTGTTAGGACTTCTGTGTAAAAAAAACATTTACAAAACAGGACTTTGATTAGGCATTCAAAAATCAAAGAAGCTGACGAGAATGCAGATGTCAAACAGATTTCAGTAACAACGCAAAATGTATTCTAATAAAAAGGGTTGTGTCAGATGTAATGTTTGAGATAAAAAAAAACACTGGTAACTAGAGCAGAAGCTATTAATTGATTTGTTGTCATCTATTTCATTCAATGCCAGGTACTTTTCAAAATCAATGAATTAACATTCAAATACTTTTAGCAAAATAGTTCCACAAAGTTATATTGTACATTTTTACTGTATTAAATTTGAGTAGTTTCTTTACTTTTTGTGACATTACATAAGAAGTGTGGGTGTAGACAAAACAACGTTTATATAAAGTCACCATTATGTTTTAATTTTATGAACCAAACATCCAATTAATTAGTTAATAACATAATCTACAGTTAACAGAAATGTTTGTTTTTAAATTTCACTTTTGTCATGATCTGCCCCCCGATCTTTGTCCTCATAAATGAAGCCTTTGTTATTTAAAACCAATTACTGTTGTGTTTATATTTCAGAGGAAGAAGAGTTATTTTTCAGCAGTTCTGAGTGATCATTTGTAAGCAGGTGTTTCCTGGGGGTATCCCCCCAAATCCTGAAGAGGTTGCATTCTCCCTTTATGTATGAACACACAGTCATCCTATTATATATCCAACATAATCAGTTAAAATATTTGTTTTAGTTCATTTTATGCTAAATATCAGTGTTCTATTTTGTTTTCTAGAGCAGTGCCTCTTTAAGCCACCAAAATGGTGTTAGCAGACTTGGGGAGAAAGATAACGTCGGCATTACGCTCCCTCAGCAATGCCACAATTATCAACGAAGAGGTATTCATGTTATTCAAGTGATCTGTCATCTATCTGCCTTCTAAGTGCTTACAAACAGAAATTGGTATTTCAAGTTTAACCCATATGTGCAGTGAAACACATTTACACATATTGGTGAATTAGGCACACGTGCCTAGAGCGGTGGGCAGTCCTGTTCGCGGTGCCCATCAAGCAATTGGGTTTAGGTGCCTTAGCCAAGGGCATTTCAGCCATAGTGTTTGGTGGGACCTTAAAGTTGCAAGGCTGATTCCTTAACCACAAGCCTGCAAATGATTATTTGTAATAACTGAAATAATGGTTGATCTTTAAGGAAACCACGATATAATGTGCTCAATGAATTACTAATCTATTATACGCATTATGTTCTTTTATATATCATTTTTCTATAAAGTTCATTCAAATCATAACAATTACCAAATCTTTAAGCCTGTTGTCTCACTGGCCTGCACATCAAGTGCTAATAAAGTGTTGTTTTTTCTTGTACAGTGTCATGAAGAATAAAATAAAATTAGTTTTAATAGAATGTCATTTGTTTTGTTTTGTTTTTTTGCAAGGTTTTAAATGCTATGCTTAAGGAAGTCTGTGCTGCTCTGCTGGAAGCTGATGTTAACATTAGACTAGTGAAGCAGCTCAGAGAAAATGTCAAGTAAGTAACCAGACTTGAAAAGTTAACAAGGGTATTGTGGTGTATTATTTCTTTAGAGGCTCCATAATTAAATTGTATTTATTTCAAATTAGGGCAGCCATTGACCTTGAGGAAATGGCCTCTGGCCTTAATAAAAGAAGAATGATTCAGCATGCTGTTTTCAAAGAGCTTGTCAAGGTTTGTCTTTGTGATTGTACCAGTTCATGTATATTTGAAATGCATATGTAAAATTAGGATTTGAATTGCACTATGTTCGAATATTACTTCATGTTCTGTGATTTTAATATAGGCAGCATGTTTAGGGCCCTGCATACGTTCTGTAGTGACAGGGTCAATGGGTGGTGGTGCTTCTGTCCTAAATGTTATTAAGTTTATAAACTGACGTACACAAACATGACAATCTTATCAAAAGAGGTACTGGACAGAATTAAAAAAATATCATTGTTATGATCAAAGGTTAGTGATGAAGAGCTCTCACAAACATTAAACATTCTCTGGTGCACCATATATTTTATTATTAAGAAAAACATTTTTATGAAGCACACTGTCCATAAAAGCAACCACGAGGGCCAGTCTGATGGAAAAAGATAACTGCATAGATTTAAGTGTACCTTGCTAAACAAAAAGCATCACTTATGAGCCACGTTCCTTGAAGCCAACAAAAGTCTAAAAAATGGTGCACTAATTAGAGAGAAACTGCTCTTTATAGTGTAATATAAATACCGTCTTTACAGCTTGGCATGGTGGCTTCAAAAAATAGTTAAAGATAAATATAAGTAGACATACAAATCCTTGTAGAGGACATGTTTCGGTCTGCTATAGCAAAAAACTATTAAAGGTTTCAAAAAGACACCAATATTTAGCATGCTGCTACAACTCCACCAGACTGGTTCCAAATCCAATACCTATTTTTTTGGCAATTTTAAAACTCTACCCTTAAAGTTTAAATCATGTTACAAGTTTTGTAAATATTTGACTATGGTTCAATCAGACAGAGTTTAAGTCAGAGGAAACAGGCAAACATTGTATTCATTATATACAAAGATTTTAAGCAATCTTGATCTAAAGTCAAATACTTATGCAGCAATTATGAATTTGATTTTGTAATCTTTTTAAGCTTAAAAGTACATAAAGTGTGGTCTGGTCTTGTTTATTTTTATATTTATTGTTTTATATAATAGTCTTTGGTTGAATCATTACATTGCAACCCTAAAAGGTGGAAATGTTAAAAATGTGAAACATGATTGTTTTGTTGTAGTTGGTGGACCCTGGAGTAAAGGCATGGACTCCTACAAAAGGAAAGAACAATATCATCATGTTTGTTGGCCTTCAGGGTAGTGGAAAAACCACAACCTGTACTAAGGTTGGAAATTATTGATGTCTTTATTCAAATAAAATTATATAATAACTTAATATATATCCTTTGTCAATATTAACATATATTGATGTACCCACTACTTACACAGTTGGCATACTACTATCAAAAGAAAGGATGGAAGACCTGTTTAATCTGTGCAGACACTTTCAGAGCAGGTATGGTTATATTTATGTATATATTGATGTGTACACTGTATATGTTGCAGTAACTGAACTCATTTTTAAGTTATACCACACTAGCTCATTGAATCACCATTTTGATTCTTGTCTGCTGAAGTAGTTAGTGTATTTGAACCTGAACTCTGCTTTTGCTCTGGAAAAAATATCTTGTAAAATTGATTGCAGTAAACCAACATGGAATTTAAAAAATGTTCCTTACTAGGTGCTTTTGACCAGCTGAAACAAAATGCAACAAAAGCCAGAATACCCTTTTATGGAAGGTAAAGTTTTTCTACATCTTAATTTGTATAATGTTTTAGGATATTTTACATACTAAGTTGTAAGTGCTTTGATATTTAAAATTTGTTGACCTACAGTTACACAGAGATGGATCCAGTGGTTATTGCATATGAAGGTGTAGAAAAATTCAAGTCTGAAAACTTTGAAATAATCATTGTTGACACCAGTGGTCGACACAAGCAGGAAGACTCCCTCTTTGAGGAAATGCTTCAGGTTTCAAATGCTGTGGTAAGTTTCAGTTACAAACTAGCTATTCAACTTAATCAAAAATTTCTTGTTATTTTTTTATATTGACTTTTAATCTGTGCTTTTATGGTTTTCGTAGCAACCTGACAACATTGTATATGTGATGGATGCATCCATCGGTCAGGCTTGCGAAGCTCAAGCTAAGGCTTTCAAAGACAAAGTAGATGTGGCTTCAGTCATTATTACTAAACTGGATGGGCATGCTAAAGGTGGTGGTGCTCTTAGTGCGTAAGTACAGCTTTGTGAAAACTCAGTATTGCTTAACTAATACAAATAGACAGAATTTTCTAAATTGAGGATTCGAAGACAATGCTCAGAGAACATTAAAGCTAAAGAATTTGATTCTTAAGCTGGTTGTCAGAACAATAATGTAGAAACATTAGTTTGCGAATGCCAGTTTGTATTTACATTAATCTTATAGAAAATGTATTTATCATTCATCTTTTCAGAGTCGCAGCTACAAAGAGTCCCATAATTTTCATTGGTACAGGGGAACACATTGATGATTTTGAGCCTTTTAAAACTCAACCCTTTATTAGCAAACTTCTTGGTATGTATAATATTCATGTATTATCCCACAGAAGCACTAAGCAGCAGTAAACCCATTTAGGGGTTCCCTTATTTCTGTGTTTATGACTTAAATAAGATTTTCACACTAGTCCTTAAAATGTATTATTGGTAAACAAAACAATATATATAGAAAACTTTGAGGTTTCTGAGAATGAAATGTTTTGTAGACTGAAGATTTTGGCTTAAATTAGTCTTTATATATTTGAAGAAAGTAAGATTAACCAAAAACATTTACCATATCCTTATAAAGTGATTATAGTATATTTATTAGTTATTTCTATTATTACTTCAAATTCTAAAGACAAATGTCGTAGCAAAAAATGAATTTCATTAAAAAAAATAATTCTTGCAGCCAGACAACGAATAGCATGTATCAGCATTTTTGGTGTTTGCAGCCTGTGTTTAGCCATCTGACAAAAAATTAATTACTGACTCTGCAGCCAATTAGGATACTGAGTTGTTTGTGCGCTTGCCATTTAATGTTTTTAGGTATGGGAGACATTGAAGGTTTGATAGACAAAGTAAATGAACTTAAGCTGGATGATAACGAGGAGCTGATTGATAAACTTAAACATGGTAAGATGCATTATTTTATAAGTATAAACAATGATGCATAATTTATATTGTTCTGTCTTTGACATATCAAATGCTAGGCTGTAGATTCAGTCGCTGAGGTTCAAATATTTGTGTTATTAGGCCAGTTCACGCTCAGAGATATGTATGAACAATTCCAGAACATCATGAAAATGGGACCTTTCGGCCAGATCATGGTATGCATTTACATCAAGGACTCTTATTTTCCATCACATCATGCCACAATTTTTAATCTTATTAACTCTGGTATGTTTAGGGTATGATTCCAGGATTTGGAACGGACTTCATGAGCAAAGGTAATGAACAGGAGTCCATGGCCAGGTTAAAGAAACTCATGACCATAATGGACAGCATGAATGACCAAGGTATGCCCCCACCCTTCATCATAAGTCTTGCTAATATGCTGTGCAGGTTACCCAGAAATGTTAGTACTGGGTTTTATTAGATACTGTAACATTGTTGTGATATTTTTTTATATAGAACTGGACAGCAAAGATGGTGCTAAGCTGTTTAGTAAGCAGCCGAACCGTGTGCAGAGGGTAGCTCGGGGATCAGGGGTGTGTACCAGAGATGTACAGGAACTGCTTACTCAGTACACAAAGTTTGCCCAGATGGTCAAGAAAATGGGTGGCATTAAGGGATTGTTTAAAGGTAAGGTGCTTTCCTTTGTTCATACACAAATTGTTTTGCATAAAGAAGTGACCCATGAGTATTTGCAAATTTTGTTGCAGGAGGTGACATGTCCAAAAATGTTAACCCATCTCAGATGGCTAAGTTGAACCAGCAAATGGCAAAGATGATGGATCCCAGAGTTCTACATCACATGGGTATGAATAATAAAGATTGGAAAAACTGAATTTCTTAAACCTTGAATATACATATTGTTTGTATTATGAAGTAATTCACTTTGGTATTTTGGTAATATGTCATTAAAATAGCAATTATTGGTTATTGTTAGAGCTGATTAGTTTGTCAATGAATTTTGTTCTAAATTTATATTAGATTTATTTATAAGTTTCTTTGGGCAATGAAAAAAAAATCCTAAATCAAAATGAACATTTTCTGTGCTGTCACTACTGCTGGAGCTTTACTGTGTGGTTATAACTAATGAAAGCTGCCTGCATGTCAGACTGTGGTATGTGTATATGTGTATATATCTCCACCTGCAGTTTAACCTGAGGCCACAAATGCATACTGTTCCTAATCCTCACTTGATCAAGTTAAAAGTGGTTTAGTGGTTTTGGCACTCAAGCTATTTTTTTCGGTGGGTGGGGGTACACCAAAGTTAGTAGTCTGGATCCTTGAACACAGACTTTAACCCTAATTGCTCCTGAAGTGCTTTATAATGACTCTCCCTACATTTTGACCCCAAATCATCTTTGTATACTTGTAAGTCACTTGTCTACTCGTCGATAATATGTTTTTTTTTATTAGTCCTATGTGCAAATGATCTATTCACTGTGCATTGCTCTGATCATAAAAAAACAAATGATCAACTGAATATCTCCACAAGAAGGAGAGAGATGCAGGTGCTAAAGATAGACAAAATGGTACCAAAGAAGTGTAATCAGGCTTCCTTTTTGAAATTTAAAATACTTTTTTTATTTTTTTTTATTAAAAGATCCAATGTGGAATAGTATATACATATAGATGTGTGGTTTTGGGTTCAAATAGTTTTGTGTGTCTTACAGGTGGCATGGCTGGTCTACAGTCGATGATGAGACAGTTTCAACAAGGAGCTGCAGGCAATATGAAAGGAATGATGGGATTTAACAACATGTGATTATTTCAGCATTGAATAAAATATATAAAAACTTGATGAATTTTAAACGAGAAAAACCTGGTTTATTTGGTTTTTGATTTAATTAATGCAGTAATTAATTAAACCATGTAAAATATTTGAAGACGGGGGGAGGGGGGGGGAGTTCCTTCATAAAAATTTTTTTTTCTTTTTTTTTTTAACAAGGTATGGAGTACATTTTGAAAAGGCAAAAACAGTGATGCTTTGTACTTTTAAAAACTGATGGGATGTATGCAGACGTGTGTAGTCAGTCAGCTTGCACTTTGTTGTGTGACAGAAAGGTGGTTCATTTAACAATAGATAGATTTGAGGCTTTTTATATGTGTACAGTAGAACTGACATGTACGTCATTATCAAAAATCTTGCCAGAAATGCTTGCCGCGTTCATTATTGATAAATTAAAAAGTAAGGAATAATTGTTACCCATATGTAATAAAGGTATGTAGTTTTGTGGAAAGCTGTATGACCTTCTGGTTTTGCCATTGAATATCTGGCTTTGTATTAAAGACAAGTACAGTGGTATAAAAAATAGTGTATCATGGTATTTTGTCATAATATTATAATAAATTTATATGACAAATTGTTTTTAGTTGTCTTCTGTCTGTAATAGGGTTATGCACATATTAAAAACAGACTGAAAGTTACAATTACACAAAATGAAGTACATCATATTTTATCAAAATCTTTAGTATATCTATATAGTATATCCTCTACTAGGTTTCCCCATGCCCATCCAGGGGAGAACGTTTTGGAGGCTGGGCATATACACCCAGGACATGTTACCAATCTATTGCTGGGCACACACACATAAACACACTCTATGGTAATTTGGAGATTTTATTTAACCTTAATCCATGTTTTTGGACCATGGGAGGAAACCAGAGAACCACACGGACACAGGGAGAACATGAAAACTACCCAGATTGAGCTTCGAACCAGGAATCCCTAGCACTGAGAGGTGAACGTGCTAACCACTAAGCAACCATGCCAATGCATGGTTTTTGAACATACTAAATAGTACAAACCAATAAACAAAACACACTCTTAAGACTCCACCCAACCAATATCTAACAGTTCAAGTAGAATTAAAGAAGTTCAAGTTCTTCAGTTCAAGAAGAAGGAATTAAATCATCTTTAAACTGATAATGGGCAAGTTTGAAAGTAAGAACCAATATTATCGTTGGTAAATTATGTATATTTATTCATTAATTTATGAGGGAAAAAAAGAAGAAAAAAAATATATATACATACAAATGTTTGTGTGTGAAAAGTATTAAAAACATGTAAGTTTTATCATTTCCCAAATCAAGATTTTAAATGTCATACATTTCCCATATCAAGATTTTAAATTTCTCATAGAAAACATAACCAAACTGAAACCTTCATATACCATATGCCAACCATTAACCATTTTATTATTTCATCTTAATTTAAAAAATGTCTTCTGTGTTTAGCAGAAATAATATTAATAATTATTTGGCCTCTGCTCCAGTACTCTGGAGTCAATGTTTTAGCTTGTTTTCATAATAGATTAATTTGAATTCTACATACAAATAAAAAATATAAAAAATTTCAAGCTGTTACCAATTTGTAGCATCTGTGGTGCATGTGAAGGCAAAGGAATAGATTGATATTTTGAAGACACTTTGGTCAAGCTCTACTGTATCCATATCTGTTTTAGTAGAAAATGCCAGGCATAATTCTGCACTAGTTACAGCAGTATATACAGTGTATGTGCATGCTTGACTAACTATCATGTAATCCATTTTTCCATTTGTCTGCTATTGAAAGTGAATCACACAACAAGGAGAATCAGAATGCAGATATGCTCATAAAGCTCAAGCCTTTTATACAGCAAGAATGGGCAAAATTCCACTTAATTGTATCAAAATTAATAAAATGTATAGTAAGAAAAAATGGTAATGTGACCTATTGTTAAACATACTTCTGTCCTAACTGTTTTGACTATGCTGCTGAAATAATCCATCCATCCATCCAATATCTTCCGCTTCATCCTACACTAGGGTCGCGCGGGGGGAGAGCGTCCTGGGCGCTGGGTAGATACACCCAGGACAGGGTGCCAACCCACCGCTGGGCACACACTCACTCACACAGACACGCACCATAAAAACACACTATATGGGGCAATCTTGAGAACTCAATTGACATTATCCATGTTTTTGTACTGTGAGAAGAAACCAGAGAACCCGGAGGAAATCCATGCGGACACGGTGAGAACATGGAAACTCCACCCAGATTTGGATTCGAACCAGGAATCCCTAGCGTTGAGAGGTGACCATGCTAACCCCTAAACCACCGGGCCGCCCCTGCAAAAATCCATTTCTAAAAATAAATGTAATTTAAAAAACTTTTTTTTAACGTTTATTTTTATTATTTAATGCTTTTCTGAACATAGGGTTTAAATTTATTAACTATATAAAAAAAGAATTTGACCTATACTTTACACCTATAGGTATTATGATTTTAGGGCGCTGGTGTGGTTGGGTAGTGGTTAGGTCTCCTCTCTTAGTAAGTCAGAATTCTGAGATCAAAACTCTGAATTCTGATATATAAATTTGGAATTCTGAGATAAAAAGCCAGATTTCTGAGATATTGTTAGAATTATGAGGCCCTTCATTAAGTTCATGAACAGCATGGACGGCAGGTGAACTCCCCTCCTCCAGCTGTATTTGACGTGGCAGCGGCGCTTCGGCCATGTTGGTTGCTACGTCAGCGCTACTCTGCTCGCCCTACCCGGCAGCGTAGAAGATTTTAAGGCTGAAGGTATGTAAGTTCTTTTTTTTTTTTTTTTTAATATTCTGCATTGTGAAAGCCGTAGCGTTGCTTATAGAACAAAGACAAATACGCGTGGAATTTTTCGCTTGGATTGCCTAACCTGATTATAATGAATGTAATGTAGCTAGCATGCTTAGCTTCTCTGTGTTGTATGTTTACTGGAGTTCAGACTGATGATCAGCTCTGCAATGTGCTCATGCCGCACGTTTCTTTACAAGTTAGTTTATCACAAGTAATTTGTTGTGAATTTGATTGTTTTTGGTAGGTTCTGCTTGGTTTTAGATGCTTACTTTGATTGTTATTTATTTGTCTGATTTCAGGCATATTAAAACTTAAACGTAGTATTCTGTTAGGATATTATTATCTAATGGGAATCAGGATGCCTTCGGTAGCATATTAAAACATCAACGATGTAAGGAGAGAATGGTATCTGTTCATGTGTTCAAGATGATACCAAGCTGTTATGGAAAAAAAAAAGTTTTAAATGTGACTTTTTGTTTAAGGATGTTGTATGTGTGATGGTCTATAGGAAAAATAATTTATAACAGATTTATTGACTAGAACTCAGTGATTGTTTTTGAAGTGCAAGAAATCATAGTCTAGAATAATTTTTGTGTATTAACCAGTTTCCCTTTTGTTCCAAATTATTTGCCCTGGAGATGTTTTTTTTAAAACCAATTTCATCTAAATTAATTTATGGCAAACACTTACGATAAACATTAGATTTAAGCAATAATAATATATAATAATGATAATAATAATAATCATGGTTTTATACAATCTTTTGTTATGAAAGTTTGTACACTTTTCAAACAGTTATTAACACCTAAACACTTAATTCACATGGACCTTTGGTGACACATATACCATACATGCATTAGGGGCAGACTAGACTTGTGGTTTAAGGAGCCAGCCTTGTAACCTGAGGATCCCTGGTCCCACCAAGTTCCATGGCTGAAGTGCCCTTGAGCAAGACACCCAACCCCAATTGCTCCCTGTATATATATATATATATATATATATATATATATATATATATATATATATATATATATATATATATATATATATATATATATATATATATATATATAATAGCGAATTATATATACATATATATATGTACATATATATATGTATGTGTGTGTATTCATACATACCTACATACACACAAGTGTGTGTGTGTGTGTGTGTGTGTGTGTGTGTGTGTGTGTGTGTGTGTGTGTGTGTGTGTGTGTGTGTATACACGCGTGTCACTGCACAGATGGGTTAAATTAGTTTTAAAACACAGAGGACAACATGGATCACTTTGCTTTTATTACATAGTGGTTAGCCTCTTCACCTCACAGCAACATCTCAGATTCAGATCCCAGTTGGGACAATGGTTCTGCACATCCTTCCCACACCTGTGAATGGTTTCCTGTGGTGTCTCCCACACATTCCAAAAGCATGCCTGTATTAGACCTTAACCTTTTTTTTTTACTACCACAATAACTTATCTGTTCCTATATGCTTTAAACGATGTTTGCACTATCCATTTCCATTAAGTTAGGTACGATGTTGGTGCAGGTAGGTGGTTTCAGACTCCTGTATGGACCTTTACCTGGTTCATGTACTCCTGTACTCTTGGAATGCAGGTTGTACTATTAAATTACATTGTCCAAACTAAAAAAAAAATTAGTATCATGATAGTCATGATATGTGAAAAAAGTTTAGTTTTTTTTGGATTGTGCATAATAACACTACTTTACTGTTTGTTTTGTTTGTCCCAAGTCATATTTCATCAATTATGTTCATTTTCCTTCTAGGTCGTAGCTTTCTGAGGGTACAATGACAACATTTCCAGAGTTTATTCAGCAAAATGAAGACAGAGATGGGGTGCGTTTCAGCTGGAACGTTTGGCCATCTAGTCGACTGGAAGCCACACGGATGGTGGTGCCTGTGGCGTCTCTTTTTACTCCACTGAAAGAGCGCCCAGATCTCCCACCTATCCAGTATGAGCCTGTGCTATGCAGCCGTGCCACCTGCCGAGCTGTACTCAATCCTCTCTGGTGAGTCAAGAATTTTTTATATACAACTTTTACAGTGACATTTGCATCATAAACATAATAATTCAAATAATTCATAAGTTCAATTTATATAGCACCTTTCAAGAAACCAAGGACGCTTCACAATCACATACAATATCACTTTTGTGAGGAAAATAAAGTTTTCAATCTGGACTTCAATGAAAACAAATCAGAACAGTCACGAAGAGTTTGTGGTAAAGAATTCCACAGGGTTGGAGCAGCGACACTGAACGATCTGCCACCTTAATTTAAATCGAGGGACTGTCATAAGTCCAGTGCCCGTAGACCAGAGAGTGTGGGAGGGGACATATAAATAAGTTCCCTGAGGTAGGATGGGGAAAGTCCGTGCAATATTTTCAAGTTAAGCAAAAGAATCTTATGTTTAATACGGGAAGAGACCGGAAACCAGTGAAGTTCTTTCAGAATAGGTGTGGTATGGGCAGACCGTTTTGTAAAAGTGAGGTCCTTGCAGATGAATTTTGTACGTATTGTAGACGGTTGAGCAGAGTGGAAGGAATGCCAAAAAGTAGCGAATTACAGTAATCAAGCCGAGAGAAAATGAAAGCATGAACAACATTTCAGCATCAGAATCTGACAGAAAAGGACGGAGGAAAGGTAGGAAAAAAAATGCAGTCCTAGTCAGAGATTTAATATGTGATTCAAAAATTACACCAAGATTTGTAATAACCTTGGCCGATAGAATTGATTTTGAATAGAATTAAAAATCCAGAGTAATGTGAGGGATTTTGGCAATCTGGGATTTGGAGCCAACCAGCGAAACCTCAGTTTTCCCCGCATTTGCACTGAGATAGTTCATATGCAGTCAGTTCTTAAGGTCTGTGATGCAGGATGATCGCGATGAGGTGTGAGCTGAAGGGGAAGTAGTACTTAATAATAATACAGCCAAAAAAGCTCATATTTCATATACCAGAACTCTTCTTTTGTTGTGCCATTTATAACAATGTAATAGAATCATTGAGCAATATAGTGGGACATGTGGTTTATAACAAAGATCATATAAATTTTTATGTTTTATTAGGTTTTTAATGCAAAAAGAGTTTACAGATTGTATCCTCTTACCTCTTGATACTTTTAATTTTTTTTATAATTATTTAATTTTTTTAATTCATTCATTTAAAGAAAAACAGTAATTGTAGTTGGCTGTAGGATGTCTGCTAAAGGATATTGCTTTCTTCCTTCATTGCAAAGCCTTTACACATTTTATTAGCAAATCAGTATTGTGCAAATGAGAGATCCCCAACTGTCTTATTCTATTTATAAGACATTAATATACATATTTATTAGGGATTAAACCTTTTAGATTTATATGGTTTGGAATAAAAACACAATCAGAAATTGCAGATTAAAATGATGGGTATTTTTCATGCTTTTGTTTCATAATCTGTATTTTTAAAAAGCCTTGTGTTTGTGTATATATGATGGGATATGAACAGCTGCTGCCCACCTGAAGTACCCCTGGAGGATTAAATGCTCATTTGACAAAATGGCAAACTAGTCATAACTTAGATAAACATCAAACTTGTTAGTGGGCACACTTATTTGCAGGCCATATGTAATTACATTTATTACAGATTCCTGCAGTAGCCATGGCCTATTATCTGAATAGTAAACTTTTATGTAAAATCAAAGGTCACTGTGGCCTTTTTTCCATCCTTGTTTTGTGAACTGATAACAGGAATGCCTGAAAGGGTTTTTTATTACCTCTGGTGACATCCATTTGGACTGGATAATTTAGGATTCAAAGGTCGTCGTGACCTCACGTCCACCCCTCTAAAGCAGATAAATGCCCTGTTAGCAGAGGCATATAGCTAACTTGACCGTTAACATTCATTCATTCATTATCTCCCGCTTATCCTCCATTAGGGTCGCGGTGGGGTTCCCCATGCCCATCCAGGGGAGAACGTCTCGGGCGCTGGGCAGATAGACCCAGGACAGGGCGTGACCGTTAACAAATTTGGCTAAATGCTTAGCATTGGATATTTCAAATAGTTTAATTTATCTACTCTGATAGATAAATTAATATACTAATGAATTTCTTAATAATGAAAGTGACTGGATTGTCAAAAGGTTCCATAAATTTATAAGACCTCTTTAGCAATATTGACATGTAAATGACCCATGATAAGTGTGACCATGGTAAAATGTTGGAAAATTTGTTATCCAGAAAAAAAACATTGGTTTTCTGTCGCAGTTTATTTGTTTTGATTTTATGTACATGTCATGTATGAAATGTGCATTGTTTATTTTGCTGTGTTTACATACTCACATTTCTAATTTTGCCTTTTCTCCCTCAATTAGCCAAGTCGACTATCGGGCAAAATTATGGGCTTGCAATTTTTGCTACCAAAGAAACCAGGTAAGTATGTTAGTGATAAATGGGTATTTAGCTTAAATATTATGTAACTATCTACATGACCTCCCTCTCTTCAGTTTCCTCCAACGTATGCAGGAATATCAGAAGTAAATCAACCAGCAGAATTGCTTCCCCAGTTTTCCACCATTGAATATGTAGTCCAGGTAAAGCTTCTAAACAGATATAATATAAATCTAAATCAGGATAAAATTATAATTATTTGTTACTAGGGTTAAAACTATATAATTAATTTACAAGGTTTAAAAACTAGGAAATCATTCTCTAACTTTTTTTGCATCTCTATCTAAAGCGAGGTCAACAGATGCCTTTGAACTTTCTCTATGTGGTGGACACATGTATGGAAGACGATGACTTGCAGGCTCTGAAGGAGTCTTTGCAGATGTCTCTCAGTCTGTTGCCTCCCACTGCCCTAGTAGGACTCATCACTTTTGGTCGCATGGTGCAGGTTCATGAACTTGGCTGTGAGGGAATCTCCAAAAGTTATGTTTTCAGAGGAACCAAAGACCTTACTGCAAAGCAGTTACAGGTAAATATTGTATAAAAATGCATTTAAGTTAACATTTAAAGCCTTATATTTATTTATTTGTTATTTTAAAAGAGTGTTGTCAACTCTAACTGTCTTATTATATTCTAGCTTGTATCACACTGACGCAAGAATGAATTGGCAGTTAGAATTTAAAAAAAAAACAAAAAAAACAACTTTATATATATATAACTCGTTCTTGCGTCGTTGTGATATAAGCTAGAATATAATAAGACATGCTGTTAAAGTTGATGACCCTTTAAAAATATATCTATATTACAAAAATGTAATTTATTTTTTTTTTTTGTCTTCTTTTGCATCAACCTATAATTTGGTGGGGAATGTTATTATACTACTATTATGTGTGTATGTATATGTGTGTGTGTGTATGTATGTGTGTGTGTATATATATATATATATATATATATATATATATATAATGTGTGTATGTATGTATAAATTTTAGGCTTCTATTTCAAGTATATTTTGTTTTTTTAGGAGATGCTAGGTCTGAGCAAACAAACTACAACCCAGGCAAGTCGTGGACAACCACAGCAGCAAGTTCCTCCTTCAAACAGGTACCATTTATATATTTAAAAAAAAAATAGTGTCATGTCTGTTACTTTTGTTGGGAATTTATATTGTCTGTGGGTTAAATTGCATTATACATGCTGCTTTAATGTCTTTTGCAAAAAACATTATTTATTACACTAAAGTTTAGTTTCAGTAAAGTGACTTTTGTTTTTAACTTTGTACCATCAGTCTGGGGAACAGTACTGTCCTGTTCCATCAAGGTCCTATAGGACTTGGTTTAATGTAAAACAACTGCAATGGTCTGCACACTAACCAAATCCAAAGGGTATTGAATTTATTATATTTTAATTTAACAGAATTATTGTATACATTTGTCACATAAGAATAACAGAAATCCAATGCATCAATATGTAGTAAACCAAAGTTCCAAATAGAGAAGTGTCAGCAACAAGCAGTTAATGACCTTGAACCTTAAAAAGGTTTACAAGAATTATATACAGTGGCTAAGACATGATACAAAGTATCTTTGTTATTATTAGAATGTTGAAAAGCTATGGTACAATGTGTTTCATGGTTTTATGTTTCTTCAAACCAGGTCCTCTTATCCAATCAGTGCATGTCCTTGCAAACGTACTTAAATTTAACTTCAATTAATTTTTCCTAATTTTCAAAGGACCATGTACTTAATGTCTTGTTATGGAAAGGAAAATATTATTTAAAATTGCATACAGTCTATAGAGCTGTGTTTAAATTACACCACATAGTATTTAGGTTTTCTGTAATTACATATTCCTTTATAACATTTATGATTTCTTTGTATGCAGATTTCTACAGCCGGTGCAAAAGATTGATATGAACTTGACTGATCTTTTAGGAGAGCTACAGAAAGATCCTTGGCCAGTCACACAGGGCAAACGACCCCTTAGATCATTAGGAGTGGCCTTGTCTATTGCTGTAGGACTGTTGGAGGTATTTATTAGAAAATCCTTTATAATGATTCGGAGTTTTTATACTAATTTGATTATAATTATAAACATGATTTAGTGGCAATTGATATAATTTCTATATGTTTATTGTATGATTGTGCAATGTACAATCATACATGTGATTGTATGATTTACTGAATTTTTGTTTGTCTGGTTTATTGAATTTTTATTTGTTTTATCTTTTACCCTCCTTTCTTTTTGATAGTGCACTTTTCCAAACACAGGAGCACGAATCATGACCTTTATCGGTGGCCCAGCAACTCAGGGCCCAGGCATGGTGGTTGGAGATGAATTAAAGACCCCCATTCGCTCCTGGCATGACATAGAAAAGGACAATGCAAAGTTCATGAAAAAAGCCACGAAAGTAAGTTATCTGAATTTGCTTTTTTGTGGCATAAGAACAAAATTTATCTGTAGTGTCTAGTAATAGATTCGGTTATTAATTAACTAGCTAACTAAAACTGGTGTGTATGGCATTTTTAAAACAAAAATATGTAATATCTTATCCACTTAAGATGCAAAAGTAATGTTTTTTTTATTATATAAACAAGGAAATGACTAATTAAACCACCTTTAGTTTTATCCAAGCTGTAAGTTACAAATATGTTAAATCATGCAGGATGTGATCTTTTCAAGTACTGCACATTATTATATTATATTCTTATTAATCAATTTATTTAAAGTAATTAAATAGTCATCCTAGCTACATTTAATGCTGTATTTTTTTTTGATTGAAATGGAGAGATTCCTCTGAGGGGAATAAACCTAAATTCACCCTTTAGGGGGGGACTTAAGCTGTGGTCTATGCAAATAAATTGGCATATTTAATGTAATTTTTTGCATTAAATATTATTTTTGCATTAAATTATATATTTAAATATTCGCTATAGAGTTAAGCTGTACTATATATTTTAAACTATTGCCTGTTTCGAAAATTCAATAAAAGGTGTTTTTTAAGCATGGGTTTTAACATTTTGGTTTTACACTTTTAAATGTTTTTTTCTTTTTTGTCTTGTTGCTGATAACCTTTTGAATAGTTGAAAGCCGGAGACCTTATTAATGTTGTTTTAGAAGTTCATGACACCTAATGTCATCATTACCTTGTAGCATTATGAAGCTTTGGCTAATCGAGCTGCAGCCAATGGTCACATTATTGACATCTATGCCTGTGCTCTGGATCAAACTGGGCTGGCGGAAATGAAGTGCTGCACTAACTACACAGGGTGAGCACACAAACTTTTCAAAATGTAGTTTTTTTTCTTTTACTTTATATTCTGTGTGTATTTGCTTGAAAAACAGGAGTTTGGAATTTAATCAAAATAAGTTTGAGTATGCTATTGTGGATACACAAAGGATACTGGCAGTGTAAATTGTTTTGCTGATCAAAATGTAAGACGGTCTGGTTCAATTCCCCAGGGGTTACATGGTGATGGCAGATTCATTTAATACATCCCTATTTAAGCAGACCTTTCAGCGAGTTTTCAACAAGGATGTTCAGGGAGCCTTTAAAATGGCCTTTACAGGGACTCTCGAGATTAAAGTAAGCTTTTCACCTTCCCATTCATTTTATTGCTCTAACCTATATAGATGTGCTTGTAAATGTATGTATTTTATACACATTTGTTTTTCAGACATCAAGAGAAATTAAAATATCAGGTTCCATTGGACCTTGTGTTTCACTAAATGCGAAAGGACCTTGCGTATCTGAAAACGTAGGTGTAATTAAGCTTTTACAAATATGCCAAATGGAAAAGTATTGGGACACATACACACTACACATATAGAAGCTTTTTACAGTCCATTATAAAGCCCCCTTCATTTTTATTCAAGTTCCACACTTTTGAGAACTCTTTCTACAAGATTTTAGAGTATGTCTGTGGAAGTATCATGCTCATTTATTCAAGAACATTTGTGAGGTCAGGCACCGCTGTTCAACAAGAGAGCCTGACACTTCATTATATTAATTAATCCAAAAGTAATTAATAGGCTTTTGATCAAGGGTCAGTTCCTCCACACTTGCCCAACCTTACTTTTATGGACCTTTCTTTGTGAAACAGTTATGCTGGAGCAGAAAAAGGGCATTTTTCAAACTGTTCCTGCATACAATTGTCCAAAATGCATGACTGTGTGCTTAAATGTTAGTAGTAATAGGAGTACTTGGAATATTTGATTTTAAAATATCTGTCCCAAAACTTTCTTCCAAATAATGTATGAACAGTTGTATTTAGCCTGGTTGTATCAGATGTTCTACAAACGTCTACAGCTGAAATACAAACTTACTTGTAATCTGGCTTTTTGTTTTAGGAAATAGGAACAGGTGGGACCAGTCAGTGGAAGATCTGTGGTCTGGACCCAAATACAACTTTGGCTGTTTATTTTGAGGTTGTCAATCAGGTATGTATCTAAGTAATTTATACTGCATCACTAGACTGATAATTCTTGTTTGTTTACCTGAATCAAATCAAATGTTATTTGTCAAGTGACACACAGTACAACTAGCATGATTTAATGGACTAGAAATGTTGTAGTCTGCTCACATATTTGAATCTTAATTTAAATCTAAAGTGCAAAACTCTAAATAAACTAAAGTAAATATTGAGATGTAAAATGTAAATAAGGAATTAAAAATGCAAAAGTAAAAAGTTGAAATCACATTTATAGTAAAACTAAGAACTACAACGCTTATGTAAAGTGTGACAAAAGGATGTGAAATGTCAAGTTAGAAATATACGGATGAAGAAACGTATCAGTGCAGTTATCGTCTTTCATTGTTTTTGTTTCATTTCATTGTTCTGTTTGTGCTCATTTTACCTTTTAGAAATAATTTTTTATTGAGGATGGCATGGTGGCTTAGTTGTTAGCATGTTTGCCTCTCAGCACTAGGGATTTCTGGTTCGAATTCCATTCTGGGTGGAGTTTTCATGTTCTCCCCGTGTGTATGTGGAGTGAGTGTCATATAGAGTGTGTTTGAGTGAGTTTGTGCCCAGTGATAGACTGGCGCCATGTCCTGGGTGTATCTGCACAGCGCTCGAAACGCCACCCCCCCCACCCACACCCCACGACGATGGTAGAGGATAAAGCGGAATATAATGGATATGTGTAGTAATTGATGCCTCCACTAGGGGGCAGAATTCGTCAAGAAACAAAATGTTTAAACCGATTGTTAGATTATTTTTCATCAGTGGGGCTATTTATGCTTCAAAACATATAAAAAAGCTTTTAAAAAGTGTCTTTCCTCATTATGATCCAAAAAATGAACAAAATGCTTTTGATTATGTTGTCCTGTTTCCTTGGTTGGTTTCCCATCATGTGGTTCTCTATAATGTAGCAAAGTGCAAAATATTTTGGTAACTGTTAAAATGTTAAAGCCATGGGACAGTGTTTTTTATAAAAAAAAATCGACACCCCCCGCAACCGTAATGGAGGATAAAGCAGATGATAATGGATGGATGGATAATTTTATTTTAACAGACATTTATGCACATTGACACATTTTTCTTTTCACACTGTGCACGGACTTCCATATGTTCTTGTATAAAGTTGCAGAAACTACAGATTCGAAAGAATTACAACCAGTATTATGTTTTGTATGTTTGTTCCAACAAATATGTAGTTCATGTTGTCTTTGGTATTTAATTTTACTGTACAACTTGTGGCATTAACAATGCAGGTTTATGCTTGTTACACTTCTCCCAAAAGTCCAGTTCATTAGTGTGATTTTCTTTTAAGCAGCTGTTTTGCTCTTGCAATTGTTCACACTGATGCCATAGGTGATAGAACATGCATGCTCAGCTCCCTGTGGTTTTTTTCATGTTTGTGGTGTTGGAACAGCACTGACCACAGATGAGGGAAAGTTCTGACTCTCTGTGCATGTCTCTGGGCTTGTGTTATTGTGGGTACATCCAAATGTCTGCCGAATCCTCTTTACTTTCCTGAACAGGGCGTCTCTGTACCTCCTGAAAGAATCAGACAAGGTCGTGATTAGCCACCCACACATACCCTTGCACTCAGCATGTTCGTTATCGGTACTGCGTAGCAACAGCATCATTTTGCATGTATCTTTATTTTCCCCATGAAACAGCTTTACTATGGATGGAGCACAGTTCTGATGCAGCTTTTAAGTTGAAATATTTGGTTATGTCCTTAAAACTTACGTCTGGGTCATAGAGTTGACCCATGGATTAAGTGTGGAGGTGAACAACCCAAGCCAGGTGGCTGCAGCAGGGGCAGGCTGAGGGCTCTCACTTCCTGTCAGAGTCTCATAGAAGCAGATGGTGATGTTCGGCAGCCAGCAAATAAGCAGGCACACTGTTGACACAATCACATATCATGTGATTTAGTTAATGAATAAGTCTTGATTACTTTCAGGTGAAAAATGGATGACTTTTATGTGCATGCTGTCTGTGTGTGACCTTTGTTTTCTCATAATCAGTATGCTTCTTTGTTGTTTGTTTGGTTATTGTTATGAGTGGTTTATATAGATGGTCGTGGCTTAAAGTGAAAATATACTTCATTAATTATTGTTAAAAAATATAGTATATTTAGGTTCAGAATTTCATTTTTTGTAGTGAAAGTCTGGAAATAGTTTGTATCCGGCATTAAAAGGTTTGGATTTAAATTATACTGACTTTAACAAGTAAAATGATGATGATTATCTGAAAATATTTATTACAGTAAAACAATTTCACAAACTCCAATTGTTTATTCAGAAAAGCACAAAATAGGATATATGGACTGTCTTTTGCAAGAAACACCACCAATTAGGTAATTCATTCTGTTGATTATGTCTAAACTTGTTAAAACTTTCTATAAAGGAAACATATTTTACTGATAATTTTCTGCACCATTTATGAGCAGTTTTGTTAAAATGTTTAATACATTATTACCACATTTCTGTATTTCTAGCATGGTAAATTTAGTAAATAAATATGATCTTTACATTTAAAAATGATATGACTCAACCAGGGGTGTCCAGATATTTATGATGGTTTAAAAATAAAAACTCAAACTGTGTGTTTGGTAGGTATTTACATGGCTGTTGGACACTAGTGTTTCTTAATGGCCAATTCATTTTTATAAAATGTATTTTATCATTATTCGTTAGTAAAGGTGAGTTAATGTTACTAACATAAAAAATTATTAATGATGGTGGACAGTGAGACACATTTTAAAACATTTCTTGCAATAATCAAACACCAGTATGTAAGTACTGTCTGGTAATCTCACCGCATGCAGCTTACCTATGGTTGTCACCATGACAATGGAGCTCCTAAAATAATTATTTGCTGGCACATAAAAGCAGTGTTGTTCATTGCAAGCAAATGTCCCTCGCCGTACTTGATTTATAGCTACATACACTACGTATCCATACATGCTGCACATTGCCAGAATGGGCAGGAACATTCCCATCACCAAAAACAGCATACTGAAGCCTGTGCTTTCAGGCATGAAGCTGGGAACACAGAGAAACCTGCTGTCACTGTAGACGTATTTTCCAAAACCCAGCAATGGCAGAGATGCTATCAAGATTGAATATCCCCAAAGGACAGCGAGGATCACCCTGGTCCTTCTGGCATTAAAGATGCGTGCATAATTGAGAGCAAAGCAGATCTCTGTGAACTTGTCCACTGTGGCCCAGGTGAGCGAGTGGACTGAAGCCAGCTGGAACAGCACAAAAAAAAAGGCACTGGTCTGGCACTGCACGCTGGTGCTGAATTGGCTTTGTGGCTTTATCAGGCTGTTATAGGCTCCAAAGGGAATGGTGTAAAGACCAACAGCCAGATCACACAGGCTGAAGCTAAGCGTCAGAGTCCATGTCTCCGTCTGTAGGCTCCTGTCAGACATCAGTAGGAGGAACAGCATAACGTTCCCAAACACAGAGCAGAGGCTTAAACTTATCATCAGAACAGCGTATGTCACCTCTATCCACTGCATCCTGCCCAGCTTCTAATGACATTCACACGGAGGTCTAAACACAGGCATTTACCACGTCTTATTTGCATGCTCCCTTACATGTCTGGCTAGGAAATTGCTGGATCGTGAAATCCCTCATGTGTTGTGCCAGAGTGGTAATGACTGTTGGTGGCTGTTATACAGGTGTGGATTTTATGCTGTGCATTGTGATTGGATGATCCAGTGAAGTCCCTCTCTTTCACAACATAATAAACTCTGTAGGGAGCATCAGATTAGTACTCCCTGGTCTACCAGTCTGTCCAAACAATACAAACAAAAATGCTTTTATGGAAAAAGTTGTGAACAGCAACAATCATTTTTTAAAGAGTAAACAAAGGTTTAAACATTTAAAAAGGAGAGGTTCTATGGATACAGGTTGTTAGAAGTGTCATTAACTACCCTGTTCTGTAAACAACCGCTTGAAATTTAATATCCTTTTCTGCATTGGCCACTGTCTAGAAAAGTAATGAGCCATTCTGCTCTCATGTCATTGGCATGAACTATGACTACAGATTTAAGAATTAATAATTATTGCTGTACCAACTAAACCCATGCCGCTTACCAATTATATTCATATGCAATATAAAGTAATTAATTTAAAGGGTAACATTTCTGTTTATTGGTTTTGGAAATTTGTTTTAATTGTCTCCTTAATTTGAGTCAAATTTTGGATTTCACTTTTGGGCTGAAATTTTATTATCTAAACATAGAAATAACTGTAATATAAGTGTATGTGATTTTCCCATATTATTTGCTTAGTTTAATAATCTTACATGTTGTAATTAGTAAGTCTGGTGATTTTTGTTCTTGGATGAATCGGCAGGTATATAGCAGTATTCCTTATTTTATTTATATATAATTTAAAATATTAAGCTATTAGATTTAATATAGTGAGGGGTGGCACGGTGGCTTAGTGGTTAGCACGTTAGCCTCTCAGTGCTACGGAATCCCAGTTCGAATCCCAATCTGGGTGGACTTTCTATGTTCTCTCCGTGTTTAAAAACATGGGTCAAGGTCAATTAAATTCTCCAAATGACCCCATATAGAGTGTGTTTGTGTGTCTGTGTGAGTGAGTGTGTTCCCTGTCCTGGGTGTATCTGCGCAGTGTCCGAAACGTTCTCCCCTGGATGGGCATGGGGAAACCCCCCCCCTGCAACCCTAGTAGAGGATAAAGTGGAAAATAATGAATGGATGGATTTGATGTAGTTTGTGTGTGGCCTTGTATGGGGAAGTTTTATATTGTTTAATTTTTTGCTAAACTTTTACTAAGATTGCTAAAGTAGATTTTAATTAGTAATCTGTCATTAACCTGTTAACACATGGCCTCTGATATAGACCACTGTATCACCCTGAACTTGCTTTGTCTTTTTTGCAGCATAATGCTCCAATTCCCCAGGGTGGTAGAGGGGCCATACAGTTTGTGACCCAGTACCAACACTCCAGTGGACAGCGACGCATTCGAGTCACTACCATTGCCAGAAAGTCAGTGTTGCAATTGTATTTTTTACTTTTAGCTACTTATGTCTCTGTTGCATCCCTGCAGACTTTTTGTCACATGGATTTTCACAGGCTGTTATTTGCAAATCTTGGAACATGTAAAACTCTTGTTTTATTTTGAAAACATTAATAGCTTTAGTGGGGAAGCAAAAAAAATCCACTGGTTTAATAATATACAGCTTTTCTAGAAATTTCACAGCCTTGGATAAACCTTACCTCTTTAACATTTAAGGTTAATACAATTAATTAGCTGAGAATAAAAAAGCCAGTTAATTGCTTGATTTTAATGATAATGTGAATAAGATAAGCCTTTATTGATTCCACAATGGGGAAATTCACAATTTCCCCTTCCTTAATGTATCCATTAGTTAAATAAATAATAAATACCATTGAATAGGATAGAAATGTGATTGTAATAATAAATAATAAAATCACATTAGGGCGGTTATTAGATTTAATATAGTGAGGGGTGGCACGGTGGCTTAGTGGTTAGCACGTTCGCCTCTCAGTGCTAGGGATTCCTGGTTCGAATCCCCATCTGGGTGGAGTTTCCATGTTCTTCCCATGTTTGCGTGGGTTTCCTCCCGGTTCTCCGGTTTCCTCCCACAGTCCAAAAACATGGATCAAGTCAATTGAATTCTCAAATTTCCCCTTATAGAGTGTGTCTGTGTGAGTGAGTGTGTGCCCAGCGATGGATTGGCGCCCTGTCCTGGGTGTATCTGCCCAGCGTCCGAGACGGGCAGCGTTCCCTGGATGGGCATGGGGAACCCCACCGCGACCCTAATAGAGGATAAAGCGGGAGATAATGAATGAATGAAAATCACATTAGTGGAATCTCTTAATAAATCTTTTATTACTAATGTATGTGTTTTTTTTTCTATAATGTTCTTAGAAATTTGTAAAACCAAGCCTTAGTTAAAAGAAAAGTCAAATGTGCAATTATGAAACTAACTTCAAATGTTTCTCACTTTGTAAATGATTGCTGTCCTTTACATTTCTCTCCTTGACTGCTCTTGATTACAAATTTAAAATGCAGACAGCAGTGGGTAAATCAATAAGGCTTAAGACTGATGAAGCAAGAACAAATATGCAAAGGTCGAAGTTGTGATGCATTGCTGTTTCTCATCTTCCTCAGCTGGGCAGATGCACAAACACAGATTCAGAATATTGCCGCATCCTTCGATCAGGAGGCCTCTGCTATACTCATGGCCCGCTTGGCTGTTTACAGAGCAGAATCAGAGGAGGGACCAGATGTCCTGCGTTGGCTTGACAGACAACTTATTCGTCTGGTGAGGAAAGTCTGACACTAAGCATCAATATGATTTCCAGTGAACCATAAACTTTAAAGATTTTAAATGTCACTATATGCTTTATACTCAATATTTACTTTTCAGCTAAAACTTAAACATATGTTTTTATCTTTGTAGTGTCAGAAATTTGGAGATTATCACAAAGATGACCCCAACTCATTCCGTTTTTCTGAAACATTTTCTCTTTACCCCCAAGTAAGACCTCAGTGTCTGATTTTCAAATATAAGGCTTAATAGCCTAGAACTGGTCACTCATGTCTAATTTTTGATTTGTTTTGTATTAACAGTTCATGTTTCATCTGAGGAGGTCTCCATTCCTTCAAGTATTCAACAATAGCCCAGATGAGAGCTCCTACTATAGACACCATTTTATGAGACAGGATCTGACTCAGTCACTTATAATGATTCAGCCCATCCTGTATGCCTATTCCTTCAACGGCCCCCCAGAGGTAATGCCTTGCTTACGTGTTGATATGTAATTATATTGGTGTATTTTGTGATTTTTTTTTTTTAAATGAAAAAAAAAATTCTGAAATAGTATGTTATGCGCATTTCCCTTAATTGATGAAGAGAACCATTTTGAAGAAAAGAGACACAAATATTTGACTTGGTAATTATTATTATTATTATTTTTATTATTTTTAATATGCAATGTTTAACATGTAAGGGTAAATGTATGTGAACCTTTAGGATTGGCAGACAATTTAATGTTAAAATTAAATGTTTTTAATCTTTTAAATGACAGGTAGGTGTGAAGGACTGCTTTGTTTTATTTAAAGATCTGGCAAAATATTATTTTCACAACATATGTTTGTGGAAGTATATCATGACATGAACAAGGGAAATTTTAACAGAAGGACCTCAACAGAAGTGTTGTTGATGCTCATCAGATAGGAAATAGTTACAATAACATCTATAAAGAGTTTTGTCAGGCAGATTGTGCATAAATAGAGAAAAATTTAAATCAAGGGAATACTCGCATTGACTAATGTTATTGTTCGTCAGTCCACCATCAAGAGAACAGTCAATAACAATGTTGGTCATTGCAGGTTTAAAAGGAGAAAGCCAATGCTCTTTCTTTTTGCTAAAAAAAATGGACAAACCAGAAGAATACTGAAACAATGTTGATAGAACGATGCATCCTGAATGATTCCACCAATTTCAAAAGAAAAATGTCTTAACATCTAAACATGCAACCATGATGGACACACCCTCGTTAGATTGGGTGTACTTTTACCACTTAGAGGTTATGCCAATCGTTGTAGGACAATGTGTATCAGAACAATTACCAATGATTTTTAAACAGTTTTTATACAACAATTAGCATCTTCAGTTTCTAAATAATTAAAACAAATCTTATTTAAAAGAAAACATCATGTGACCCAGTAAAACTTTGAAATGTCCTAAAATTATTACATCATGTGCTGAAATTAATAAGGGTAACATCTGAAATGCACTGTCATGATGAATGTTCATGTGAACTCCCTTGGCACACTAGATTATTATGAGGGGGCTTCATACCACATGGTTTTCTGTACTTGTTGTAATTAATGAAGTCTAATGGGAGCTTTGCAGCCACAAAGAGGATTTTAGATTTACATGCATAAACTACTTTTGAGTGTTTCTAGGAGAGAAAGCTTGATGTCCATTTTGAAGATTGTGTGTGCTTATGTGTGTATATGCAGTCATAATTGCAAGCCCTGGCTCCTGTTCCACTGAAGTGTGTAATTTTCACAGCTGGAGTTGTGGCACAAACCCTTAATAATGGCAGGCTGAGCGCTCCCAAGTGGATCACCTTGTTAAATAAGTGCATATAATACTTTGTGGGTTTGGGATCTTGCTGTGCCACATGTGATGAGCAGCTGAACAGCAGGAGGTCACTTGCCAATAAGACTGATGCATAATTGAAAGATGTACGGAATCCGCAAGTTACTAGAGATTAAATGCTATTGTAGGTGCTTATATTATTATGCTGGAACCTAATTTGGCATATTGTTTTGTGGTTTTATTTACTGGTTCCTCTGTAAGATCTAGGTTCCATCATGTGTGTTTCATAATCTAACGCAAAATTGGAAAAAAGACAACCTTTTTTTCATTTGCATTGTTGTTGCTATGCATTGTATTTTAAGATTAGTGAAACAATAAGCAAGAAACCCTTTCGTTTGTTAAACGTTTTTCAATCGTTTGTGCACTTTCAGCACATTGTTTCATCTTGACAGAATTGTATGATTGTTTATTGGTATTAGAAAGGTTTTTTTTCCACTTTCACATATTTGCCTGTGTGACTTGGATTAATAACTGTGTGTATATATATATATATATATATATATATATATATATATATATATATATATATATATATATATATATATATATATATGACATTTTGAAAAAATCTTTTTTTTTTTTTTTTTTTTTTTTCGTTTTGTAGCCTGTGCTTTTGGACAGTAGCAGCATTCTACCAGATCGAATTCTACTAATGGACACATTCTTTCAAATTCTTATATACCATGGAGAGGTAAGTACAGACTCTTAATTACTAAATATCAGCTATAAATTGTGGTAATTAATATGATAATTAAAAATAAATTATAATGATAATTTTTAGGGGTGGCACAGTGGCTTATTGGTTAGCACGTTCGCCTCTAAGCGCTAGGGGTTCCCAATTCGAATCCCCATCTGGGTGCAGTTTCCATGTTCTCCCCGTGTCCGCGTGGGTTTCCTCCGGGTTCTTCGGTTTCCTCCCACAGTCCAAAAGCATGGATCAAGGTCAATTGAGTTCTCCAGATTGCCCCATATAGAGTGTGTTTGTATGAGTGAGTGTGTGCCCAGTGGATGAATGGATAATTTATTAGGTTGTCTTCTGTATTTAAAAATCCACACCTCATCATTTTTCCATTAGACGGTGGCACAGTGGCGTAAATCTGGGTACCAGGATATGCCTGAGTATGAGAACTTCAAGCACCTCCTGCAAGCTCCAATAGATGATGCTCAAGAGATTCTGCACACACGTTTCCCAATGCCCCGCTACATTGACACTGAACATGGTGGAAGCCAGGTAAATATGCTTACTCTCTCAAACCTGGAGGCAGTGAGCTACTTTGTTTGCATATACAACCATATTTATTTTACAATTTAACGATGACCGATAAGCTGTGTGAATTATGTAAGCGACAACCAGCGTCTCACATGAAGGTTAAAGACCGAGACTGTGCTAAAAATAGTCTTTCAGAGTAACAGGCGCTGTGGGCTGTAATTTATTGTGCATTAGAATGCTTGTCTTTTATCAGAGCTGAATTTAATGACTCGTTTAACAGCCTTGTCTGTTTTGTTTTCCTGGCCATGGTCTATTTTAGGATTAGATATTCAGAATCCATGATGATATCAGAACAAGGATGCTAATTCGTTCTCTTTTTATTCTTTCCAACCAGGCTCGTTTCTTGCTGTCCAAAGTCAACCCGTCTCAAACCCATAACAATATGTATAACTGGGGTCAGGTGAGTCTCGCTGATGGTAATGTGTCCTGATCTATGTGTTTTAGCATAACACGTTCTATAACTAATGCTAAATTCTTTGTATTGTTCATTTCAATTACTCTTTTTATTCTGTTGCTTGAAAATCCTGTTTTTCATTAATATTTATTAGTCATAGATTACTCGAAATGCTACTTAAAAGTAGTAAGTTTACAAAGTTTACAAATACAAAGGAACTGACATTTTACTTGATTAACAATGTCAGTTAATGCTATTTAATGGTTCGTCCATGCTAAATAAAAATGATTGTAATCTTAAACCACTTAATAGATAGTTGCAATTCGATATTACATTATGTCCAGCATAAAACAAAATAAACTTCATAAAGGCAGTTGCTTTGGCTGCTTTTCAGTTTGTTTTCCTTATATGTAATAAATAGCACCATTTAGTACAGGTGATGCATGTAACAGGCTTCTTACTTTTGAAAAATTTTGTGTGTGCAGGATTCTGGTGCACCGATTCTAACAGATGACGTGAGTTTGCAGGTATTTATGGATCACCTGAAGAAGCTTGCCGTGTCTAGTGCTGCCTAAAAGATCTCTCAGCAAACATCTGTCATCCCACTTATATCGGCCAAGTGAACATCTGTAGGTCTTACATGAGTCCTTATTTCATTAGTAGATTATTAACTGGAATTATTCTACATTGTGTTCTGAAATTTCCAAACCCTTTACATTACGCACTTTTCATTACCAGTGTAATGGCCACACCTAATTACTGTTGAAGTGTTTCTCCCTCTCAATGCGACTGATCCAACTCAAAATAAAGTTTGTTTTTGCCTGATCTCTTTCATAAGCTGTTTAATAAGTGGGCAACACTTTAGCTTTGCTGCATAGATGATCCACTTTAGCAGACGCATGTGCTTTCCATAACACTACCTGTATAACTTGCTAGATGTGTTACTGTTATAAATGAATTATTCAGATCCCTTTAAATAGTAACAGAAATGCAGTAGTGTTGTTCTCCCATCTATACCCATCATGTCAGTGGCTTATTGAAGCATGTTTTTTTTAAATCCAATTTAATCAGTCCCTGCTTCAACAAACAGCCAGAGGAGAAAACTTCTGTGGTTGTCATCCAGTATGGTTTCTGTCACAGCTTTGATGTTGTGAAGGAATAAATGTCTACACAGTAAACCACCTGGCTTTTTGAATGCTAAAGCTGCCTCTTTCAGTTTGATGTTCTGCTATTTATGCATTGTTATACGTATAGTTTTGGAAAAAAAACAAAACAATCAAGATGTTTCTAATAAAAACAACAATGAGACTATTTCTGTTTTTCTATTTCTAAAACATTTTTTAGTCATATTTTCAACAGCTGTACTAACCTAATGTGTAAATCAAGAAGTTTAATTAAAGCTTAAATATAACAAAATAAACTAAAATATAATAAAATATCGGCGGCACGGTGGCTTAGTGGTTAGCACGTTCGCCTCTCAGTGCTAGGGATTCCCGGTTCGAATCCCCATCTGGGTGGAGTTTCCATGTTCTCCCCGTGTCTGCGTGGGTTTCCTCCGGGTTCTCCGGTTTCTTCCCACAGTCCAAAAACATGGATCAAGTTAATTGAATTCTCAAAATTGCCCCCTATAGAGTGCGTCTGTGTGAGTGAGTGTGTGCCCAGCGATGGATTGGCGCCCTGTCCTGGGTCTATCTGCCCAGTGCCCGAGACGTTCTCCCCTGGATGGGCTTGGGGAACCCCACCGCGACCCTAATAGAGGATAAGCGGGAGATAATGAATAAAGGATGAATGAATAATAAAATATCACAAATTATATCAATCACCAACATTCATTCATTCATTCATTATCTCCCGCTTATCCTCTATTAGGGTCGCGGTGGGGTTCCCCATGCCCATCCAGGGGAGAACGTCTCGGGCGCTGGGCAGATAGACCCAGGACAGGGCGCCAATCCATCGCTGGGCACACACTCACTCACACAGACACACTCTACATGGGGCAATTTGGAGAATTCAATTGACTTGATCCATGTTTTTGGACTGTGGGAGGAAACTGGAGAACCCGGAGGAAACCCACGCAGACACGGGGAGAACGTGGAAACTCCACCCAGATGGGGATTCGAACCGGGAATCCCTAGCGCTGAGAGGCGAACGTGCTAACCACTAAACCACCCAGTCACCAACATATTAAAATTAAAGCTTGTATGTTAATGAACTCTTATTTTATTAACAAGTTTAGTTTTAGTTTAAATTCACTTGAATGTGAAGATCCACAAGAGAGGAAAGTTATGGTAATGTAAGGTGGATGGCTCATTTATTTTGACACAATTTTTATATACAGATTATTCTTGTACATTTCTGGATTAGGATGTGAAATCAATTGGATTAGTATTTGGATTATGAATTACATTTTGATGTACAATATGTTTTCATGAGTTTAATATGAATGTTTTAATATCTGCTTAGCAGAATGCATCCACAGCACTGACTCAGTTCTTAAACTGTCAGCCAATCATATCTTTACAATAAGCTGTATTTGCATAAAGTTTCCCATGTTATTCCATGGAAAACCGAGGAGTGAGCAAATATATTCCAAATATGAAGGAATGTTTTTTTCTTTATGATTTTTGATTTAAGTAAACTTGTTTTCCCTTTAAATGTTTGAATTTGAACTTAATAAGCACTTAAAAACCATACTAATTGGTCTAACCTTTGCTGTCACATCAGCCTATCATAAGTTCTACCTTAATTGCACATGGTGGTTATCAGTGTTACTGTAGCTTTTCTGTCAACTCACAATAGTCCACCCATCCTCTGTTGACCTCCCCAATCAACAAACTGTGTTTGTGTTGCCGTTCAGTATTTTCTCATTATTGTAAGCATTTTAATAAACTTTGAAGACTTGTACTTGAAAATTCCAGCAGCTAATGGAGCAGTTATGGTCAGAATCACTCAGATCACCTGCTTCTACTATTTTCTATTAACTTAAATGATGTAAGCTGATCACTTTCAAATGGCTCGCTTCAGGAGAATGCAGTTAATCAGTTAATTTATGGGCGGCATACTTATTCCACATAGGGCCAGGTTGTTTGGAAGAGACATTTCGCCGTTAATAAATGAATGAATTAAAAAAATGAATAAAGTCATTGTTTGAAAACAGCATATTGGTTTTATGAAGATTACTGTTGTCTGACAGTATAACACATTTAAGTGTGACAAGAATATAATGTATTGTGCAGAATGTAATGTATTTGTATTAACACTGTACAGTTAAAATAATTGTGTTTCCAATATTAACCCATGAGGACAACTGCACTCGACCTTGCTGAATCGTCATGACGTGTTTATTTACAGTCAATGCCAATACGTCAATTCAGTTTAGAACAAATGGAGGTCCTATGATGTCTAATTTGCTTTCTACTCTATTAAATGAGATAACATGCTACAGGGTCAGATGGTGCACTAAGATCTAATAAAACAGGAAATTAGACAGTACTATCTGAGTATCCAGTAAATCATAAATGACATATTAATGCACTCTCCTTGCCATATTAAAACATATCTGACTGAACTAACTAATGAATATTGCTTGTTTATAAAATATTTCTATTTTATTAATACATTTAATTTTCATTACAAAATAGTTAAGGATATATTATTTTAATGGTTTAATAACTTAATGTTAATCAAAAATGTGATCAGCTCTGTTGATCATCAAATTTCAGTGATGCATTTTTTTTGTTTTACTCAGGTCTGCCACCAAGATGTGACTGATTTGTAATACTGTATTTTGCAGGATTTTTAAAATTCCTGTATGTAGATACAATTACAATTCTTCAGATTTATTCAAATTTCAGTTGGCTTCAGTGCATTTGCTTGCCAATCACTGTGTCCCAAATGCAGAGATTTTTTTGGGGGGGCTACCAGATATGATGCACAATACGGCAAAGCCTTATAGAAATGTATATCCATTATTTATATACTTATTCTAAACAATCATTATTTTCCGTTTTGTAACTCTTTAAGGTTCTCTTTGGTATAGGCATATATTTATATATATATATATATATATATATATATATATATATATATATATATATATATTGCAGAGCAGTTAAATGTTGCCGTGGAGACAGCAGGTAAAGATAGAAATGCTGATGGAGACTACAAAGAAAGGGATCTATTTGTCTTTTTTGTGTTGCTATGGGTATAGAGTTCATCTGCTCTGATAAAAGTGAGCAATGTGCACTTAAAATGTAGTGCTCTTTTAGTGCATCTGAGAAGAATCATCGAGATGTGCATCAGTCCTTTAAAAGATATGATGTTGGACAATATTAAAACATATCATAATAATAAACTAGTAAATAACTGGTTCTGATGAAATACACATTTGTAAAAACGTTAACTATTTTAAATGTTTTACTGAAGTAATGCAAAATTCACATTGTTGGTAAATTAATAGTTTCATCAAAACTTTTCCAGCAAGTTTTTAAATAATATTTTAGAGGCTAGTAAGTTTAAATGGAACAAATTATTGCATTCAAGCTAAAATGTTAAGCTAAATCATTCAGTGCACAAAATTTTAAAACCTCTGTAATGCTGCAGTAGTAGGGGTTACACTGATACAAGCCCAAAATATCACTGCACATTTCTATCGTTAAAGTCAGTGCTGAGAATAGTCATATTCTTCAGAAATTAGGTTGGAATTTAAACCAACAGAGTGTAGTTCCTTTAATACGATAAAATTCCATTATTATTTTAATTGCATTGTTTATGACAGTCATGCTTTTGTGCATAGACATACAAGTTCCAAAAAATCCTTATAAAAAAATTTAAAAACACAGTAGACTGCAGTGTGAATATAGCACATACTCTGAACACCAGAAGCACTTATATATCCATCCATCCATTATCTTCCACTTTTATCCTCCATTAGGGTCACGGGGGTGTTGCTCATGCCCATCCAGGGGAGAACGTCTCAGGTGCTCGGCAGATACACCCAGGACAGGGCGACAATTTATCGCTTGGAACACACTCATTCACACAGACACACTCTATATGGGGCAATTTGATGAATTCAATTACTTGATCCATGTTTTTGGACTGTGGGAGGAAACCGGAGAACCCGGAGGAAAGCCACATGGACACGCGGAGAACATGAAAACTCCACCCAGATTGGGATTTGAACTGGGAATCCCTAGCGCTTAGAGGCGAACGTGCTAACCACTAAGCCACTATACCGCCCTTTGCACCTATATATACAAAATTCATTCATTATCTTCCGCCTAATCATCTACTAGGGTTGCAGGGGTTTCCCCATGCCCATCGAATCCAGAGGAGAGTGTTATATATATAGCAGCATAGCGTTGGAGATTATGCCTTGCTTTAGGAGTCCAGTTCCCTGAGTTGTATTATAACTGGTTGAATCAATTGTGTGACACTATAAGTCAGGTCCAGCTCCAGTATGGCCCTGGGGTAGAAAGTGTTTTTCAATCTGTTTGTCTGGGATGTGATTGAGCTAAAATATTTTCCTGAAGGAAGCAGGTCAAACTGATTATGTCCATGGTATGAAGTGTCGTTTAGAAAGTCGTTTGCCCTGCTGAGGCAGCAGGAGCTGAACATGTCCTCCACGCTGTGTAGTCGGCGGCTGATGAGCTTTTAAGCCGTGCTTATGACTCTCTGAGCAGATCTTCTATCTGCCACTAAGCAGCTGCTGTCGAGATGCAGTATGTCTGCACACTCAATTGCAGAGCAGTAGTAGCACACCAACAGCTTCTCCCGAGGGCTGTTTTTCTTGACAATTCAAAGGAGGTAGAGCCTCTGTGCCTTTGGTGGTCTAAGAAAGTCTTTTGAGATGTGTATGCCCTGGAATCTAAAGGAAGGGACTCCATTGATGATCAGTGGCTTCTGTCATATCCTTTAACAAAACAACCCTAAACGTGAGCTTTAAGTCAAATTGTTAAAAATAACAAAATTTAAACATTATTTAGATTGTGAGAGTAATCTCACAAAAGAGGGATTATTATCATAATACAACATATTTCTTTTACAGAAAATATTCCAAATTGTAAGATTGGCATCATACCACAAGACTAACCGTGATGTGGCATAGGGGGATCCTATAGGGGGATATGACATCCCTGATATGGCATTTTTCAACATTTTTTTATCCCTTCACACCCCTGTAGCAAAGCAGGAAAAACCTTCATGTTCCTCTCATTGTTCATTAGATTGTTCACAGCTTGTGAGGATGTTGCCTGCAAATAATATAACCATTAATTTATGCGTAATTGATCGCTTTTTAGTTATTTTTTTTAACTGAGATGAAATAATAGTTACAAAACATGATTAATCAGTAAATAAGCTGTTTAGTTTTTTATGTATAGATGCACACAAACAACAGATTTAGTTGCATACCCAGACAAAACAAAATCACAAACAAAACAGCCAATAAAACTGCTTTACTGTAAATTGCAGAACAGCAAGCAGTTAACACAAACACACTTAGCATTCAGAATGTGTGGCATATAACCTTTGAATGTAATTTTAGTGAAAGCACTCCTAAAATGTGGATTGTCGTGTCCTATATTATTTATTTATACTTCTTTTTTCGGTTTCCTTTGTCACTCGCCTGTCACTGTGAATGTTACAGAGAGAATAGTGCTATTTAAGGCAAAACAGAAAAAAGGGAATAAGATATTATTTCTCTTTTTGCTGAAGAATCTTACCAAATCAAGGCAAAATCTGCTTAGAAAGTTTCTATGATTGTATTACAGCAAACTCAAAATTTCAAACAAATTACAGTTCAGATATTATACTGGTAATAAATACTATAGTTAAATACTTACCTGTGAAATCCTCTCCACACAGATTTGCATCCAACTACATTTGTCTGGGCTTAGTTGTGATTATCACTAGTATTTAAATTCCATTTAAATTCCATTTTAATAGTAAACCTCTCAGATGTCGGGTATTTCTGGTTAAAGTTCATTACTAGTAGTAATTGTCAGTTTCAATCCGTTGATGAGTCATACATTCCATCTGAAATAATTTTTCTCCCAAAATCAAGACTGCAAGTATGATAGGCTTTTGTATAAGCTGTGAAATTGTTTTGTTTTCTTCTAAAATTGCTAGTGCCAAACTATTTCCCATTTTCAAAGATGGAGGGGAAAACGACTGTAGTCTCACTGTGTTTAAACTCTGCATGCCTTCTAGCAGAGACACCAATTACTGTTAGACAGAAGATGTGTTGGTGACAGAGGGAAGCTGTAATAGATGTTCTAAATATAATCAATTTAATTATAAGACAACATCTAAAAATTTACAAATCAAAGCAACCAAATCATTCAAAACTGCATATTTGTTTGTATTAAGATGTGAAGGATTACCTTTAATGAACAGTCATTCTAATAATTGAGTCAACTTTTGGATTCCTCATTTTATTTGAATTATTTAATTGCACAAAGTAACGGTACTCCAACTGTAATTTTTTATATAATCATTTATATTACTTTTACTTATAATATTCATTCATTATCTTCTGCTTTATCCTATATTAGGGTCGCGTGGGGGGGGGGGTTCCCCATGCCCATCAAGGGGAGAACGTTTCAGGCGCTGGGCAGATAGACCCAGGACAGGACGCCAATCCATCGCTGGGCACACACTCACTCACACAGACACACTCTACATGGGGCAATTTGGAGAACTTAATTGACTTGATCCATGTTTTTAGACTGTGGGAGGAAACCAGAGAACCCGGAGGAAACCCACGCGGACAGGGGAGAACATGGAAACTCCACCCAGATGGGGATTCGAACTGGGAATCCCTAGCGCTGAGAGGCGAACGTGCTAACCACTAAGCCACAGTGCTGCCCTTATAACATAATACTACACCAAAAATATAATATTTTCAATTACATTCTTCTTCCCTTCATCTAAAGGAAAAATGAAGCAGGTGGTTTACTAAGATGATGCCATCATTAACTGATGTCTGTTATCGTTGTAAAATATTTGTGTCCCTATAAAACTTATACAGTCGTTACTAAAAATGACAGAACAAATTGTATTCGTGCATCAGCACCAATACACAAAATAAACATTCACGCCTTCATTATCTTTAACTTAATCCTATATTAAAGTTGCGGAGGGGTTCCCCATGCTAATCCAGGGCAAAACATTTCAGTTGCTGGGCAGATGCACCCAGGAAAGGGTGCCAATCTATCGCTGGGCACACACAATAACACAGAAACACCTTGCATGGGGCCACCGTGCCACCCACAAGACAAACAAATTAGCAAATAACAAAAAAGCACCCCGCATTGTTGCAGTTTAAATGTTTAATGTGTAAAACATTTTGTAGCCAATGAAGTGGTCTTGTCTTTTTTTGTTTTTTTTAAAAATCTTTTTAAGTCGATCCACAGATGATTTATAAATACAGATTTATAAAAAACAAATATACCTCAAAATACTGTAAAAAAATGTATAAATCTTCTTTTGTAATGATTAAATGCAAGCCTTATTATTGAATATATAAAAGTATAAAAACAATAAATATTAATCATAGGTGATCTGATTATACTTTTGCTTGAAAAAGTGTAGCAACACCTTTCTACTGACCTGTAACTAGGGATATTAAAATTGACCTCTATTATCTATATTACTTGTTGCTAGAGCATGTCACATAAGACTACTAATAGATAAGTTTGTAGCTTTGTGCATAGAAGCAGGAAGAACCAAAGATATTGTGATCCCCCTCCCTCTCTTTACCTTCCCTTCTAATCTCCATGTTCCTTCATGTGTTTTACCCAATCCAGTGAAATACATAAAATTGTGATATTACATTAGAGAACCTGGTGTATGTATGTGGTGACTTGTCATATGCAGATGGGATTGACCAACACTGTATGCACAAGTGTGGAGTACTGCCTGTACTCAGTGGGGTTTTTGGTGCATCGGCATCTTGTTTAATACTTGACTGTAGGGTAAGAAAGAGACACAAGGTGATAGAGTGACAGGCATCGGTATGTACTTGTGCTCCTCACAAGCACACAGTACCTGCAAGAAAGTCAATTAACAAAATCTGGATGTAGATAGCTGGCATCAAAACCGGTGTGTGGATGATGAGAGGCACTATGCTACACTGATGCGAGTATTGTGGAATACATTGCACCTGGATGCCAAATGAAAGACTATTTTTAAAGTGTAATTACAGATTTATCAGGGGGATTATGAAGCTTCAGCCCAAATATTGTGGTAAAAAATGATAAAAAAAAAGATACATCATAGTTTTCTTTTTGGCATTGATACGTAGTTCTGTTATATGTCTGTATTTTTACTGTCTAAAGCTGACAATTCTGACACTGGGTTTTTCACAGGTCAAGACCTGGCTCATGTTACTTTAATTAAAGGCGATTTAGATTATCTAAACCATTTAATGACTGCTCCAATGCCATTACAAAAGCTAAATTAATCTGATGTTGTAGCATTTTATCTGCAAATGCAATTGTGTGCATGACTTTAGAAAGAAACCGGTGATCCCTGAAGGGCAGATATGAGAGTGGGGTGCTAAAGCTGTCAATGGCTGTTCTTGTGGTTCATAAATAGACATTTGGTCCATGCACCAAAATGCCATCCATAATAATACCACTCACTGCTTAATGACCCCCAAGTGAGGGGTCACTTTAGAAGAGAGAGAGAAAAAAAAACATAAAAGGGAGAGACACAAAATGGAAATGGAAAGGAGCATTAGTTCTTGTTTTTTGTTTTGCCCTGTGTGGAAATAATTGGTCACAGGAATTGTAATAAATAATTGCAGTGATGCAGTTGAGTTTCTACAATGTGAAGGTTAATACTTCTTAGAACTGCAATTGCAATATACTATTTTATCAAAAAAAAGCTATTAAAAAGAAAAATTCTAAGAAGGCAATTATTTACTTTCAAAGCCCATTTTAGAAACAAAACATAAGAAGACAATCCCTGTTTCTTCTCAGAACTATTCTAAGTGGAACCTGTCCTGTAAAACCACTGTATGGTTTGGTCACCATGCGGCAGCTCAATCTCAGGGTTCTCTTAGCCTCGGCCATCTTTATGTACATCAACATTTTTTTCAGATCCCATAGAAATGCCATGGTGAACTTCCATTGAAAAATTTAAAGTTCATGTTTAAGTTATTTTGAGGGCACGGCAACTTACATTGTTATACAAGCTATGCACTAACGTTACATTGTATCAAACTATCATATCTTTAGTGTTGTCCCATAAAAATATATAAAAAATATTTGCAAAAATGTGAGGGGTATCAGAAGTTCAATTAAACTACATGGAAGTCTTTCAGTTTTTTTAAATTCATGTTTTTTTTTATTTTTATTTTTTTCACTACTAATAAGTACAAATTTCCAAATACATTCTACAACATGACAATAACAACAAACACAAAACAATACCTCTTACAGCCAGAAGAACCTACAACAGATGATATGACTTCCAAAAGAACTACTGGCTATTTTTGACTATTGACTATTTCTGTTATTACTCTGTGTTTAATAGATTACATTCTCCATTTTTACATTATGATTTCCTGTTTGGGACTAATTTGGTTGGTGGCTTTTTCCTCCTCCTCCTCTATAAATTGTGCATCTAGTCACCATTTTTAAAGCTCTCTGCTCTCGTTCCAGCATTCCATCCATTCTGTTTATTTGTATGCACCGCGTATCCTTCAATAAAACACTTTGTTTCAGTAGTCAGGATTGTTTATTTTGGTTTTCTGATCATGTTTATTATTTCTATAGTTAGCGGTCATACTTATCATACCAATGTTTCATTACTTGCATTACATTGCGTGTTGACTTATGTTTGTAAAAAAAAAATCAACATCATTTCTTTGCCCTGAGTATGGCTACTTCCACTTGTTGTATGCTTACTGCCATCTTGAGGTATATCCTGACACACAGCACATTGAACTCTAAATTAATGTCAGTCTTGGAGAAAAAAAGAAAAAAGAACCAGTTTTTAGAGAACATGTGGCAAAGGGCTTAGGATCACTTTTCAGCAGAGTATCTTAAAAAACACCTGCACGCAAGAGTACTTGTAGGACTGAATGCTTTTTTAAAGCAAAGGTTACATTTTAATGGACACTATATGGACAAAAGTACTGGGACATCTACACATTGCATTTACAAGCGCTTATATGAGCCTACATTCATCTTGGAAGAGTCAGTACTGGATCCAGATTCTTATCACAATCTGGGTTTCCATGTTCTCCACATGTCTGTGTGGGTTTCTTCCCTGAATGTGCATGATTGTGGTAGCTCAGTGGTTAGGGTGTTAGGCTATCAATCTGAAGGTTGTGGATCCAAAACCTAGGTCCACTGAAGCTACCAATGTTGAGATAGACCCCTTAACCCCTTATTGCTACAGGGATGCTGTGGCCAACCATGTACGCCCCCCCCCCCAACTCCACCGCAACCCTAGTACAGATTTAAGCAGACAATAAGAAATAAATGAACATATGAATGTTACAACTTATTTCTAATTTCCCCCGTGATATTCTGAAAAAATGTATTTTTTCTGTGATAAAATAGCCACAGTTCTACAAAGCTAAAATTAATACCGGAAGTCTGTCTACAGAACATAAACAAAAAATCTGTAGTCTTCAGACAGCAAGTGAAAATGACAATAGGTAATGATAAAAAATGTGGAGTACACATCAGTAATATTGTCACAAGTGTAACATGGATGTAACATTTTGTCTATCAACATAAATGGTTAAAGCATAAAGGATAAAAAAAGGTTAAATATACAGCAATAACTAAATAACAGCCTAAAATAACAGAAGAAACTATTTGCTTAGTTGGTTCAAATTTGATTCAGTAAATGGAAGCATGGGGTATGCAGGCACGGTGGCTTAGTGGTTAGCACGTTCATCTCTCAGCACTAGTGATTCCCGGTTCGAATCCCAAATACATTTTAATGGACACTAAATGGACAAAAGTACTGGGACATCTACACATTGCATTTACAAGCGCTTATATGAGCCTACATTCATCTTGAAAGAGTCATCCGACCATAAGCTTATGGGCATTCCCCAGACTGTTCCAAACTTGAAGGTATACAGTTTTCCAAAATGCAAGGCTAGGTACTTATAATTTATACACCTGTGGCAATGTAACTAAATAAACCCAATTTTAATGATTAAGAGGTGTATCCTAATACGTTTTCCTCATACAGTTTATTTTCACCTTACTGCCTAAAATGAATGAATGAATAAATGAATGAATAAATGCATAAACTTGCATTAAAAAATCAATACATCAAACAGACTTCACTGGCTTACTCTCCTTTCATAGTACATACTAGTGGAATATGTTGCCCAGGTAAATGAAAAACACATCAGGCCACCCACTTGATGTACAAGAAAATGTGATTTGTAAGATCAGGCCACATTTCTTCAATTGTTAAGTGGTCTGTACAAAACAGTTTTACTTCTGTTATGTTGGTGGGATTCCATCCATTAATGGCTGGATTAAAGTAGCATATTCAGTGTTTTAACATACAAATAGCCAAACTTGATGGTTAGGATTAGAATACAGGGTTAGCTACCTCGAAGCAATGAGGGTTAAGAGCCTTGCTTTATGGGCCCACACTGGTAATTCCAGCAGCTTTTTGATTTAAACCCTTACACTTCAGATTGATAAGCCAATACCTTAACCACTGAGCTACCACATCCTTTTGTAAAGTGAGCTAGCATACATATGCAAAGCTTTTTCCACTGCCACACTATATACTTTAGCACTCACTGTCCTTTCATGTTAATAACAAATATAGTTCAACTAGTAACTAGTCCTTTTAATGAGGCTACTCTCCAACACTGAGTGTATTTGCTTCCACAAAGTGTTTATGCATGCAACACTGAGTCACAATGTCTTTTGCAGCAAAGTCTTTTGCAGCAAATAAATTTATCTAAAGCACTGTACTAAGGGTTTTCTATTCCAGCACTTTTTCTCTTGTAGCTATGGTTTATTAATTTAATGATTATAAAGTATTTGTTTATGTTATTCAACTTGGTTTGTAAACATTGCTTTGTTTTCCAGAAAAAAATTACCTTGTGTACTTATTTATTTAATGGTACGCACCTTGTTATTTTATTATAGATGCTGGTAAATACTGTACATTTGCTATTTTGGCCCAGACAAACAAAGCAAAACTAAATGCATTTTTTACCATGATTGTAAAGTTTGAATGTCTGAATTATACTCTCATATATGAAAGAATCTCTGATTTTACTTAGAAACCTTAGAATAACTAAGCAAAGACATCCAATCACTGTTAAAATGCAGCTAAATGCAGTCTGTGTTAAGCAACCCATTATTGTCAATCACAGCTGAACCCTTCTCCAAATATAGAACCAGGTTAATGTATTAATGGCTGTGCAACATCACAAGCAGTTTTTCCTTAATAACCACTTAATGGATAAAAACAAAAGTACCTTTACCCCAGAGCAGTGTATTCATTAAAAACATAAAATGGATTTATGGTAACTGTACAATGTTACGTTATTTAAACAAATACATAACAGACCACTTACAATTAACTAAATTAACTAACTGGAAATAGAAATAACAGAATAAAAAAAAAACATTATAGGTTTACAGAAAATTGGACTATTTATGTTTGATTTAAGCACAGCTGAACAAATTGGCAAGGCCAAATCTTTTTTTGCTGTGCACCTATGACATTTATATTTAAGATCAAATTAATAAAATACAAAATTTAAGAGTTTCATATTAGATTTTTAGAATTCTCAGATTACTAAACTTGATTTATATATTGCTTGTTTCCCAGGTCTGTCCCTTTAGACTTTGTACTCTTGAACTTTCACATTATGACTGCATGTTGTTATTAAATAGGATAAGCTGTAGAAGAATGAAAATATGGTTAACTTCAAAAATTACTTGACTCTCAAGAAAATAATGCTATTGACAGTCACATCATATGTTGGCCTGAGCAATCAGCTGGCAAATGTCAGAGCTGCATCATTATCTTACACAGAGTAGTAAGTTACTGTAATGGAAAATAAGATAACAGAATCTACATACTATCCAACAGAGAAGAGGTTTTTATAGCTGTTTTAACTTATAACCTTATACCTTTACAGTTAATGGGTTAAATGTGATATTGCAAGGAATTTTAAATTGATATAAGACACGTAAAAAAAAAGGTTGGCGTGAGGATCTATAAGAGACTAATAGAGGCCGAGGGGACAGAAGATTTTCTGGGAAAGTGCTAAAGCTAAACTCTGAAGTTTTAAAGATTAGAGCTAACAAAGACAAAGCGTTTAATCCTTTATGTTTGATCTTCTTTCTCATGTATTCTGGTATGTATGTAGTTTAAAAAACTTATTATTTATGGGCAGCACAGTGGCTTAGTGGCCAGCAATCTGGGTGGAGTTTCCATGTTCTCCCCGTGTCCGCGTGGGTTTCCTCCGGTTTCCTTCCACAGTCCAAAAACAATTCCTCAAATTGCCCCGTATAGAGTGTGTTTGTGTGCATGCCTGTGTGTGTGTGAATGTGTGCCCAGCGATAGATTAGTAAACTAAGTAGCAGCGTAAACTAAACAAACCTTTCTGGGTGTATTTTTAGAAGCTTTGAGGAGTTTGACGCTTATCGCTCTGGTGTCTTTAATTAGTTTTCCACATTCTTTCAACTTTGCCGCGCTTTTGTTGTGTCTAATGTTCTTAAACTCACTGTAACTAAACTCCCACATTAAGCACACTGCAGCAGAGGCCATGACTCCCTCACTTGTCTCCATTAGTCTTTTCTTCAAATAAAGCACGATTCTGATTCTGATTCTGATTTTGATTCTGATTCCAATTCTGTGATATAGGCCATGTCCCAAATCAATAAATAAAGTGGTGCCTTTTGAGAAATTCTGATGTTTTTGTCTCATTTGTTTGATTTAGTTCTCTTCATCTACTCTAAGGACTTGTTTAAAATAAAGTTTTAGATTTAGTTTTGCAGAAAAGTCTAAAGAGTTCACAATCTTTTATGCACCACTCTTATTCCCTGTGATAAGTAAGTCCCTTTCAGTGTTCCCATTGACTCTGAATATACACCTGTGACTTTGAAGTAGATGACCAACAAAAGGAATGATTTATTTTTATACTTTTGCATTTATTAAAATTAATTGCTGATTACTGTAATATATGCTGCCTGTGCAAACTTAAATGTGGGCATAAAACATATTAAACCTCATGAATGTGATTTATCATAGTGATAAAGAAGTGTTTTAGTACAGCAAAGGGACACTAAGACAGGGTTAGAACAGTATATATCTGAGGACATTTAGCTTGGCACTAGTGCACCAGCTGATGCCCAGTCTGTGAGAAATCTGACAGATAACCTTTAGATATAATTTTAAATTATGGGCATAATTACCATGCTATGGACCATTCGTTGACACTGGTTTATCCAGAGTCAGGGGTCACCTTGACAATTGATTAGTCATTGCTCTGTGTGCATTCCATATATGTGAGTAGACATAATAGACATAGACACACTAAAGTCATAAGATTAATAACTGAAAAACATTTTAGAACTTAAGTCTAATTGCATATAGTTGAAAATATTAAATAATCCAAAACAGAACAAACTTGACTTCTCAACATTTATTCATTATCTCCCGCTTTATCCTCTATTAGGCTCGCGGTGGGGTTCCCCATGCCCATCCAGTGGAGAACGTTTCGGGCGCTGGGCAGATAGACCCAGGACAGGGCACCAATCCATCGCTGGGCACACACTCACTCACACAAACACACTCTATATGGGGCAATTTGGAGAATTCAATTGACTTGATCCATGTTTTTGGACTGTGGGAGGAAACCGGAGAACTCGGAGGAAACCCACGCAGACACAGGGAGAACATGGAACCTCCACCCAGATTGGGATCCGAACCGGGAATCCCTAGCGCGGAGGGAATCCCTAACATGCTAACCATTAAACCACCGTGACTTTTCAATATAATTAATAAAAATGTATAAAAGAAGGTTCTTTATGTTTATCCAAAAGGAAATATGCATTTCTTTTCTGTATTCTGTGGCATTAGAACAGTCACATGTGTGGCAATATCTGTCTGCAGTTCCACATGCCAGCCCAATACATGTAGACTCCTGTACAATATTAAGTTAAGAAAAATGTAGATTCAAGGTGAATTGGCTGATCCAAATCCTATAGAATGCCCCTATAGAATGTTTGTGTTTGTGACAGAATGATGTCATGCCCAGGATGTATGTATATATATATATATATATATATATATATATATATATATATATATATATATATAAACCGTTTTGCGTATCCCCAATACATTGAACAATGGGATGTCAAAATTTCTCATTTGGCATTCAAACCTCTTTTTATTAATGACATAGCCTCCGTTATTCAGCAAAAGCCTTTGGATAACAGCTAAAGCCTCATGTTTCTGTTTAAATCCTCACAAATTATGTTAAACTCTTTCACTCCTCTCACCTCCATTTCAAGGCCTCACACTTCTTGGTTAAGCCTCGCAATCCTCTTGCTTTTCTCAGAGCCTAGCACTCCCTGCTTTAGCCAATTAGCCTATTCACTAATACATCCATGCTATGAGCTAAACCCCATGTAGGCTTGTTAGCTCTGTACTACTTTGGTGTTTGGGTTAATTCTTAATCTATATCTCCTGGTGTTATTTTATATTGTTGTATTCTATACATCTGCTGAGCACCTGATATTGGTTAAGGTTATCTGATTGTTCTATTTATGTTATCTATCTCTTATTTTTGTTGTTTATCTTCTGGTGGTGTTGTTAAGTAGATTGCTTAAGTGGAACAGTCAGAAGAAACTGGCATAAAATACTGGAAGACTCAGTCTGAATTGGATTGGCTGTGTGCTTGAATGTGCAGTAATGCACAGTTTAAATCATTTCACATATCAAGTTCGCTGATTACATAACTGTTGTGGGTCTCCATAGTATGAATGAATCAACATATAGAAAAAAAGTATAACTTCATATATCCAAATGTTTACACTTAAAACATGTACATTGGGTATCAGGGTCTTTGGCAATGGTGACAAAGCTGCTGAGTCTGCTCAGATTGTTGAGACCAATCAAGTATAGTGCTGCAAAACAATAAGGAAATAGCAGGAGGCAATGGTACACAACACCATTTACTATAGTATTATTATGCAGTCAAACTAGAGCTTCTGTGCCAGGTTAAAGAGCCACACCACCGCTGCTCTTCTGCTTTATGTTTCTGCATCTTTATCGTCAGTTGAGTCATGAGCTTTTTGTTAAAACACTTCATGAGTTCACTTCAGCATCATTCACGTCATCGGTGTGCTCACTCAGTGTGCTCACTTCATGTTCTCATTACAGCCTTGTCTGCCCCCCTCCCCATGTCATTTCTGATTTACTCTTATAATTCAACAAACAAACTAGTAGGTAAAGACTCTAGCACCCCCAAAAAAGGATAAGCAGCTTTAAAAATTAATTATTCCTCTGATTTTACGAAGATTAATATCACTGTTTACAACTTAGAAAAGCAGTTAATCCTTTTAAATTGATTGCATATTCAATAAAAACAGCAGATTCATCATTTTAATATGTGATATTTATACTTATTCCAAGTAAATAGTTAAAATTAAACAGAAATGCTAATATATATGTTATTTCAGTTTTAGATATTCATTTCATATTTGAGTGGAACAGATTCAAAGAAATCTGAGGGATATCACTTTATAAATTTATTCTTGTCTGGTCTTGATTTTTAAAAGAAATTATAATCATTGTAAATATCAAAATTGTACTTGCTAAAAATGGTTTATTGCAGTGCCATATTCTTTCTTCCAGCTCACTGTTCACACATCAAACACTAACTCATAGAGAAACAAGAAAGCTCTAAATTGTAATTAAATACCCAGTCCTAATCTTTTTTGATTGATGATGGCTAAAAATAACTCATGCTATGCTGTTTTTTCAGTGCAGAAAATGATGTGATTTTGATGGCAAAGGTCAAATTGATGGAAATACAGTTCTCGTTTATACCAGCTTAAATGTTACTGCAGCATTGAAACTATATTATTATTTCTACAGTGTTCAACATTTTATATTGTGCTGCCTAAAAATATTAATTATGCAATGTACAATATACAGTGTCTTATGTTTAATATCATTAACATTGCTTTAATGTAATTTCATAGAGTCAAAAATAGCTCTTCAGCAGCAGTCCATAGAATGTAAGAGCATATTTCCATAAAATAAAAGTGAGTAAATAATCTCTCCCAAACTTTTTCATCCTTATGCCTATTTGTTTATGTGCTAACTGTTCATAATAATATAAGGTTTCTTCGTTGAGTGAATGAGCAGAGCTCATTTTAAAGCATGCTTTTAGGTTAAGCTGTGAATATGAGCTAAGCTTAATCTCTGCACCATTAGCATCCATTTCAAATGAAAATGCTGTGAACCTGCTGCCACCCACTGCCGTTTTATCCAGTATATGGATCATGTGGGTGTGTTGACAACAAGCAGCCTGAGGATGAGAGCACCTTCTTAAAGATTTTTACAGCTGTTGTTAATAATAATATTAAACGGACTGTATGCTGGAATGACTGAAAATGTAAACAGGAAAAACACTAAAAATAAATTTGTATTGTTGCCTCATATTTTCTTATTTTGCATCAACATATGTTAATTTCAATAAAGCTGAACATACACTGCTGTTTGCATGTTTTGCTTTGTGTTTCTTCTTTTTATTAAATGTGGTCATAAGAAATTTGTTTGCTGGAACATAAAGTGATAGCAGATCCTTTAATGAATGAACTCAAAAACCTTTGATCTTTCAACAAACACTACAAAGCAGCTTTAATGAATTACTTTAAACTCTACTTATAATTTTCCAAGCATAAAATGTTGGTTACAAAAGGTCAAATCATCTTCCAGCTCCATATTCCAGTGGATAAAAACATTGAAGTCAAATGTCATTCAAATACATTTAATACATTTATTGGTTTTTGCACATTTAAAGCACTAGAATTTACAATCTATTGCTTTTTTAATTTGCTTTTTTTTTTTGTTCCTGCAAAATGACATAAAATTCCGTCAGAAAAATCTGCAAATATCCACACAATATGGACAAAAGTATTAAGTCACACCTCTTACTTATAGAATTCAAATGTTTCTTTACTCTCATTGTCATAGGTGTATAAAATCAAGCACCAGGATATGCATTGTGGACAATTGTATGATTTTAACATTGTGGAAACAATAGGGAACTCCATTTACTAAAAATTTGGGAACTCTACTTACTGTTTTAGCTCTACTTAGTGTTCCAATGCTCAAAGCAGTACACAAAAAGATATGGTTGAGTGAGTTTGATGTGAAAGAACTTAAATGACCTGCACCGACCCCTGAACCTTACCTCATCAAAGACCTTTAAGACAAACTTAAATGTGAATTGCGAAAAGAGGGTTTTTGTGTAACATCAATATCAAATTGTACAAATGCGATCAGGACATAAAACTGCTGAAGTAAGCACTAGGTAAAACTACAACATATACTGTTTAATAAACATCAAAACCAGATATATGTGTCAGAATTTAGTAAATGGAAGGAAATACAAAGTTTTGGGTTTTTTGTGAAATATTATATAATTTGAGCAATTTTGAGGGACAGGACATCATTTGGTGGAGCTTTTTACAACTAAGATTAAGACCTCATCTAAATATCTAAAGCGCAAAAGTCTTTAACAGTGTATTGTTTGGTTTTTTTAGAAACTTGTTATAATAAACGCTTGTTGTTTATCCATTGTGTAAAATCAATATTAAAAGTAAAGTTATTTTAGTTGTAAAATGTAGAAAAGAAGAAATTACAACATTTTTCTTTGAAATGAAGTGGAATAGAAGTTTAATAAAGTATGCAGCAGTATGGAAACACTTTTAATTGTAATTAAGTTCAGTATTAAAATAAATAAAAATATCATTTGTAATCCATCATAAACTGATAATCATTTTTTCTTTCATTTTACTTTGCATTTATTAATAATAACCACTCATATTTATTAAAAACAACTATTTAATATGCATCAGAAACTGTTAAAAACTGAATGTGTCTGAGATGTAATTAAACTAATGATTTTAACAGCAGGGTTGAACATTTCAGTTTAAATGAGTTTTCAGTTCTTTACTGTAATGTGCAAAGATGTAATTATAGACATCATAGAGATAAGCTACACATATTGGAGTAACCTCCTCAAATACAAAAAGCTCACAACGACTCTTTGTGTTCATACATGGTCAGTGACTAAGCTGCCTAAGCAAATCCACCTACACATTTGAACATGCTGGCTACACTGACATCATTCAAAAATATCTTTTTTCTGGGTGCCTTCTGCCCATACAATAGAGTCAACTTCATTAGTCATATGCCAGAAGAAAAAGCTGTTGCCATATTACAGAAATAATAATCCACATATAGATTGATATTGGTAAGTATAAACAATGAGCTATATAACCAAAATCATTATGCATCCATTATATTCCGCTTAATCCTCTACTAAAGTCATAATGGGTTCCCCATGCCCATCCAGGGAAGAATATTCCGGGCACCGGAGAACCCAGAGTAAATCCAGTGGACATGGGAGAACATGGAAACTCCACCCAGATTTGTATTTAGCATCCCTAGTGATGAGAGGTGAACGTGCTAACCACTAAGCCACAATACATCACAATACTAAATGACTCATGATATACTAATATACTATACTATACTATACTAAATGACTCATGACATAACAATTTTTCTTAGTAACTTGGGTCCAAAGCAAAGTTACTGCATCTGTACAGATACATAAATTTGACATTACAAACACCTTAAAAGACAACTTTAGTACCAGCTGCTTTCGGTGGGTTGTTTGCATGTTCTCCCTGTGTCTGCATGTTTCTTTCAACAGTTTAACCACATTCACATAAAAATGTTAAAATGCTACGCTTCACATTTGTGTTTTTATGTCTACCAACAGTATTAACATAAATAGTGCTTTTCTAAGATTTATATATGATGTATTTTTGTCATGTCTTTGTGTGTATAATGAAACTAAAAATATAAGGTAGCTCTTAATGTTCGTTCATTCATTATCTCCCGCCTTATCCTTTATTAGGGTCGCGGTGGGGTTCCTCATGCCCATCCAGGGTAGAACGTCTCGGGCGCTGGGCAGATAGACCCAGGACAGGGCGCCAATCCATCGCTGGGCACACACTCACACAGACACACTCTATATGGGGCAATTTTCAGAATTCAATTAACTTGATCCATGTTTTTGGACTGTGGGAGGAAACCAGAGAACCCGGAGGAAACCCACGCAGACACGGGGAGAACATGGAAACTCCACCCAGATGGGGATTCGAACCGGGAATCCCTAGCGCTGAGAGGCGAACGTGCTAACCACTAAGCCACCATGCCGCCACTCTTAATGTTGTATACACAATATAAGAATTTTCACAATGTCCTATTATGACAGGAACAATCAGTGCACTTTGGCACAATTCATAGGAGGCCTAGAAAAATTTTTACTTTAAAATTATTGTTCAGGTTTTAATATATATAACCACTTCGGTTATTTGCTACACATCCCAAAAAATATACGGATACTAACTGAATGTTTTTGGGGTTTTTTTGTTCTGTAAAAATCACAACACAAATGTGATTGCTTTGACTATTGTACTGTTGGACTGACTACCAAATAAAGCATACAGCATCAGCTACTGCAATTGTTATTTTACTTCCTGCCAATTTCCTTTAGGAAGCATCTGGCACTCACAAAGATGCCCATCAGTGAAACTGAATAACACAGTCACTGATTTGTGTGCAGGCTTAGGAAAAGCATTGTGGAAACTAAAACACACCGTCTGATGCCAGTCAACACTTATTTAAAACTACTGGTTCTGTGTCAGCTGTAATTTGAGTTCTATTGCTACGGTGGAGAGAAATCCCCAGTGTACTGTGTCATTTTTCCTTGTCACACTTTAAAATCTGATTCATGCTTCCTGTTACAGATTGTTTAAAGAGTGTAGATTTGTTCATTTTGAATGCAGTGATGTTATCAGCTATGGGTTTCAAAAGCTCCTTTTCTCAGAATTTTAAAACAGTGCACTTAGTCGCAGAATTACCACACCCTAGTTAAAGATGGACAAACTATGTACACTTTTTCTAACAAATCAACCAAAACTCCCAATAAATCCATGTACGATATTCCACTCTACCTTTAGACAGTCTTGTCCTCCTGATAATTGTGGTTTTGATTAGGAAATGGCAGAATGATTGACAAATCTGGGATGAACACTGATTAAAATATGGTTCTAACACATAATTCTGTTTTTAATTTTACTTTTAACTTTTGCTGTTTTTAAGAAGTGGTCATGTTTCACATAACCCAATTTACTATACTATGAGTTAACAGATGCTAAATGTATTTAACAAGGAAAAGTTCATAAAACATGCACAAATAAACTGTTACATTGAGTTACATAAATCAGGTGATTTTTGTTATTACAATTAAAAATAATAAACCCCTCTGATGCAGTAAAAACTACATGAGGAATTTAATTAAATTAACTCTACTATTATTTTATTAGATCAAATTACACAGGATGAAACACACAGCATTCATTTAAAATGAATTCTAATTATTAACAACAAACAACATAAATTAACAAAACAACAAATCTTTTAGGATAAAATAATGAATGTTATTCGTTATGATGTGAACTTTTTTAATTGACCCAGATCAGGTTTAGAAAGTTTTGCTTATGTGAACAGGCATTTTGTTTTATTTCTATTGTTTATTTAAGCACCCCACCCCAAAGGAAATAGTGCACCGTATCAAGGAAGAACACACTTCCTGCCCTTGTTGTCTTGAAAGGTCCTCAAAGAGAGGCAAAGAAAGCAGAAACAAGTGGATTGTAGTTCAGTTCTAACTGTGCAGTCAGAGTGATGGCGGAATGTTACTGATGAACACTAAGTAGACAAGCGAAACATGGATTACTGGACTGGATTTTGTTTCTTCTACCTTTTGAGTGCTGTTAATTGCATTTCTAAATTGCCATACAGTGTATATTTGGAACGACATACATTTGAAGAAGCTCTGAACTCTTGCAAGATGAAGGACGGTTTTTTAACGAAAATTAACGTCACAGAAACCTCAATGATTTTGCAAGCCATAAAGGAAATGAAGAACACAACCTTTACCTCCTTCTGGATTGGTTTGAGGAAAAATGAGAGCGTATGTGTTGAGGATCTTCCGCTCAAAGGGTTTCACTGGACAGTAGATAATAGCACTGAGTATGAGATTAACAAGTGGAAAATGGAACCAGAAAAAACGTGCCTGTCTGTTCTTTGTGGACAACTTGTTGTAGAGTACAAGGGCTCAGAAATCATCAGCTGGGGATTGGCTGCTAGTGGATGCAGACAGAAGCTTCCTTTTATTTGCAAACTTGAAGGACCAACTGAAGTGAACCCGGATTTTATATTTCCATGCCCTAAGCTACAGCTAACTGGGAGTCATGACATCATGCAAAAAAACAATGATCCGTACACAGTCCAAGTTACTTGTAATAGCAAAGAAACTTTCACACTGACTTGTTCAGTGAACACTGGTGAATGGAAGGTGGAAGGCACAACAAGGAGAAATCCACAAGCAATTTGCCAGGAATGTACAAAGGGCTTTAAACGAGATGGAAATGGAGACTGTGTGGATATTGATGAATGCAAAGAATTTCCTCTATGTACACCGTGTATAAACACCCCTGGCTCTTATACCTGCGAAAATATATCAGCGTCTACTTTTGTCAATTCAGCAGCAACTTTCCCCAGCAAAGAACCGGACATAACAACTGCTCCGCATAGCACTGGGGATCTATCAAATATTCTTATACCTGCAATTATAGCTTTGCTAATTTTTATAATGCTAATCATAATTATTGCAGCTATTGTGAAATACTGTCTCATGAGATGTGCTTCAAAGCGAGCAAAGCAAAAAGCGGCCTTGAAGGTAGCAATAACACTAAATGGATCAGACTCGCTGGAGAAAGTCAATGAAGAAGACACTTAAGTGAGTGTCTTGCTGGAAAAGCATATTTCATCCGAAAAACATGTTGACTTCTTAAAAACTAATTCAGAGACAGCAAAGTGGTGACTGGAAAAACATGGCATTGAGTGTGTACTTACTCTTTTTGTATAAATGATAACAATTCTGCATAATTTATAATGCTGTTTTATAATCAGTATGCACACGATACAATTTTTCTTCAAGCATGTCTATCTTTATAATTGCAGAGCAGACAATCTGTGTGTATGGATGTATGTGTGTGAGTGTGTAAAGGGAAGAGCGAACATATGTAAGTGATAGAGCTACAGAAAGACAGAGAAAAATCTATTTTATTGAATGTCAATCAAGTTACTAAAAATTAATTTTTTTTTTTTGCAAAAGAAATTTAGGATTCAATATGAAGATAAAGCCTTAATACAATTTATTTCAAACTGAATTTATTTTCAAGGTAAAAATTTAACATTTATAAGTAATAGAATGCATTGCACTATGTCTGCATATATAGTTTGCCTATTTCTGAGTCTGTCTCCTAAATAACTACAAACCATGTATTTCAAAGGGATCATTGTTACATCTTGTGTGTAATTATACTGTCTAATACATAATTGTGGATTGCTGAAGTCACACATTACCCTCCACAGATTACTTTTAGCTTAGCCTGGGCAAGTTACAAAGAACACACAACTAAAATGAAATAGGACAGTTTACACTCCACAGCACAGTGGTAAAGTTCCATTTTTTAGCATTTGCCTGTAGTTTCACAAACTCCAGTAAAATGTAAAGTTTAAAAAATAAAAACCCTTTCTGAATCACATGTAAGGCTTAACACAGCATAAGCCTGTTAAGTTAGAGAAAGCTGGTGTTTGTCTTTAATCATTTTTTTTTGTACAGTGGTTTATATCTTTATATCTTTATTCTTTGGAAAGTTACTTCAGTGTCAAATTTAAGAAAAGCAGTTTGCACAATTACATGTTATTTAAAGTGGTCAAAGCTCTGTGGTTGAGGTTGTATTACTGCAAAAGCAGCCACTTTAAGCAAGCCCCCTTAATCCTGCATTGTTCACGTAGTATTTAGGCAGCACTTGGAGTGTCTGCAGAAATCCTGTACATTTAATTTTCTGTTATCCTGACATTTATTAGCAATCAAGTAAAAATGTACATCATTTATGTATGGAAATAATCCAAAACATTTAATAAACTAAGCAATCACTGCTAATTTCCTATTCTTGTATAATGAGTGTAATGTCATAGTGCCTGCACACACACACACACACACACACATATACATACATACATACACACACACACGGCTAAACAAATAATTAAATAGATGGTGATTTGGTGGTTAGCACGTTCACCCCTCAGAGATGTGGATCCAGGTTCGAATCCCAATCTGGGTGTTTCCATGTTCTGCCCATGACCATGCAAGTTTTCTTTGGGCTCTCTGGTTTCCGTCCACAGTCCAAAAACAAGGATTCAAGGTGAATAAGCTGCTTTCAATTGCCCCTATCTAGTGTGTGTGTGTCTATTTGTGAGAGTGACCGTGTGTGTGCCCAATGATGGATTAGTGCCCTGTCCTGTGTGAATCTGTTCAGTGCCCGAAACATTCTCCCCTGGATGGGCATGAGGAACACCACTTTCCCTCCTCCTCATGAGATGATAAATCAATCAATCAATAGATATATAAATAAATAAATGAATAAACATTGACCCCAAAAAAGACATTATTCCGTCCAAGTGTGTGATAAGTGAAAGTCACTAAGGTACACTGAGACAGAGCAGCTACAGTGTTGTAGTTCTAGAAGTGCATGTTCCGTTCCTGTACGCGGTTCCTGAGTGGACGTTGTCCTGCTGAAACTCGTCCACACTGTAGCCACGACTTTTCAGCGCAGTGGCGTAGTAGTCGATGGGTTCCTCCGCAGCGCCGTCTATCCATCGGAGGCATAAAATCCTCTGGAAGGAGCGCTTGAAATTGTCCGACAGGAAGCCGTAGAGAATGGGATTGGCGCAACTGTTGGCATAACCCAGAATGACGGCCAGCTGACTGAGCGTGGCGTCGTGCCGCTCCACCAGCACGTTGACCAGCTGCACGACGTGAAACGGCATCCAGCAGATCACGAACACCGTCACCACCATCATCACCATCAGCGTGATCTTCCTCTCCGACTTTTTGCGCTGTTGCCACCCTGCCTTCAAAGCCACCACTCTCAGTTTCACTATGATCAGCACGTAGCACATGCAGATGGCCAGCACTGGGAAGAGAAAGCCCATGAGAAAGGCATAAATCACAAAAACCACCAGCCACTGGCGCTGCGGCTCGGGCATCTGCATGTTACAGGCAACCGAACCGTCCGAGTTCGGAGTGGAGGTGGAAAACACAATGATCGGCAAAATGACCAGGATGGAGAACACCCACACAGCTAAGTTGACCATCTTGGCAATTGTTGGTCTTCTGTACCGGGCCGCTTTGATGGGATGCACCACGGCGATGTATCGGTCGATACTTAGCACAGTTAAGCAGTAAATGCTGGTGAACATGTTGATGGCGTCCACGCTCAGCACCAGGCGGCACATCAGTGAACCGAACGGCCAGTGGCGAAGCAACGAGGAGGTGACCAAGAAGGGCACACTGAGCATCAGCAGCTCGTCCGCGATGGCCAAGTTCAAAATGTAAATGTTTGTCGCAGTTTTCATCTTGGCGTACCTGAAAATGACATAAATGACCATGGAGTTGCCACAGAGTCCGACCAGACATACCACCGAGTAGATGAAGGAGATGAGGATCGCGCCGCTGTGGGTGGCACTGTGCGTTTCGTTGGCGGATAAATTGGAGAACAGTTCTTCCTCCAGGAATGAGCCGTTGCCCAGCATCCTGCCGCGAGGACCGAGACCGAGCTCTAAGGGGATACAGGGGGCTCTCAGCGGGGGGCCGGGCGCGAACGCGTCGGTTTAAAGTGAAGACAGCGCATCTTCCCCGCGCCTCCAGCGCGCTCTCTCACCGCGTTCTCTCACTGCAGCGCAGAGCACAACAGAGGAGAACTGAGCAGAACCCCGGTACCGCGCACGGAGAGAGAGGCAGACGCTGAGGCAGCCCCGCTGCCCGCCTCACGCTGCCGCACGCTGCCGGACTCAAAGCATCAGACGTCACACGCCGCAAAATGACGTTGTCCACGGACGACTTGCTAAAGATTTATTACTTTAACAATCGAGAAACTAACCCAAACCCTGCACTTTCTAATATCCTAGTCACTTGAAATAATTAATTTAGCCGACAGCCAAATAAACACACTTAGTTTAATTAGCAGCCACCTCATATGCTTATGTGTTGTCATTTAATCATAGATAAATGATCACAGCCTTCAACTTTGCCTTTGGTGAAAAGAAAACATGTTAATCATTCATCATCAAGAGAAAGCTGAGGTCAGGTGTCTTATTTTATTAGGGCAAGCTTTCTTCCAAAGCAGTGGATTGATCTGATTTAACTAATCAATCAGCTGAAGACCAGGAGCAGATGATTAAACTAATTGTGTTTGGAGTAAAGGTGCAGCTCAGTTATTGTCATAACAGTTGCTGGCACGTAAGACTGACCCCCAGCCTGACTGATTGACTCAAATGATCTTGTATTTCAAAGAATTAATGCCAGTTTTCCATACTAAGCAAAGTAGATTTCAACACTGCTTTGCAGCTCTCACAGAATAAATACTCCATTACATTTACATTTTGTCATTTAGCAGACGCTTTTATCCAAAGCGACTTACAAGGCGAGCACAGGGTTAAATACAACATCCCTGGAGCAATAAGGGTTAAGGGTCTTGCTCAATGACCCACACTAGTAACTTGACTTAAACCGCCAAGCTTCAGATTGATAGCCCAATACCCTAACCACTGAGCTAGCTCTTCCTCTGTCACTTATCACTCCATAAGCCTGATCTGAAACTATCCCTCTTTTTACAATAGTACACACTTAATGCAACGTTTGAAAGTGAAACCAAACCAAGTTCTAAGTCATAGCAGCTAGCAGTTATATGAAATTGAAATCTGTACAAATCCTTAAAGTGATTAGTAATTTACTAAAAATGTATGTCACAGAGTCTTACAGAAGAGGTGTTCTCTTTGACAGATTACAAAAAGAATTTAGGAACCACAGCCGATTTCAGTCCAGTTGATTTACAGTTCTAAGATTAAAACTTTCTGTTCTGCTTTAGATGTTCAATTTGTTCTTGTTGATAACAAGACAGGTATCTATCTATGCTAGGGTCTCTTAAAACTGAGTTAAAAACCATTGCATAATTATGGCACCATCTAGTGTTAGAGTCCTTATCAGAGTAGAGTAAATTATGCGCAAGAACTAGATGACTGGGCATAAAATCCTAGTTTGGAGCAGGTGATTTTTGGGAAATGTGGGTGCACTATTTAAGATACAACAATGCTTTAAAAATCTAAAACAAATATACACTAAACATTCTTTTATTTTGAGAAATTAAAAAGATTCTTTAATGAAATTGTAAAATATATTTAATAAGATACAATAGTGACTGTACTAAACCAATAAAAATAATAACCATTTTAGAAGTAATTTAGGATATTATGATACACATAATCATTAAACACAGCAATCACAAAAGATATGTTTCAGTAATACTGTAAGCATTGTGTGTATATTGCATTGGAAAACAGCATTATATTAAAACAAACATTGAGTGTACTGTCATAAAGGTTGTAATCACCTGTAGAGATCTGGACAAGGACACTGCATTGTGTCCTGGAGCTCGAGGGCAGTCCTGTAATCCTGGATTGCCTGCGCTGTCATATCTAGATGACCACGCACATCTGATCTGAGCTTGTACAGCAAAGCATCATTAGGCTGAAGCTGTAGAGCTACAATACACAAAAGATATTACTTGCATAAAAATATACAAATAATAATGTTGATTAAAACAGCTTTGTTAATTGATAGACAAGTGATTATGATTCAAATGACCAGAAATAATAAATATAACTAACACATGGAAAATGGAAAATCAAGATTCAAAATGCAGAACTAGAAAGATTAATCCAAGGCTTGTGAATATTTATAAATTACCATCATACAACCTGTAATTCAAAAAGCTTAAAAACATTCACTTAAAATGTTTTTATATAAAGGTATCATATTTTTAAAGCGAACAAAAACACTGATTATTTACCTGTATGTATAGTGTACTTTCTGGTAACAAAAAGGAAAAAACACTACCTAAATTTTAATTTATGATCATTTAAAGCAGATCTTGATTTTAAGTCCTTGCACAGCAAAGTCAGTAGTAATCTAACATTGGCTTTACACTGTAACCATAGAAACCATCTGTCGCTTGTTTGACACAAAAGAATAAGGAATGTCCTAGTAACATGAGCTGGAATATATATTTTTTCCAATTCTTTCAGGATTTTAGGTTCTACCAACAAAACATGTCTGTGTACAAAAAGATGGATTTGGGTAAAAGATCAATATAAAACCATTTCTCACCAATAAAGGTACAGAGGTGGAGTGTTAGGCAGACAGAGCTTGCCCAGTGGTAAACACTGTTCAATTTATTAATCTGACATACAACCAAATTTAGCTATTACTCCATTAGAGCATAAAGTCAACTGTGAAGATACACAGTTATAACACAGGCTGCACATTTTAATTCAAGTTTATTTAAGTAGCACCTTTCACAATATACAATTGTTACATAGCACAAGAAACCCTGGACCAAATTTAACATGCCCAAACCATGATACATGTTTCACACTGTTCATGCACTGTTTTCTATTATATAAGAATTCATTCCATGCATGTTATTTATTAGTTGTGTAAAAATCTGATATTCATGCAGAAAAAAAAGAAAATGATACATTCCTAAAATTTAAAACACATCTTTTAACTACACTGCCACCTTTTCAGATCAAATGACTATTTACTTCACTTGAAGCACAACATAAAAAAATCTGTCAATTAGTAAAAAAAAGGGTTTCTGTAAGAAACGCACCTTGTGTTAAGTCTCTTTCTGCTGATTTGTATTTCTTGAGAGAGCTGTACAGGTTGGCTCTGTTTAAGTAAACATGAATCGATAAAGGGTTTAGATGCAGTGCCTCACTAAAGTCCCGTAAAGACTCAGGAATTTTGTGTAGCAATGCATTGGTGATGGCTCTGTTCAGGACAGCCGACTCATTACTGGGCTCCAGGCCAACAGCCTGACTGTAGTACTCATGCGCCTAAGCCAATCATATCACACACAACACAAAAAAACAAAATTATATATTAACTCATTTTGTTTAGTTTTTCTTTTTTTATCGTGGCTCTAAAAATGTACACTAGATGTTACCAGTTCATATTGTCTGTTGTAGAAAAACAGATTTGCAGCATTGAAGTAAGCCAGAGCACATTTGGGATTAAGGGAAATTGCTCTTTGATAGTCCTTCATAGCACTGGATTTGTCCCCCATGAACTGGTTTATCACACCACGATTTGTGAAAAGCTGGTCTGAGTGAGGATGGCACTGCAGTAAATATATAGATAAAGAAAATGTTAGATGTCAAATTGGAAACATGCTGAGTAATCTGTGTATAATACAAAAATGCTTGTGTACACAATGATGTAAGCTAATTAAAACAGGATACCCAGAAAAAAAGTTACTTTTCATCACTGTTCAGTATTTTATCATTTTATATGCTTTTTTGAATAATCCCATGTTAATAAGATCTAAATATTACATTAGGCCATTTAGCACACACTTTTATCCAAAGACTGACAAGTGAGGTAAGAATACAGGGACAGCTATGGCTGCAACCCCAGGAGCAATAAATGATTAGGGTTTGCCTTTGATATGTTAGGGGAGAGATTGATAGCTTAATACCCTAACCACAGAGCTACCACTCCCTTAAAATTTCTGAATTAACTGAATTAAAGTTTCTTTTAAAAGCAGTTTTAAGTCACTAAGCATAAACTGTGAAATAATGTCATGTGAAGAATAATGGTAGATCTTTATACTGTAAATGTTCCTGTTGCTGGATTTCCTACACGTGTTTAAGAATCAAACCAAAACTCTTATTCCATTGCAAGCTAATTTGTTTTTTGACAAATGTCTATGAAAATATAATAAAAACATTGTCATACTCATTTTAGTACACAGCATATCTGTGAGTATTTTTGATATTTTGTTATTATTATAAAGGACACTTTAAAGCTCATAAACAGTTCTACAGAATCAAATGACATTTTAATAATATAAATACCTTTAGTCCATTATTTATGTCCTGAAAAGCTGCATAGGCATTACCCATCTGCAAATTTACAATAGCTCTTCCTTCATAAGCAAACCAACAGTTTGGATTAACCTCCACGATCATGGTGAACTGATTCCAGGCTCTCTGAAACCATCCACAAACCTGGCACAGAGAACTGATCTCAGCATGGATCAATTAAATTCAATAACAGCATGAGAGACAACAGGCATTTTGAGATATCACTCTCCAGCTACGAGGATAGACATAATGAGGCCAGGATGATTTTAGCAAAAAGGGCAGATATATCTCTCTGTCTGAGTAATACATGATTCTGTTTTTACATTGCCTGGAACTGCACTTTGGAAAATGTCCTTAGGATTCTTCAATGGCCCAGATCAACGCATAACAAATGACTTACAATAGCATGCCCTCATTCAAGTTTTCAATCTCAGTTTTAACATAAATTTGTTGGTGGGAATATGTTAACTCAATAAACTAAATATTTGTAAGTCAAGTCTTGTTAAGCAAAGATTCATTAATTCATTTTCTAATCTGCTAATCCTGATCAGGATCACTGGTGGTGCTGAAACCTATTACAGCACAGAAAGGACATAAGGTAAGTAAACATCCAGGACACGGCACCAGTTTATCAGATACACACACACACACACACACACACACACACACACACACACACACACACACACACGAGGTAATGTCTTCAAATCAGCTTAAACACATGTTTAAATAATTGGAGGAAAGTGGAGCACCTTGATGATACCCAAGACAACATGCAAACCACACAGAAACTAAAAATTAACATTTTTCTCAAGTAACATCAGCTTTCACGGTGGCTTAGTGGTTAGCACGTTCGCCTCTCAGCGCTAGGGATTCCCGGTTCGAATCCCCATCTGGGTGGAGTTTCCATGTTCTCCCCGTGTCTGCGTGGGTTTCCTCCGGGTTCTCCGGTTTCCTCCCACAGTCCAAAAACATGGATCAAGTTAATTGAATTCTCAAAATTGCCCCATGTAGAGTGTGTCTGTGTGAGTGAGTGTGTGCCCAGCGANCACACACACACACACACACACACACACACGCTTACTTTATATATATATAGGGACAATTTAGAGCAGCCAATTTACCTTAAATCCATTTTTTGGACTGAGGGAGAACCCGAAGGAAACCCACATGGAAACATGGAGACAATGAAAACTCCACCCAGATTGCAGAAACTCTACATAAAAGAAGGCTGCAGTATAGGAAATAAATTAAGGCACCAAACTGAATAACAGTTTGAAAAATAATATTACCTTTACAAAATAGAAAAGATAAAATAATATGTATTGTTGATGTGAATAGTGTCTCATAACAGAAGGGATCTGGGTCCATTCTGTGTGAAGAGTGCATGTTCTCCTTGTGTCTAAATGAGAGTTCTAGTTTTCTTAGACAGTCCAAACATGTGCGTCATTGTATCGTATCCGTTCTCTGCCCTGTGCTAAACTTGAGCCTGAAAATATTTTTTCCCCCGTTTCACATAAAAAGACATCAAACTCGAAACACCCACCCCCATACACACACCTGTGACTGTAATCAGGATAAGCAGCTAATAATTCAATAACAGTGTAGTTCTTTACTTACAGCTTTAATTATATATATATATATATATATATATATATATATATATATATATATATATATATATATATATA
>JAFMOD010000470.1:67409-116346 GCA_019802435.1 Corydoras maculifer | reverse complement strand
TATATATATATATATATATATATATATATATATATATATATATATATATATATATATATATATATATATATATATATATATTTAATAATAAATGTTCCTTCAACCTCATTAATAACATGAAGTTTTACTAAACTTTACAGAGGAACATGATTAAAACTTATGTGATCTATTAAACTAAAACCAGAAAGTAACTTTCTGCAGTTTAACAATGTAACAGAATGTGAGTGGGGTAATTAATACTGATGGGACACATTCTGCTTTGTATTACTGAGCAAAATGTCTTATCTACTCACAAGAGATGTGTTTCTCACTGGTTCAATTGCTGCAAGGTTTAAAGTTTAATAAGCTAATGAGACAAACAAAATAAATAGGACAATTTTATTTTAGTCTCAAGATAAGACTACAAGTGCAATTTCATTTTAGCGAAGGCGGTAAAGGTTAATTAGAGATTATAGCCTTAAATTAAAGAACTAATTACAGTCAACATGTTATGTGCACCAAAATAATATTTTCTTGAAATAGAATTTTTTTTTACTTTATATTATTCATGAAAATTTATTTATATGTAACAAACCTGCAAGCAGAAGGCCAGTCCAATGCGGGCAGTGGAAGAGCAGGGATGAAGATGGATGGCAGAAAGGAAGTCTCTTTGGGCACATTTAATGGCCTTGATGTGACCAAAATGCATAAAGACAGTGCCACGTCCCACATAGGCATCCAGCAAACAAGGGTCGAGTACTAAAGCGTCACTATAGACCGCAACAGCTTCCTCCAGCTGCCCCAGCCTTAAAAAATAAACAAGCACTTTTTCAGTATAAGGAATGTACTTACAGAGTAAGTACATTCAAAATAAAGTTTTCATGATTTTAAATGTTTAATTTTGAAGCTAGATGCTATGGCATAATCTTATTAGTTTGTAGTAGTAGTCTTAGTATTTTGTTATTAGTAGTTATAAGTCATCAAATAAGACAAGCCCATGTTGAGAAAAATTGGTACACTTAATACATTTAATAATAAGAATATCATTTGTAATTTATGAATTCACTTTCATTTATCTAACAAAGGGACCAATCAAATCTTTCACAAGTTGGGACAGAGGTATGTTTTAAACTTATTTTTATAATTATACTATTTATTCATTCAGACTGTTTAGGAGAGATGATATTATTTGTTTAATAAATTAATTAGCAGTTTGGTAAGTGGAATTTTTGCTTAGATCTGAGCTTTACAATCTGTAGTTGCTACTTCATAATGCACCAGTCATTTTCGCTAAGAAATAAATTTGAATGGTTGGCAGGCCAGTCAAGAAAACAAACTCTATGTCTAGAAAGTCAAACTGCTGCAAATCAGTTTGCCTGGCATTGGCCTATTAAATTTCCACTATACTCAAAAGAAAATGTGGCTACGTCCATCACTAACCATCCCTTTTTGCAAAGACCATGCCTTTAATGGATGCATGCTTTCTTAATTAATCTTGGTGCCAATTTTGTTACCAGTTGAGCTGCTAAATGTGAAACCTTCCAGATCAATGTTACTGTAATATTTTTGTGCTTATTTTATTCGTGTTCCAACTTTTTCAAATGTTTTTCAGTTATAAATTTCTTAATATGTTTCTTTTTAACAGAATGAAGTCTATTGAAAGACACTGAAAATCAATTTGTGTCCCAACAAAAAAAAATTTCCCCATGTAAAAATACATTCAAATGTTTGTGACAGTTCATGTTTTTCATGTTTGTGACAGTTTGTTGCTATGTCTTTGCCCTGAGCCACACATCTGAACATGCTGTGTTGTACCCTGACTTTTTTTATCTTGTAGTGTGCTGTTTTGAGAATTTATCAATGTCAAGCTATTGAGTATTGAGAAAACAGATATAACTCCTATTATGTAGTACACAAGTCCTTCTGATAGCAGGTTGATTAAAGTTGGTCGATATCCATGCTGGAATGCTTGCTTTTCAAATGCTGATCACTTGCTAACACTGAATGAACAGTGACTGGCCCATTTTGAAAAATAGATTACGTTTGGATAAGAATAATAAGATGCACATTTCACAATGCATATCACTATTGATCAAAGGTAACACAATTTATTTGTATGTCTTTTTTAAGCTTTGGGGTTTTAACATTAAGAATAGACAAACAAGAGGACAGATTGTGATTCAGCTGTGGAGTTGCAGAGCTGTAACAAGATTAAGGACCAGAAGAATAAGATAAAGTTCTCGTACTTAATATGCTTTTACCCACCGTATAATTTAAAGAGCACATGACCCATATATCAAGATGCAATTGTGCTAAATGCAAAAGTGTTTGGGGACAAAGTTATATTTTATATAAATTAACCTACCCTATATACAAGTGCAGTCAGACAGAAATTTAAAAGCAGGCATCTGTGCATTTATACTACATCAAGCCAAAAATAAAGACAGCTTAGGAAGAAACAAACCTGTGGTGACAGACTCCCAGAGCATGGTGAAAAGATGTATCCATGGGCCGTTTCACTGAAGCTGTTTTAAAGTTCTTGATTTCAACACAGGAAAAGTGTGTTAAAATGTCACTATTATATGGTATATAGTCAAAAAAGCATGTATTTAAATAATGCACTATTAGTTTCATAAAATTATAAAATAATATAAACATTAAATAAAATACAAGACACTCTTTAGTTGTTTAACCCTCTAAAATTCACATATGACATGTGAGTTTACTTGGCTCTTAAGCTTACCTGTAGGGCATTGTAATAGTCACCGAGCTCCACATATAAAAGAGCACGATTTACTAGCACTCTGAGGTCAATCTCATTCCGACCAGGAAGGCACAGCACCATGGAATAGTCTTGCAGAGCCTTAAAAACAGCACACTATGACATTCAGCAACATTCAAAGTCACTGCAAGAATCACAATCTTGGTAGTGTGTTATGTATTTTGTTGCATGTAAATGAATGTTAAAGGCATTGATAATATCACCTGGTCATGTTCCTGTAGTTGGTGGTAACACACACCACGGTTGTAATGTGCGAAAGAACAAGTGTCATCCATTTTTATTGCCATAGTCAAATCCTCCACTGCTTCGGTATATTGCTAAACCAAATGAAATGTTTAACAAAAATGCACTAAACAGACGTTATTAAAGTACAGTAAATTTTAAATCTGCAGTACCTTTAAATAGAATTTAAGTGCACCTCTGTATAAATAGGCTCTGATACTATTTGGTTGAATCTTGATAGCATCATCGCAGCTGTGAATTGCTATTGAATATTGCCCATTAGCTCCATAAAATGCAGCAAGAGTTAGGTGCACCTAATAAATATACACAGCAGTGGTGGGCAATTTCAATAAATAGAGTTTTAAGAGGTTTACACATATCCAAGCATGCTCGAAGAATTAAAATAAATTCCAAAGAAAATACATTTAAATTCTTACTTGAATAAAAGCAAAGCAGAAAATCTTGCTTTTTTTCTAGGTGTATTGTCAGTGTCATAATAACAAAACAGTTATGTTTTTGTATTACTAGTAAATAAAAAATAAAGAGATAAGTAAAATACTTATTAGCAGTTCACCAAGGGGTTTTAAGAGAAAAATTTGGCCTTTAAAATGATCTCCTTAATACAATCATATATGTATGACTTTGCATGACAAGACAAACTATTTTTACCTTAAGGTGACTTATATAAAGGATGAAATTTTGTAACCTGAAAGAAATTGGGGTTTATGCAGAGAGCCTTTTTCATGTCCTCCTTCCAATTTGAGTGTTGTAAACGCATCCAGCACTGTCCTCTATGATAGTAAGCATCAGCAAAGTCTGGGTTTATCCTGGCTGCATTACTAAAAGCACCTATAGCCTGAGGCAAGAGGTAGTCTTCACCCTGGTTTGAATAAATGTACATGAAACAAAATTTTTAAATTATAATATTGTATTTTTATTTCAAAACCAGTGCATGAACAAATACACAAATATACCTTTAAAAAAGTATTTTTGATTTTTATTAGGCTTGTTTGGACTCAGCTAATTAGTCAGATAGACAGATTTTTTAAACCATATTTATTAATATAAAGTTTTAATGTACCTTAGCCATGTAGCATTTTCCAATGCAGAAGAAGAGCTCAGAAACCTCTTGGATGCATGTCTCCATGGGAAAAGACAGAGCTTTTCTGAAACTGTCTACTGCTTTCTACATACATATAAAAGCACCAGGTGAGGATTTTATGTATTTTGTATTTCAACGAAGGTACAGCAATTTTAATTGCACTACAAAATGATATTTCAATAGGTAATTGCAATATAGTAATAACACATATAAGTTCAAACTTTACCAGAAAGCTTCCTTCCTTCATCTGTAGTTTTCCTAACAGTTTAATGGTAGGAGGAGAAGAATGGGAGATGGCAGCTGCCCCCAGACAGGCAGTGACTTTAGCATTGTTCCCCAAAATAAAATGGATAGCAGCCTGCTGGGTCGCAGACAAGCTCAGAGCTGCAATAGACAACAGTGCTTAGAACAAAGGTGACACTGAGAACTTAAAACATTTATTGGACAGCTTTCTTAATAACATTAATGTGCAATGTATAAAATTAAATACTTTTTTATTTTACTTTATTTTTTTACATATCTCAGCACTTCACTTGCTTAGCAGCATCAAACACTATATTATGAGCAAAGCCCTTAATAAAGAACCCTCAAAGACCTTTTTGTGACCAATTTTCTCATATCAGCTCATATCAGTGTAGAAATTATTATTTATTAATAAAGATTTTTTTATTTTTTTTACAAAACCACTTATAATTTCTCCATACATTTATTGTACATTTTAAAGTACTACAAGTAAATGTGCTTTTAAAATAAATACATATATAAAAATATAAATACTGTATATGCAAAAAATAAAAAGTAATCTATTTAGCCTACAGTGCTTTCACACAGAGGAATGGGTCCTCCACATTTAACCTATCCGTGCACTGAAACACACACATATATGCACACTCGTGAAGTGAGCACATGTGCCTGGAGCAGTGGGCAGCCTTGTATATGGCGCCCGGGAAGCAATTGAAGCCATGGTACTTGTTGGGACTGGGAATCGGACTGGGGAGCTTCTGGTCGCAAGGCTGGTTTCTGAACCACAAGCCTATGACTGCCCCACAAATAATGCGTTCATATAAGTGGGATCTATTACAGAAATATCTGTAAATTTATTCATTACATAATAATTTTGGTCAATAATTACAACTTGTTGATTTAAAGAGGATATTCCACAAACGAAAAAAAGTCCTCCTATAAATCTTTTTTTTTTTTTTTTTGCAGCAATCAGTGTCAAATTAATCTGTGACAAAGTCATCTTTACTGTTTACAAATTAAATTTCAGGAAAATATGAGCATGAACTGACCAAAAAGAATGCAATTCTCAAATAAAATCAAACACACCTGAGGCAGCTATTAAATGTGATTGGATAGAGTTTAATATATATCTCTTATATTAGGGTTTGAAATGAGCTCTGCAGAAGGGTACAGGTTATGTGTCTGTACTGTGAATCAATACCTTCACTCATCTCTGAAGCATACTTTATACAGAAGATTGCCAGGTTGAATTCTTTCATATCACACAAATGCTGTCCTCTAAGGAAAGAAATAAAAATGCAAAAAATCAAATCTTCAAAAATCATTAACAAATTTAATTTTAACGTGACAAAAAATGCTAATTTATTCACTATATATATATATATATATATATATATATATATATATATATATATATATATATATTTTGTTTTTTCAGGGAAATGTATTTAAGTCTATTTAATTTTAATTTATTTAGTCCATCACAAGTAAAATCTGAAAAATTACATAATTATAGACAAGGCTAACTCTGAAACACAACCTTTGTATTTTAACAGCAAAGTGACAACAGAATGAGCAGGTGCAGCTTCAGAGCATGTAACTTTCACAGCAGTACCCCATGTCCTCAGTTTCTACTCTTGTAAAATGAGTCATGAAAGTTTTTTTTCTGCCAAAATTCTAATGAGACACTACTGATGGGCATTACAAGCTTGAATATTGATTTACCATGTTTGACTTAACAGTGACAGTAGCGGACTTAAAAAAGCAAGTGATTACTGAAAAACAGGGGGAAAAAATGCAGATAGCCTTGAGGTTACATTCCACACAAGTCTAGTCTAGTAGACTCCACAGACTCCAAGTCTAGTCCTATTAAAATAGGCTACAGATGTTACAAAATAAATGTTTTGAAATAAGACTTATACGGCTGCTTATGTTGAACCTTCAATTATTGAACAGTAATCGTTATTACTGTTAAATATTCAAACTGACTAAATGATATTATCTTTCTTTAATAAACCTCAGTGTACACGGCAAAATTAACTTTTTACCAGTCAGACCATTAACCTAAAACTAGTACCAAACCTATCAAAATTTTATAGGTTTGGTACTAGGTTAATAATAGGTTTGTAAATGGCCACAATGCTTAAAGAACACATACTGAAAGTGGCTGTTTTATAAAATGGCTGCACTATTTAATATACAAACAAGTTTGTTGTTTTTTATATACATTATAGAATCTAAATATATTTGACGAACAGCTTATTTGTTAAAAGAAAATCCGAAACCTAATGTGTTCCAAATCAATTCAATAAAATTAATTTTATAATTTAGATAAAGCATCTAACAAGCTCATACATTTAGTTACAATTCTATACTTTTAATAAATAAATAAAGTCCTGCTTTAAACTCATTTAAGATTCATCCTGCCTCTGTGATGCTGAGTCAAAGCCTCAACCCTTTTTGACTCAATTTATTAAAGACTTTACAGTAAAATAAGGTTTTTGAGCTATTATCAGTTATTATAGTGACTGGTTGTAAGCATATAAAAGTGTTACATTATGTTTTCAGTTAAATTATTTTAGATACCTCATGACATGCAGATGCTGAATATCTGGTCTCAAGTGAATGGCTCTACTCAGGTCTTTTAGTGCACTCTTTAGATCATTCACCTGTTGGTAAATTAGGAGACATGTTAAATCAGTGGAAAGTTAAACTAATTGACAGATATTCTGTTTTGCTTCAGTACTGAAGTCAATTTTCTTACATTTCGGTAAGCTTTGGCCCGGCAAATGTAAATTTTTATATATGTTGGGTCCGTCTTTAAAATATCTGTAAATATTTCGATTGCATCAAAATTCTGGTCCTTTAGCATGTAAATTATGCCCAAGTTGACTTTTGCCATAACAATAGTGCTGTAACAAAAAAGTAAGAAATATGATGTTACATAACATATTCACAATAGATGTTTCATAGATTACCATGCAACAGTTTTGACACTCAAAACACTGACACTGCTTAAATAAAAGATGACTGCATTATATTTAAAGAATATATTTAAATATCTCAGGTTTTTTGCAATTCTTTATAATAAGCTAAATTTAACTTACTGAAAAAATTAACATTAAATAATAAGTAGGCCACATTTTTTTTTTATCCTTTCCATCCATCCATCCATTATCTTCCATCTTATCCTCTACTGGGGGGGTTCCCCATGCCCGTCCAGGGGAGAACATTTCGGGCGCTGGGCAGATACAGCCAGGACAGGGCGCCAATTGCTGGGCCCACACTCAGTCTCACACAAACACACTCTATATGGGGAGTGTGGGAGGAAATCTGAGAACCCAGAGGAAACCCACGCGGACAACATGGAAACTCCACCCAGATTGGGATTCGAACCGGGAATCCATTGTGCTGAGAGACAAACGCGCTAATCACTAAGCAACTGTGCTGGCCTTTTTTTAATTCTTTCAATATAAGAAATTTAGTATGGTAACATTAATCTTATGATCGTAATGTGTGTTGAGCTGGCATGAGTCTTTATGTGTTATGTTCACTCACTGTGCACTTTGTAAGATCCATTGACGTTATTGTGTAATTGCAAAGAAAAAAGCAATTGATGTTGCACAGTTTATCTATCATCAGGGCTATCAGAATGCTGTGGGCAGGACATTTTGGTTTGTAGATTTGGTTTGACTATTTCAGTTCAGTGTTGTCATTGAGGTTTCAAAAACTGCTGTGTCTGCTCAACCTTTACTAGCCTCACACATACATAAAGATATATAGAGTGAGCTAAAAAAAAATGTATACAACACAAGGGATCTGGCATCTGTTACAAACATTGACTGACTATAAATACATGATGTTTAAACTCTTTAAAAATCATTCATTCATTCATTCAAAATATTTTTGAAAACATGTACCAACCCTGGCTGGTTTATATTTTAATTTGTTTCAGTGTATTCAAACAGAAGAAAATGGGATACTGTGCTTCCAGCAACTAAAAGCAGAAGAAGCTGTCACCTGTCTATTTTGATCACAGCTTCAAAGTCATCCATGGCCTGCTGCCACTGACAGAGCTCTGTGTAGATTAGGCCACGGTGAAGAAATGCACCAATGTTTTCTTGAGTATCATTTATGAGAACTGTTCCATGCACACACACGCACACACAGAACAAAAAGAGAAAAAGATAAAGCAAACATTTTAAAATCATACCCACTAAATACTTTTAATATTTGTTGACAAATAGCTCAAAAGCCCAGCATTAATGTATTTCCATTATTAGGTCTAACCAAATATAACCAATTAAGCAGTACTGACTTTAAGAACTTATGGCTTAGGTCTTTTTTCCCTGATTCAGAGCCTAAATAACTTCATGCCATCAGTTTAGGCAAGGACAGAATATTCTCTGTATATCTATGTCTACTGCCGTATTGTATGTGTAAGTGCATATTGCAATTTTATATTGTACAAAAGACTTGAAATATGTTCATGTTAAAGTCATATTCACTGGCTTAAGATAAAACCCCTATTACAAATTATGCAAAAAGATTCAAGGAATAAAATAAAAGCTTGAAGGTTTTTTTCTTAACTATTTATTCTTATCATACTGTACATGATTTAGACTGCATACAACACATATCAATCCCTTTAGGCTCTACATCTGATGGCTGAATGACTCATAAACTCCGAACCGGTACAGAATGCTCAAGGGTTCAAACATAATGCCATATTTCATCAATGCTACTACACTGGGGCATGCTTGGGGGTAAGCCTACATTATCCCAACAAAACATAGCAACCAAAATACATAAGAAAATGAACACAAAGAGATTTTAATAAGCATACAAGGTGGTTGTTGGGAGGATGTATATTAGTATTTTGAAGGATGCACTTCAAATTGCTCTTCAAATTAGCAGCTGTAATTATTTAAAAGTTCTAAATTTTAAAGTGGTGTTGTTGCTTAGATAACCAGATTAGATAATTTAATACTATATATATTTAATTATATAAAGTTGTTACTCATATTTGTTTTGTGCACAATTGCTGGTTTGCATTTTCATGTCTTTTTGACTGATCTGGGTACCAGATGGCACAAGAAGAATGCTTTAAGTGGGTTATTTTAATAGCTGATTCATTTGGTGGTATTAAAACAAAATATAAAATATCTTAAATATGAGTAAAAACAATTTAGTTTAATTCTTTAAAAACTTTTCAGTAAAAAAACTTTTTATATCATTTGTTTCTAAATAAACTCTTTATTGCAAAACCTAAATTAAATGCCTCCTGTATGCAGATGATCTATGCTTTTTAGATCTCGTAGAAAAAGTTTCTGAAATAAGAAAATTAAAAATAAACCACGGTGGCTTAGTGGTTAAGACGTTCGCCTCTCAGCGCTAGGGATTCCTGGTTCGAATCCCCATCTGGGTGGAGTTTCCATGTTCTCCCCGTGTCCGCGTGGGTTTCCCCCGGGTTCTCCAGTTTCTTCCCACAGTCCAAAAACATGGATCAAGTCAATTGAGTTCTCCAAATTGCCCCATGTAGAGTATGTTTGTGTGAGTGAGTGTGTGCCCAGCGATAGGTTAGCGCCCTGTCCTGGGTGTATCTGCCCAGCGCCTGAAACGTTCTCCCCTGGATGGGCATGGGGAACCCCACCGCAACCCTAATAGAGGATAAAGTGGAAGATAATGAATGAATGAATGAAAAATAAACCACAAAATCACAATCTAAATATTAACCGACTTATAAAAATGTAAATAGAAAAACACCTATATTTTTGTAGAATTTGGTCTAGTTTAGTTTTATCAGTTTAACAAAACATTTTAATTTGGCTTTGAAATAATAAAAAAAATATTAACAGATGCACTGTTTACTATTAACTAAAGCACTTAGCACTTAGGACTCAAATGGTGAAAGGATTCGGTTAATACAATTGGGACTCAACTGGGACTCTTAGGACTCAAAAACTCTACCACACTGGAATCACCCTCAAATAAGACATTACCAACAAACTCATCAAAGCCAATAATCAACAAAATACCATTACACATTGAACTGAAACAAGGGGGAAAAGGGGTGAGGGTAAGGTGCAGGATAGGATAATGATCAGGTTTGCAGCTGGGTTTTTCCTCAACGACATTTACATTACATTCACATTAAGTCATTTAGCAGACGCTTTTATCCAATGCGACTTACAAATGAGAACTACTGACTTGTGTTTTGACTTGTGTTGTTCTCATCTGTAAATCATTTTGGATAAAAGCTTTTGCTAAATGACTAAAAAAATAAAAAGAAAAAAACAACAAAAAAAACTTCACTGATCACCTAACATCAAAGACTACAGACTGATAAAATATAAATACAATCTCAACGATCACAGTCTGGCCAAAAACACAGGCCAATGCAGGCAGTAGGGGACACAGAGTCCAGACTGTGTCCATATTGTGAGACTTCAGAAGTGAAGAGCGGCACTTCTCAACAATGTTCCAAATGCAGCTCAATCAGAAACTCATTTTACAGTAATTCAAAAGCTTCTCATCAGAGCTTCCACAGTAAGAACACAGAGAAACTGAGCTGGTTATTAAGAGAGAGGACAGAGGCAAGTATGATAGCAGCACATTTTGTAACAGCCTGTCACAAACAAAGAATTACCCACTAACCTCTAATTTAACAATCTAACACACTAATTAGTGTAATGTTATCTGCTATTTTATTTCTGTTCAAGTTCATATATACATTTGTATATATATTTATTGATATATGGGTAACAGATAAGCCTCAGGTAAGATCCATCCACCTCACCTAAACATAATTTATCTATTTTAATGCTTTTCCCACAACACACTTCTCCATGAAAAACATATAAACACAATATCATAGCCAGCAAACAGTCCAGATCTCAAAGTGTTAAATATTTCTGGTGAAAATTGAACAACAATACAAACAAAACCATCAATCCTCAGTCAGTATATTGATACTATTTTAGTTCTTTATTAAAACTGTTTTTATTTTGTTGGGTTCCTTTCTATACCTGAACTAATTTGGCAAAAAAAAAAAAAACGCAACATTGATGAATTGGATTTTAAAAGACATAAAAATATTTAATTTTAAAAAATAATAATCATATCATATTCCCTCAGATTAAATACCACTGCTGTTTCTGTATTTGTGTGAGTGACTATTACCAGAAATACTGAGATCTCGAATGGCCTTATCAGGCATGATCTTCCTCAGCAGGCAGCCACGGTGGTAAAAAGCTATCCAGTCACTAGGATCTTGGTGCACAGCAACAGTAAAATCTTCAATCGCCTTATGAAAATAACCAGTCTTGACAAAGGTCCTTCCTCTGTAATTTCTTCAGATTTCCAACACAAACAAATTAGTAACATTATAAATCAAATGAATAGTTTATTAAATGTATTACTTATATTGTTGATATTATAATATAATATTAGAATTGGATTAAGAATTTCACAAATTATCAACAAATAGGTTAAACATACATATAAATATACATACACATATACATACATTTTTGTAAATGCTAAAAAGATTAAATGTTTTGTTTCTAAATAAGCACCTGACTTTGGCATTTTCAGGTTCTTGTTTCAGAATAAGAGAAAACTCTTCAAGTGCTACACTCCACAGTCCAGTGTTGAAGCAGTGCAGACCATGAATCAATAGTGCATCTGTCCTTGATGGGTTAATAGCAAATACCTACAGACCAAATACAAATCCGTTAAACAGTGCTAGCCATTTAAAAAAATTTAAGTGTCCATTTGTCTTTTGGTGCATACTTTGGCATAGTCCTCCATGGCCTGAAGGGTTTCACCACGCTCCTCATACAACTTAGCTCTTTTGAAGTAAGTTTCTGCATCATCTGGCAGGCATCTAATGGCCTGTGTGTAGTTGAGAACGGCCAGAGATGTGTCTTCATTCATTCTATAAATCTCAGCTCTTGCTTTATAGGCATCTTGAGGTAAATGTTTCATTTTGGTAAATAATTATCGACCACAATAACATAATTACACATTTCTCCTTTTTAGCATTTTACATTCTGCATAAAAGTTTACCTGCATGGTCTTTGTTGTGCTTAATAATAAAGTTGAGGTCACTGAGAGCCTTGCTTCTTATATTTCTTAGCAAGTAAATGTTGTGGCGTTGCCAGTAAGCATTCAGTAAATTAGGTTCCAGAGATATGGCCTATTACACAAACACAACACACCACAAAGGTTAGATGAACTACACGATAGCAGCACATTTAGTAACAGCCTGTCACAAACCAAGAGTTACCAACTAACCTCTAATTTAACAATCTAACAACACTAACTAGTGTTATTTTATCTGCTGTTTTATTATACAAAAGTTTGTATGTATGTTTGTATGTAAGTAAAATGTATTTAGTTTTATGCATTTTAATGTATAGTGACAAAGGACAGCCCTGACGGAGTCCAACCCTCACTGGAAACAATTCAGACTTACTGCTAGTCATGCAAACCAATCTCCTGCTTCGCACATACAGGGACTGAATGGCCCAAAGTAGGGAGCCAAATACCCCATATTCACAAAGCACTTCCCACAAAATACCCCAAGGAACAAGGTGGAAAGCCTTCTTCAGATCCACAAAACACATGTAGACTGGTTGCGCAAACTCCCATGAACCCTCGAGGATCCTGGAGAATAAAGAGCCGGTCCAGTTTGCCACGACCAGGACGAAACCCGCGCTGCTCCTTCTGAATCCGAGGCTCAACTATCAGTCAGACTCTCTTCTCCAATACCCCTGCATAAACTTTGCGAGGGAGGCTGAGGAGTGTAATTCCCCAGTAGTTGGAACACACCCTCTGGTCCCTTTTTTTAAAAAGAGGTACCACCGCCCCTGTCTGCCAGTACAGAGGCACTGCCCCGATGACCATGCAATGTTAAAATGGCTTGTCAGCCAAGACTGCTCCACAACATCCAGAGCTTTAAGGAACTCCGGACGGATCTCATCCACCCCTGAAGACCTGCCACCAAGAAGCTCTCAAACTACCTTAGCAACTTCAGCCCCAGTGAAGGAAAAGCCCCCTCCCAGGTCCTCTGAATCTGCCTCCTCTCTGGATCGACTCCAACACCAGGAAAGAACAGAGTCCAGTCCTTCTCAAGGAGACTGGATTGAAAGCCCAAGTTGTGCATTGAGGTGAGCCCGACTATATCTAGCCAGTATCGCTCAACCTCCCGCACCAGCTTAGGCTTCTTCCCCACCCATGAAGTAACGTTCCAAGTTCCTAAAGCCAATTTCTGCAGCCGAGGATTGCGACACCTAGACCCCCGCCTCCGGCTACCGCCCAATCAACAATGCACCAAACCCCTATTTCTTCTCCTTCCACAGGTCCATTTGAGAGGCCCATGTAGCTCCTTCGAGCTGGGCCCAGTCCGGCACCATGGGAAAGTGCCCAACCACCAGACACCCGCCGATGAACCCTATCCCTGGGCCTGGCTCCAGGGTAGGGCCCCAATAACCCTATTTCAGGCAGGGTACACGTATTCCTAGATTTATTATTCAATATATTAAATGTATTAAAAAAATTAACTGGACATTAAAATGTGCAAAAGTTTTTTTTTCTATAAATGATGGGTTAATGGATTTTATTATTCGAAATTTGACCTGGAATGATTAAACCACCTATGAATATATAATATCCCTATATAACAAATGTACACAGTCACTCGAATGTGAAAATAGACTTTCTTCTTTTTTGCTATATCATTATCAGGAGAGGTGTCCAGCATCACTAATGCTCTAATGCCAGAGGACTTTTATAACTCCCAGTAAGCATTTCAATAAATCGCAATAGTGTTAAAAGAGGTTCGAATGCTGGAACACTACAGGCCAGTATTTAATGCACTTTCCATTGTTGCATTGTCAGGGTAGTAATAAAAGGACTTTCCTCTAATTTTATTCATTCATTCATTCATTATCTCCCGCTTTATCCTCTATTAGGGTCGCGGTGGGGTTCCCCATGCCCATCCAGGGGAGAACGTTTCAGGCGCTGGGCAGATAGACCCAGGACAGGGTGCCAATCCATCGCTGGGCACACACACACTTACACAAACACACTCTACATGGGGCTATTTGGAGAACTCAATTGACTTGATCCATGTTTTTGGACTGTGGGAGGAAACCGGAGAACCCGGAGAAAACCCACGCAAAGAGGGGAGAACATGGAAACTTCACCCAGATGGGGATTCGAACCGGGAATCCCTAGTGCTGAGAGGCGAACGTGCTCCTCTAATTTTAATTCATTTTAATTAGTGTAAAATTTTGTGGATAGTGGATTTTCTTATAAACACATTATTGAAGTATCTTAATGTGAATCACTCCCTTACCAGTGTATAATAATTAGTATCCAGTGGCCGGTGGATATTAAAAATGTTTTCAGAGATATTTAAAAGTTTTTTTTTTAAAGTTTTGGTGAGAAATAAAACTGAACTACATCATAACTCAGGAACGTATATATTTGCTCTGCAATTTTACTAAGTGCACTGAATTCCCTCTGTTGCTTTAATCCTGAGCAGATTCTAGTTAAGTTAGTTCATTAAGTGAAAGCCTTTTATAACCATTCATTCATTCATTATCTCCCGCTTATCCTCTATTAGGGTCGCGGTGGGGTTCCCCATGCCCATCCAGGGGAGAACGTCTCGGGCGCTGGGCAGATAGACCCAATCCATCGCTGGGCACAAACTCACTCACACAGACACACTCTAAATGGGGCAATTTTGAGAATTCAATTAACTTGATCCATGTTTTTGGACTGTGGGAGGAAACCGGAGAACCCGGAGGAAACCCACGCAGACACGGGGAGAACATGGAAACTCCACCCAGAATGGGATTCGAACCGGGAATCCCTAGCGCTGAGAGGCGAATGTGCTAACCACTAAGCCACCATGCCGCCCCCTTTTATAACCATGTTTCTTAAAAATATAAAGAAACAAAGGCTTACAGCATTAAGATCATCTAGGGCTTGATTGAGACGACCAAGTTTTTTATGCAACTCTCCTCTGCAGCACAAGTCAAAAGCACTGTTTCTCCCATGTTCAGACATAGTCTTCGTTAGTTCAGCCACAGCACATTCTAGATCAGTCACAGTGAGTCCATCTTCTAGTGTCCCAGAGAGATCAACCTTATTATCCAAAGGTTGGTTCACCTGCTGCTCTGCCTGATCACTCCTGCTGCTACTTTCTTTAAAATGACAAAATGTCTCATCGAACCAGATGTTCCAAATTTCCCTAACCCACTCTCGGGCTGGCAGCTCATCAGGAATGCCTCCGTGTTCAATGACAAAGCCGTCAAAGTCCAGCAGCAAGGGCAGGCTAGGACAGCGTCGTAGAGACATTGTTTTTTGTGGCAGCTGACAATGAGACAGAATCCTGTTTCAACGGATAAAATATTAATTGTTAACATAAATGTAAATTAGACAAAGAAACAAAAATACTCAGAATTTTTGATGATGTTATTTATCATCGATTTATATGTATTACCTTTTACCTATAATAGGTAATTTCATTCACTGTTTTTTCTAATGGATTTACACAATGCTTATTAATCTGGGAAAGTCAGTGTTTTCTGCAAACACATTTTTTTTTGTACCTGCTGCTCAGTGCACATTTCTTTGGTCAAATGGATTTTGCAGTAAACCACTTATACACACAAGAACCTGCAGATGTCCACTGTTTTGTTTTGATTGTTAATGGAAAAAAATAACAGCAATGTCAATTATGCTCTCCAGAGCAATAGATGCATTTTGATGTAATGGATGCTCTCGTTGTCTAGAAATTTTAATGACCTCTTTGGAGCTTAAATGAGCACTGAAAAATGTTTTCACTATAGATATTTTCTCTCAACTATGTATTTCAGTACTATGTGATATTTACATTCAACACATTGTGATATGCCCACCTTATTTAATTTATATATACATTTAACTTTATTCAACGTAAAAAGATCTTATTTAAAACCTGGGAAGAGTGTGTGGCAGCTCCCTCAGCTTCTGGTGTATGTATGCTTTGATGGCTCGGTTAATTTTCTTCACTCCTTTTTGGCCTCGATCAGTCTTCCTTCTTTTGGGTTTGTGAAGCTCCATGACACCATGAGTTGGCTTACAGATCCACTGCTTCAGAAAGTCAGGGTTACCATGAGTATTTTGTGACTGAGTCTGGCTGGCAATCAGTACAGCGTCTTCACCAACAGGGGACTTCTGCTGCTTCTGTTGAACCTGTGTCAACTCTCTTGTGATGTCACTGAAGTCAGTCAGATGCTTTAAGGCGTGCTCTGGAGCTGAAGTTATAGCTGGTGCTGAAGATGGATGCCTCTTTAGCTAAGAACAGACATAAGAGTTAATGCATGCATACATTCAACTGATGCGAGCAAGCAAAGCAGTATATATGCTATAACAAGAAAAAAATTGTAAAAAAAATTATACAAAAACCTGCTTTTGAAAGAAAAGAGAAGGCTGTGAGATCGGTTCCTCTGTCATCTGTAAGCCATTTAGAGACTTGTGCTTCCTAATCCAAAAATTCTTCTGGAGTCAACACATTAAGTCAACACATTTACACATGAAATGCCTCATTGCTTCATATAATGAGCCAATTTACAGAAAGTTAATATTTTCCCTTATAATACTTTATGTAAGCGGCACGGTGGCTTAGTGGTTAGCACGTTCGCCTCTCAGCGCTAGGGATTCCTGGTTCGAATCCCCATCTGGGTGGAGTTTCCATGTTCTCCCCGTGTCTGCGTGGGTTTCCTCCGGGTTCTCCGGTTTCCTCCCACAGTCCAAAAACATGGATCAAGGTCAATTTAATTCTCAAAATTGCCCCATATAGAGTGTGTATGTGTGAATGAGTGTGTGCCCAGTGATGGATTGGCGCCCTGTCCTGGGTCTATCTGCCCAGCGCCCGAGACGTTCTCCCCTGGATGGGCATGGGGAACCCCACCGCGACCCTAATAGAGGATAAGCGGGAGATAATGAATGAAAAAAAAAAGTTAATTGGATTCTCAAAATTGCCCCATATAGAGTGTGTCTGTGTGAGTGAGTGTGTGCCCAGCGATGGATTGGCGCCCTGTCCTGGGTCTATCTGCCCAGCGCCCGAGACGTTCTCCCCTGGATGGGCATGGGGAACCCCACCGCGACCCTAATAGAGGATAAGCGGAAGATAATGAATGAATGAATGAGTTTATTTTGTCAGATACTGTGTTAAAGTAGAATTTTAAGGAATTTGAATATTTTCATTTCATGCTTTACCTTAATTTAAATACATTTAATAGTTAATATTAAAATGTCCAGGTAACACAGTGGCTCTTATTTGACAGTTTTTGAATTTAATTTCCAGATACTGCAGGATCCTTTCTGTATGAAATTAGCATTTTCTCTCTCTGCCTGTCTGGATTTCATTTGGACTTTTTCACACAGTCCAAAAACATAATAATGGATGAAGTGGAGCTACTTAAATCACCCAAGCTGTGAATGTGTGTGTGAATATGTTTCTCTTCGTGCCCTGTGATTTACTGGTGGCCTGTTCAGGGTGTTTCCCAGACTGGCAAAGTCGATTTAAAAATTATTAAATATGTGAAATTTTTTTCACGCCACTAAATTTATTTAATAGCTTTGTTACATTGTACATTTTACACAGTAATATAATCTTTGTCAACCAACTCTGGGAAACATAACAATCGTCTTAAATTTCTTTTAAGATTCTGACTGTGAATTGTGGGAGTCCCAACTCCCAACTCATCTTCTGAGGTTTAGAAATCTCCTTTGTTTATGCTACGATACACTTCTACAAACATGTTGTAAAGATCAGATTAGAGGTTTGTTCTTTAAATATAACAGCTCTTTCTCACTCAATTGTCATTGCATTGACTTAAAAACACCTGAAAATTAATTCTATGCTAGCCAAATAGGTTCACATACTTTTGTCACATACACATGTTAATACTGGACAATTGATCACAACAAAAAATACTCAAGACAAATATTTTAGTCATATTCGTTTGATTTGGGTTTCTTTATCCATCCATTCATCCAATATTTTCCGCTTTATCCTATGCTAGGGTTGCGGGGGGTTCCCCATGCCCATCCAGGGGAGAAGGTTTCGGGCGCTGGGCAGATACACCCAGGACAGGGCGCCAATCTATCGCTGGGCACACACTCACTCACACAGACACGCACGCATACACACTCTATATGGGGTAATTTGGAGAATTCAATTGACTTGATCCATGTTTTTGGACTATGGGAGGAAACCTGAGAACCCGGAGGAAACCCACACGGACTCGGGGAGAACATAGAAACTCCACCCAGATTGGCATTCAAAACCAGAACATGCTAACCACTACGCCACCGTGCCGCCCGTATCTATTTTAAGTTTATGCAGTATGCAGAAATATATACAATTTAAAAACCTTTAAGGTAACACGTTGGCTTACTGGTTAGCACGATCTGGGTGGAGTTTCCATGTATTCCATGCGTCTGCGTGGGTTTCCTCCACGCCCTCCGGTTTCCTCCCACAGTCCAAAACATGGATTTAAGGTAAATCTAATGCTCTAAATTGCCCCTTATAGCATATGTCTGTGTGAATGAGTATGTCCAGCAAAAGATTGGTGCCCTGTCCAGGGTGTATGTATCCTATACATTTGCGACACCCAGGCCCCCGCCTGGATGGGAATGGGGACCCCCCCCAGAACCCTAGTAGAGTATTAACTGACAGATAATGAATAAATGAATGAATTAATTAATAAACCTAAAAAGATTTGATTTCCGAATAGAGAAACAGGTGTCAATTATATTACTAAAGTTAATGCAAAAATAACTTACTGCAAGTGAGTTTTGCTTACTGGTAATCTGATTACCATCTGATTCTATTTGAATCAGCAGGTTATCCATGACAGAGTCACTAGAGACATCAGGAGCAACCACCTTAAAACACAACACCAAGTGTAAAAGTGTTAAGAATTCACTGATAAAACAAAATATTATAATAAATATCAAAAGGCAGTTCTACTCTACCTGATATTTAGGGAAAAGTTTGTCCCTGATAAAACATGGTGCCCAACTGAATTTGGGAGGGGCTGGACTCCAGAACCTTTTCAGCTGACCATCGCAAAAATTGACCTGGGAAAATATAAGCAACTGTATGGACATACGATATAAAATCATATGAATGGGTTATGCAGAGATTAAAATGTAAAATAATTTGTTGAATTTTCAAAGTTATTTTAGTCACCCCCAGTAAATAGTAATAAACTGCTGCAAAATTTTGCAGATAAATAAAATTTTAAAAAAAATTATATATATATAATTATATATATATATATATATATATATATATATATATATATATATATATATATATATATATATATATATATATATATATACCCCCCCCCCCCCCCCCCCCCCCCCCCCCCCCCCCCCCCCCCCCCCCCCCCCCCCCCCCCCCCCCCCCCCCCCCCCCCCCCCCCCCCCCCCCCCCCCCCCTCCAATCCCATTTATTTTCATCTCACATCCACAGCATGTTACACCAGTACAATTCAATGAGGAAATTTGCAAGTGTAGAAGTCAGTTGAAACCAAAAACCCGACAGGTGGCATTTAACATAATGTCATTTTATAGCGTTACTAAATCACAAATATAACAAAATATGAAATTTCCTAAGTCATTTTTTAAGTGGTATGGGATGCAGGGATAATGCTTAGGGAGCCTAATAATTACTTATAAGCTGTCATAATTCATTGTCATCAGTAAACCATACAGTGTTAATTATTATTAATTCATATTCCTCTTCTCAACAAAAAGATAAAAAGTCATTAAAATATATAGCTTCAAATATATTGATTCATTTGTGACTTTTAAGTAATTAAAAAAACTGTTTTGGAAATTAATTTAATTTTTTTAATTGTGCAACAGAGTTGACATATTAATAAGTCTTTGATTTAATGCTCCCATAAATACCAGCGTTTGCTTTTATTTATAACTGTAATTCTCTTTAATTTTATTTTTACCGGTTTTGCAAAAGCAATATTTTATAGCCTGAGAAATATGTGCCCCTTTTTCTTGTCTGTGTTCAGGAAAATCCTGTAGTGAATGTCAATGTAGCATTGATTTCTTGGGACTGTGATTAGGCATGTGAAAAACCTACCCATTTTCAGCGGACTAGCATAAAGTGTTTTCCTTTTTGTAACTAAGTGGACAAGTAATATCCACTTTCACATATTCACCAGTTTTCCAGTCACTAGAGCAGGGGTCTCAAACTCAAATTACCATTTTTGCTAACAAAATGTTTTTGCTGGGAATGGTGAGCGCATGCGTAGCGTAGTGTCACATCCACTTTACCTTCTGTACCTGCTATTCCCCTTCCTGCCACTGGTGGCGCTCGGAGTCCTTCCAGAGTTCTGATTACTACTTTCTGTTTATCTCTCTATCTCGCTGTTCGGTTGGGTTGGCTGTTTGCGTCTGATCTTTGGTAATGCGCTGTTTGCGCTCTCTCTTCTGTTCTATGGATTACTTCTCTGGAGAGTTCGGTTTCCCGAGTGTCAGCTATCATCTTCATCGCAGCGTTACACCATCAGTATGTTTACTGGGGTTTGAGCGCTGTTTTCAATAAACCAGTTGTAGAATGTTGTGCTGTAACATGGGCACTAGTGCTTAAGGTATGCGTTGCGGGAGGACGAATAAAGGTGTGACACACGAAAGATGTACGATACATGTGGAAAAGAGTTTGGCTTCGTTTCTGAGTACAACCCGTTACACGTGCAGCTTACGAGTGGGTTGGGCTTACGCAGCAGGCGCTAATCACCAGGCAACGCAGCGTATTTTTACAAAAATAAAGACACACAAACACCACATTACGAATTAAGATAAAATATAAAAAATAACATAATAATGTATAAATAATTAAACCAAATTGCGGGCCAGATTATTATTATTATTATTTTAAATGCTTATTTTGTTAACCCTTGAGGGGCCGTATAAAACTGCTTCGCGGGCCGGATGTGGCCCGCGGGCCGGCACTTTGAGACCCCTGCACTAGAGTAACTCTGCATAATGCTGTACAGGTAAAGCATATTTTGAAAATGTGCTTCATTGCGTTTCTATAAAATATCACCAAAATTCAATCCTGATTTTATCTGATAATAAATCCTTTAAAAAAATAAATAATAAATTAAAAAAAAAAAACGTATCAGTGATATTTTGTAAATACTTTAATGATGTAGTTATCACTTGTATACACTGAGCTGTTTCTGTCATTAAGACTTTGGAGATGCCTCTGATGTGATTTGGCACTTTATCTCTCCTGGCTGATGTACGTCAGTCTGGTAATCTAGTCATCAACCTGTGCCACTTATGCCTCCTCACCCTTTTAACCATGTTGCATAGGCATGTTTGCAATAGCCTAATCACTGAGCTACCACACCCTTCATACCACACACTACTAACTAAGTGAATTTAAAACCACTGCAGATGATGTTGGGTATTATCTGATCTGATTGTCTCTGTCAAGTTTATAATTATTAATAATCTGTTCCAAATTTCAAATCAGTTTTTCAGTTGCACTACTTTTTTCAAATAATCAGGATTTAAAATTTTATTTTAAAATGATCACGTGTAAGACGTGCAGTTACAATAAAATAAATTTGATTTATTCACTTTTTTTTTTTTTATTAAAAAAGGGCAGAAAAATCTTCATAGGTGCTTTATATGTATCTGATGCCACCTAGTGACCAGATATTTTAACACAGAAACAACAGATCACAAAGAACACAAAAAACAAGACACCTATTCCAAAGGTTATAATTTGTATAATATATAATTTGTATATATAATTGCAGGAAAAAATATTTATTAATTTAAAAATTTGAATGTTTATCATTATTTGAAATTATTGCTGTAGCTGCAATTTCGTCAGCTTTTATCTGGTAACTGTGACTTGGAGTCTTGCTGGAGTCTTGCTTACCGCATTGCCACACAATAACATCCTAGGGTTTTCTCCAATTTGCTGCCAGTCAGACAGAGCATCTTTCGGCAATGCAGGAAGATATTTGACCCCATCTTTCTGGTCGGTACCTCCAAAATGTTCTGGATACAAACTAGCATCATTCACCAACCTACAGCAAATTTTTACAGAAAAAGCAACTTATACAATAAACTTAATCCAAAATATCTTTAAAATGAGCCAAAAACTATTCTCCAGTGATAGATGATAGGGAAATGATATATGAAATGATAAAGATGCACTTCTGTTTGCATCAGTGGTGCATCCCTGTTTATCAATCAAATATTATTTTTTCACAAATGTTACAACAATGTAATTTAAAGTTTAAGTGCAAAAACAAACACAATTTATTCATGTAGGTCCTGACAATACTTGACAAAGTCTAAAGATGAGAACGGCTTCTACAACAGAATTTTAAAAAATAGACTACAGAGATGAATCTTATATAATGGCCCTCATTGTCCTCTGAATTAAACAATGTAAAAATGTTGTAATAGATCGATGAGATTAATGTAAACTGCCCCAAAAAACACTCAGAATTAAAGGGGTTTTGGTATTTTTAACTGCAATACAGAGTAGACGTAAGCATAAAAGTCCAATAGTCTCAAAAACCACTTTATCTGTCATTTCTCAGTTTTAAAATGCAGAATCCTAATTAATTATACCACAAAACTCCTAGGAATATTACTTTAGCTGCGGCAAACTTACACCTGTTGCGCATATGTAATAAACGCTTTAAGGCTTGTATCTTAACCAAGATAACCAAGAAATATTCATCTGCAGTTTTTTCAAGAACGCTAAAACCTAAAAAAAATAATTTGCACCTGAGTGTGTCAGAATGTGCAGCCAGAGGTATTAATGTTGGTTTCTGTTGATGCAAATGTGGAGTTGGCCTGACCATGTCTACAGTGTGGACGACCCGGGATGCCAGCTGCAGTTCAACAGGCAAGGTAGGATATGAAGAAGTGGTACATAAGTGGTGGATGCTTTTATATTTTTCTTTGTAACTATAAAAGACATAGACATAGGTGTAATAGATATACATTTTAAAGTGCAAATAACCATGAAGGTCTAAAAATGACTTAAAATGTGAACACATGTTCTCTTAAGTGATTCCATTTAGCCTGCATTATTAATGCCATGCTGTCTTAGCTGAGATGATGATTTATTAGCCTGTTTACACAGACTGACTGCTCTATAACTTCTCACAACTGTTTGAACAAGATACAAGGGAGGTGAAACTGTGCCTATCTCTGTGTGTGGGCTCATTGTGTTAGTCAAACTCTTGGCAGACAGGAGAGGGCCTGCATGGCCTCTTGCTCTGTGGCTCCACTGACAACGACAAATTTATTGCAATCCATTCACTTCGGTATGTCACAACCAAGATTTATCACCTCTCTGGCAGGGATAAGCCTCAGTGACAGACCTGGAAGGTCACAGAAAAGTCATCCACCCAGGCTTTTCTGAAAGGGGACATTCCTAAGCCGGAATAGCATGTGAGTCGAAGGGCAACAACCAACTCACTCACTATCCATTTACTACAGACAGTCCACTCTTGACTGCATCCAAAAGACATTTTAAGTGATGCTGTATGAACTCAAGGAAGCTAGTAATTAAATGCACTCATCTTAAAAAATCTTCATGAAAAGGAGTGGCATGCGACCAACTCTGCACTTGCAGGTTATAAATCCTGTGGTGATTTGATAGAAGAATAGACTGTGGGCGGGTGCAGGCTCCAGGCTGACCCAGGCACTCAGCTGAAGGCTGGAGGTGAAAGGTAATTGCTTGCTGTGTCATTGCCTCTTAAATAAGCTTAAGAGGAGTTGATGACAACCTACCTACTCTTTCTGGCATTCTAAAACTGAAAAGGAGACTTCATTAGAGCCAGAGGCTATGCAATGCCCTGTTAGTGGAAAGATATGTAAAAGACTAATTGTGAGGTAAACAGGTGTAGATATGAATTCACAACATATGAAAATAATTCCAAATTTTTTTTTTTTAAAGATTTTGTAAGGTCTTGTGATTTACTATGCTTCAGGTGTCCTGGTAGCAGATATTGAAGGACTTTGGCTGGATGCAAGTTGCTGTGAAGACCTCAGTGATCTCTGAACTGGAGTGAATTTATCTCCTTGAGCCTCCAACTCTTCTTTTTCAGTCATCTTTAAATAATGAATAGATACCAAAGATATCCAGATAAGCTCTTGAATTTGTTGTATTCACCTACAGCAAGTAACATTTATTTGTGTATGGTGAGTCTACCTGAGAACAGAGGCTCCGAAGACTTTTAGCCTTAGAATTGTGCTCAGGGTATGTTTGTGAGACTAGAGTCTTTGACTTGCAACTTTCTGTCAAATCTGGCAGCCAGTGCAGATGCTGTAAAGGATCTTTCACTTCTGTGATACTGACTGTCTGTGTCAGGAAAGACTTTTGACCTAAAACCTTGAGTAGGATCAAAATTTAAAGTGTAATGGTAAAGCAATAGCTGTGAATTATTGTGAATAAATCACGGGAAAGAGGTGTTGTTAAGCATGAAACGAAAAGGAGAAAATTATAAAATGGGTAATTCCGGTCCTTAAATCTGATTGGCTGAGCAGTATGTCCAGCCATGACATTATTGACAATAATGCACACCTCTGACAGCTGCACATTTGTATCAATGTGTGATTTATAATACATTATTTTAAATCATAAAAAACAGATTAATATAAATCGCGAGCTGATTCCCTATGACCACTAAGCCTGTAGCAGCTGTTTTTATACACTGTTTTTTTGTAATTTGCCCAAAAGATGGCAGTTTTGATTGTTAGTGTAACTGGTATCCTGTTACTCAGCAATTAAGTGTTCAATTTGAAAGATTAAGTTACGTCGCAGAAGACCAGTTTATCAAAGATTTTGTTTTCAGTAAATGCATTTTTATAGTGTGTTTGTAACCATTTTATAAAAGTAATAAAACATTTGAAATTGTGCATTATTGTAAATAAATCATATTTGTAAATCATACATTGTAAATAATCACTCCGCTTCGAGTCATGCCTAGTAACACCTCTTTTCTGTAATTTATTCACAATATTGCACACCTTCTTGTGGTGTGGTGGTGATGTGGTGATATTTTTTGTTTCTTGCACTGTTAATAATAGATCAGCAGGAGTGCTGCTGCAAATGATAAACTCTCTAGTATACTACTGGACTGGGAATAATGTACAAACCAAACAAATATTTTAATTGTACTTTTGTTGTAAAAGGTTTCTCAGAATAACAATCTGCTTGACTATGAGTTTGCAAAATCTCATATTTGACATAAAATAGGTCATTTAGTAATTAACAACATAACTGCACAATATACAACGAGTGTCTCTTATGTTGTCTAAACTAACTGTATATTTAAGAGAAAATGCAAGCTTACCTTTGTCTGAAAAACACCACTTCTTTGCTCTGTGTTTATATGGCAATTAATATCCAAAGCTGGTTGTTCCTAAAAAATATATTTTTATAGTTAATAAAACAGCAGGGGTGATAAACACACGATTCAGAGTATAATAAGATAATTGTTTGTTTGTGATGTTTTTAAAAAAAATTTTTTTAACTATATTTATCCAAAAACTGCATATGTTCAAACCTATCCTAAAAGTAGATTTTAAAGTACCAAGTCAAGAAGATGAGACAAAAATATTAAGACTTACTGGATAAATTGTTGGTGAAATTATCCAATATTACATATCTGTAGAGACTAAATTATGTAAACTTTTTGGATTTCAAGGTGTGATTGGAGACAGGGGGTTTACTTAATGGAGTAATGGAGATAATGAAAAGATATCATGGCACAAATTAAGATGATATTTAAGGACCTCAAACGCACAGTTTACCCTTCTGTAAAACACTGTGGTGGGACCATCACCTGTTTTGCTGCAGCTAGGACAGAACAGTTTGCCATCTATATTTAAACATTAAAAGACAGGACACCGTGTTTATTTGTACACAATCTGTCTAAAAGTGCATAGGTTGAATCCAAACCAATCCTTTGTAAAAACCAATCCAAACAAATCCTTTGTCGTTTCGTAAACTTTTCCAGACTAATTTGCATTAATAAATCCTTTCCGATATGTTATATTAAATCAATAAATAAATATTCATAAGAAATAAATAATCAAGTTGATCTACATTTGTCTGCTGTAAGACGTGCGCAAAAATAGTATAAAATTTTAGGTCAAATTTAGCATTAATATTTAGGTCTGGGAAACATGAGAGCTAAAGCATTTAATTTTCTGGGCTGTGAGTAGATTCCACTAGAGGACATCAGACTCTCATGCTACTCCCACTGAATCTGTGACTGACTGTGACTGAAACATGCACAGACATAGCATGCTGGAGGTCGCTTTGTGGGGCTTTGGTAGTGCTCCTCCAAATCCTGTTCGCACAAATGAGCAGATACCTGTCCTGCTGTTGGATTGATGCTGAGGTGTGCCACCATGTAGACTGTAGACTACCTGTGTTAACTGATTGGACTGCAGTTTTCCACCTTATGTTACCAGTAGTGAAAAAGGATACTAGCAAAATGCAAACCCAAAAAAGAATCAGTCAGTAAGGGGGAAAAAAGGCTTAACTGTCTGTGGCTAAAATGATGATGACTCTCCAGTGCACCCGTTGTCACTTTTATTTGCACCAAAGAAGGCAAACTTGAATTAAGCTTCCTAAATGGGCAGAAAGATATCCTTGAATATCAATCAGGGATCCTGACTTTGTGTTATATTGTTATGTAACAGATTCTAAATTATAGTTTAGATGTATTGCATATGTTACTTACAGAGCACTATGTACACTCACCAGCCATTTTATTAGGTGCATCTCTTACCATATAGGTGGACTTTGTAGTTCTACAATTACATTCTGTAGCCTATCTGTTTTTCCACAATCTTTGTTAGTTCCCAACAGAGCAGTTACTATTAGGGTGGTGGATAATGGTAGGAGTGGATCAGACAGCTGTATGTTTTTATTGGTGTACTGTTCTCTGTCCAGCAGCACTGCTGTGTCTGATCCACTCGTTCCAGCACAACAAACACTAATACACCACCATATCAGTATCACTACAGTACTGAGAATCATCCACCACCTTAATACCCGATCTGTGATCATCAGAAAACAGAGTAAAGGAGACTAACAAATGTAGCAAAGCCGACTGTCAGCAATCTGTAATAGTAGAACTACAAAGTCCATCTATAAGTGGAACTGGAAAAAAAACAGGCAATGTGTAAAGAACTGAGATGGTATAACTAATAAAATAGTCAGTACGTGTATAAGTGGATTCAAGAATCTGTTATCACATAGTTTCACTGTCTTTTTTTCACATTTAGTCATTAGCAGACGCCTTTATCCAAAGCGACTTACAAATGAGAGAACACAAGTCAATAGTTGAGGAAAAACCAGCTACACTGTAGTATAATCAAACCTGATCATTATCCGATCGGACTTTTTTCTCACCTCCTTTGCAGAAATATTATATCCTCTGTTCTTCGTTCTTTTGTTTGTTTGTTTGGATGAGTATGGCGTTTTGCTGTTGGACTGATCAGTGGAGGTGAAGGTCTCATTAGCGGAATGATGACTTTCTTTTGCTGGCGTTTCTGTCATGTCCTCCTGTAGCACCACCTGCTGGCTGACCTGTTGTAGTCCATCTGCTATGATTTCTCTCGCTTCCTTCAGTAGTTCTGCTGTCGACATTAAACTACACACTGAACCATCAGAAGAGCCGCACTGTGGACTTTTAGAGCTGTTTTTTGCCAACTGAGCCTGTATTTTCACACTAGAAGTTTTCTCTGATTCACATGACCCATTTTTAACATTCACATAACTTTTACTCAGGTTAATTGATGAAGAGGGCAAAACGGATCTGAGTTTAGTAAGTGGTTGAGGTCTTTTGCACATGGATACTACTCTAGCTGTTCCTGCAAGCTGTGCTATGGCTGGCTTCATGCTAACCTTAGTTCTAGAGTCATCATGGATTTGTTCATCTAAGGCTGTGTGCTCAGTGGAAGGCTTTTTGTTATTTTCCATTTCACAGATCTTTATTGGTTGCAAAGACGATAATGGAAAATCTGTTTGAAGTTCTTCAGAGTTGAGTGGCCCAGCAGATACAGGTGATGCTCTACTGCTGGGTGTAGTCGGTTTAACATCTGCAGACACAGAGGACAGAACTGCATTTATTATGAACATGCATAAAATCTAGACCTTAGATCATTTCTCAGGTCACAGGTCAGTTACTTACCTGAAAGACAGTCCTGCTGAATTTGTTTACATTGATCTTCAATGTCAGGTTTTATCATCGATGTCCCTGGCTTTCTTGGCATAATTTCTGTGTAAACACATTTAAATCAGTATATAATATATCTGATTAACTTTATAATGACCAATGGATTTAGCAGCAACCTAACTAAAGAAACGGCATATTTGCAATGTTAAAGACACAATATGTTACTAAGCAATATGGCACAAGAGGTCATGTACTGTGAACATTCATTCATTCATTCATTCATTCATTATCTTCCACTTAATCCTCACTGGGCGGGGGGGGGTACACACAGGACAGGACACTGACTCACATAGACACGCACACAAACACATACTATATGGGGCAATTAAAAAGCATTTAATTTAACTTGAACCCGTGTTTTTGGACTATGGGAGAAAGCCCACAAAGACACGGGGAGACATGGAAACTCCACCCAGATTGGGTTTCAAATCTGGAATACCCAGCACTGAGAGGTAAACGTGCTATCCATGCCGCCCAACTGTGAATATAATTTTAATATTAAATTATATTATATTTTATAATATATTATTTTTTTTTAAACAATTTGAAACACATCTTTACTGAGAAAATTTGAATTTTCGGTGATTTTGTACATGATTCTCCCTCATGATGTTTAACATGATTGAATTAGTGAAAGTGTAACTCTGAATCTGTGACCTGCAAATCTACCACATGACAGACAGACAAACACATTAACTCACACACTCACACCAAAACTCACAACTCCAATTCACCTTCTAACATGATTTCTGACTGTGGGACTAAACCCGAACCTCTAGAGAATATCCACACAAACACACCAAAAAGATTGCTTAAAAAAAATTAAATGAGGTGACACCGAAAAGCTTATTTTAGAACACTTTATTTAAAAAATACAGTTTTACAATTGAAAATGTTTTTGGAACAGTATGTTCCAATTATACTTGATCTTATACACACATTTCTAATCTGTTGACTGCAGTATGCTTCAAAAAAAATCCTGCAAAATTGCACAATGCTTATACCTGTGTGACTCATTTCCGTGAACTACATTTCTTAAGCATTCAGGAACTAGAGACATTCAAATTTCTCGCCTAGATGGCAGTTTTTGTTTAATATGTGTAATTTCCATGATGTCCATGTTACATATACACTAATGCACCCCCATACTGTAAAAAGGACAGCTTTTAGACCTAATCAATTAGCCTTTAGGTTTTTTAGCCAAGAAAACAAAACTTTTGTTTAAAACAATTGTTTGTTTAGTTAAAGAACCCCTTTTACTGTGCTATAAGTTTTAAAAGAGATTAATTAATTAACTAATTTAATCTGAAGGAAATTAATATTTGTTCATGTTTACGGTTAAGAGAAACAACAGAATCAATAGCCAGTAAGTCCTGGTGACAGATTGCAAGACAAGATAGAAATAAGATTGAGATCAGCTTTCAGGATGTTCTTTAGCACATCTGTATGTAGCCAAGAATTAAACAGGACTTCATAATTAACTTTTGCCTTGCCCGGCCTGCAAAATTAGTTTTTTCAATAGTTGTTTTATGTGTTTTTATTAAATTAACATACTATATAAAATAGTTGCAAGTCTTTCCCAAAGTTTTATTAAAAATTAAAGCTTTTTAAATCAACATTAAAACTGGTGAGCCTATATATATTGCATATGAACATATTTAATAACTCAGTGGTCTAAGAAAATATATTGGTTTGTATTTTTGCCTTCTTTTTGTTTTGAGGTCAATGTAAGTTTACCCACATCCAACAAAAACAAATTTTCATGTTCATCTAAACTACTTATCCCAATTAGTATCATGGGGATGCTGGAGATGGAGTATTCAGGTGAAAAGCAGAGCTCTCACCAGTTGCACACAGAAAGGCAATAAACACATTTTACATATAGATTCACACAAATGGGAAATTTAGCATCTGTAATGAACTTAACTTATTGTATGTGTATTTGGAATCAAGGACTAAAAAAACTCTTGGAAAAAAACGATAGAGACGAAAAAATTCAAAACGAAACTCAAAAATGCAAAAAAGAAAAATTACTCCTTACTACTAACCGGGGACTTCCTGATGTAAAGTACAATTTTAGTCATTAATAACAAATGTGAATGGGTTTAAATCTATACTCAATGACATTAGTTAAGCCTAATCATGTTGATTTGTGAAAATGTAGGAAAGCATCCTAGATATCCTTGATGCTTTTATTTACTATAACTTGACAAATCTGTTCACTATAACCAGGAGTTTGAGATGGTTTGTTTAGCTGCTGTACAACAGGCAAATGATTCTTTTCAGTATAAGTGCAATACCATGACAACCTAGTTTAACAACAATACATTTCAATAAATAAATTCACGTTCAAATTATCTTTACATTCAACCATAAGAATGTTTTAATTTTTATGCCCCATATTTATATGAAGAGCTTGGTTGCATAACTTTGAAAAAGACTTTGGGGCTATACAGGAATTGTGCTACATGTAGAAACATTATAGTGGTGCTCTGTACAGGTTTACAAATCAGTTTACAAATCTGTTAGAGCTGATTTTACTTTTTTCTTATTTCTTTTTCATTATTGACATATATTACTAGTGTTTTGTCCCAACAAGCTTTATGTGGATATAGTACTAATATAAGTATCTATATAAAATAGATACTTAGATTAGATACGTGGGTTAAGAGTTTATACTTACATTTCTGTTGCATTTATAATGCAGGCAAATCAATCATATCTCTCCTGTGGACATCACTGAACACTAAAAACCTATTAATGTCTGAAATATAAGGCCAAAAGTGGTCAAATATATTTTAAGTGTAACATGACATCTGTGGCTAGAGGGATTTTGGCTAAAGGGATTGCGGCATTAAAGTGTAGAAAATGGTGTAGAAACCATCTCAGCCTCGTCACCATGCTAAAGTCAATAACTGGGACATTACATCTAATATGTTGCAGATTTTTTACAGTGCATAACAACTGTTTCAATATTTCTTTAAGGCCCCAAATTTTTTTTAACCGTGCACTCCTCCACACATGGGAATAAGAGGGGAAAGTAGAGCATGTGGTACAGTCACTGTACTGTTTGTCAGCAGCAAACTGCTGTAAGTCTCACTGGTCCCACTGAAAGACCGGAAGGCGAGCTGTAAGACACTAACCCACTGCAGCATAAGGACCTGAATGGTTTATTTCTTTTATTTAGCTTATGGACTGAAGTGCACACTCTTAGTGGTTAACATCTTTGTGCATGCATAGTAGTAGCATCTGAGATATCATCATACAATGTGTAGTATGTAGGATGTGTAAGTGCCCTAAGGTATTTTATATATGTTTATTTTATTTTATCTTTTAATGATTAATGTCTCTTTTTGTTTTCTGTCTCTTGTGGTTGGGGCCAGCATGCTCTTATTTTACCAAGCCATGCCCCACAACCTTCAAATTGTAACCTACCTTTTTTCTATGAAGTTTCATTTTACACTGTTTTACACAATGCTGGAATTTACACAATGCTGGAATTGTCTACATTAATAAACAACACTGTAATGTCATGATCTTCCGCTTAATCCTATACTAGGGACTGGGATTCACAGGATTGGTTCTCACATGGAGTCTATTTAGATAGGGCAATTTAAAGCAGTTAATTAACCTTAAATCCATGTTTTTGGACTGTGGGAGCAAATGAGAACCCAGAGGAAGCCCACGCTGACATGGGGAGAACCTGGAAACTCCACCTAGATTGGGATTGGATCCCCATAGGTGAACATGCTAACCACTGTAATGATAATATATTTACACCTGTTGTAAAAAGTGTGTGTGGGGGGGGTGGGGGTGCAGGATCAGGTAACGATCAGGTTTGATTGTTCTACAGTGTAGCTGGTTTTCTCCATAACTACTGACTTGTGTTGTTCTCATTTGTAAGTCACTTTGGATAAAAGTCTCTGCTAAATGACTAAATGTAAATGTATATGTAAATATTTCAAACTGTGTAGATTAGGAAAAAACATTATACGAAAAGTATAAATATAATTCAGATAAAAGTGACATTAGTGAAAAAACATAAAAGACAAAAATGAAACCTGCTTTAAATTCAGTATTTACTGTTGTTCCTCTGGGGATTAGAATTTAAATGTTTATTTGTTAGTTTCAGATTGAAGGTGAGCAGCTCTGTGTAGGATTAAAGCTCTGTTGCTGTAGAGTTAGTCTCAAAATTTAGGGTTTATAACTGTTAAATAATTGAGCCACAATACTTAAAAGAACTGTCCTTACCGATTCGCTGGTCTTTCTGTAAGACGTCCAGAAGTCTAATTAAACATATAGCATATTATTATTTAAAACTCTAATTCTTTAGCTACAGCTACACGCTTTCCAAACTTTTTTTTTTATTCTTCGGGAAACAAAAATCTCTTAGCAACCGGATAGTAAACTGCCCGGCGGAAAGCAAAGGCTGTGTCTTAATCCTTTTACTAATTCACTAAGTAGTATGTTTAGTTCTGTTTGAGCGTCTGGTGTTTTAGCGGGATTCGATAGCGGTTTGGGACGCGACCCAGGCTCGTCCGTGTTGTCGGAGGCCTAGTAATCGGTTAAAACGTGTTTAGTTTTTTTTTAACAATGCTTTGAAGTCTGTTCACTATGTAGGCAGCTGTTATATTGCACTGTTGTGAAGTGTGAATAAACCTCACAGTGACTTATTTCGTTTATTTAAAATTCCTCTTTGAACACAGAACAAGCATGTCAGGTGTCACGCAGTTGTACAATGTATAAGAGACCTTATCATTAAATCAATAGGCAGTTTGCGCAATGCCGAGTACACATTGTATTTACGATACTACAGACTCGAACTTTAACAAACCTTTCATTCCAGTCAGGGCAAATCAAAAAATGAATTTAATTTATCATTTAAATGGGTTGTTTGCCGATAAAGCTCTCTCTCTCTCTCTCTCTCTCTCTCTCTCTCGCTCTATTCTCCAGCTATAAAAGCCACATTCCTTTTTCAAGAGCCATTTCGTGAGTCCCGTGAAAAATCGATAGCTTGTGAGCTAATTGTGTTAGATCACTGGGAGGTAATCCGGTGTGAGTGGATGATCAGAGCTGTTACTCGCTCATTAGCAGGTGTACAGTACAGCATCCACATAGGCCCTCTAACAGTGTATATATATATATATATATATATATATATATATATATATATATATATATATATAAGATAAAAAATAACTATAAAATAGTTATTCGTTTGTCTTTTTTATTTATCTTTTTTATTTACCTAATGTTTACCTTATGTTTTTGTTATCTTGAAAATAAAGATTTCCTAAAATCGATTTAAATAGTGGAAGAACCAGGACGCACATTTTTACATCACCGAGATAAATAAAACATATAAATGCCTATTTGGGTTACACTATATTTCTAAAAGAAAGGAAAATAATAACTAGTCCGGCTCCAAAAATAAATTTCCAAATATTTGTCGATTTTATGTAAGACCAGATACCCAACCATGACTCTTTACTTCGTGTTATTAATGGTTCTTTAATATGTTTGACAAATGCTACTTGTATTAATGTATTAATCCAAGCATTTCAGGTTGATCTCTGAATGAACGGATTTTTTTTTACACATTACAATTTATTCTTAAGTTTCCATGTTCTCCCCGGGTTCTCCAGTTTCCTCCCACAGTCCAAAAACATGGATCAAGGTCAAGTGACTTCTCCAAATTGCCCCATATAGAGTGTGTTTGTGTGTGTGAGAGGAGTCTGTGCCCGGCGATAGATTGGCGCCCTGTCCTGGGTGTATCTGCCCAGCACCCGAAAGGTTCTCCCCTGGATGGGCATGGGGAACCCCCCTCCCCGCGACCGTAGTAGAGGTTACAGCGGAAAATAATGGATGGATGGATGGATGGTTTTGTTATGACTACATCGCGATGTAAGTTGCGGTTAGACACGGCAAATGCAAAAGTTCGTTCGTGACGTCACTGTTAGGAGAATTGTGTTGATGTGTAGTGTGCAGAGTTTAATGTGTGAAATCGGGCCTGCTGATGAGTGCAGGCGGCTGCAGGTCGCAGAGCGCTTTGTTTTGTATTGTTCGGCGGCTCCACACAGAGGTATGAATGGAACAGCCCGGCGGGAACGAGGCGCGTCTAAGCAAATGAAGCGGCGGGAGGTGGGCGCTGCGCGCGCTACGTCAGCACGAGGGGAAGATCCGCGGCGCACTGAAGTCGCGGCGATCCGCACACTTGCTCACTTTTAATCAAGTCGTCAGACTTCAGTTCATCAGAGAGAGCGGCGCGTCCACTCGAACACTTTCAGTAAACACCAGTCTGCCTGCTGCATGTTGACGAGCCGCGCGTTTCCACCGTGATGTTGGGCGCTGTTAAAATGGAAGGACACGAAACTCCGGATTGGAGTAGCTACTACACCGATGCGCAAGAGGTAAGCGAGGCTCCTTACTGTGCGCGCGGAACAGTAGGTGCGCTGCTGCTGTACAGTGCGATGTATTTAATACAGGACAGTAAACGAGCCTGTGCAGCCATGACGACACGTTTCTAAAGTTAATGGGGTTATTTATATATCAATCCTCACGCATAAATCTTAAAAAAAGTGTTTTGTCTTATTAATGAGTCTTTTATCTCTAAATTGAATTTACCTGACGCTGGTAGTCCCACTTGGTGGCGGTAGTGTTCCCACTGCGAAGGTGTGTTATTTCTAAAATGTAGAAAACAAATATTAATGATTATTACTATTTTTCTATTTACACTGATTACTCTGATTAATGCTATTTTATTTGCGGTGCCTACATTTGTCAAGACCATTGAACATAATGGATTTTCAAAAGACTTATTAATTGTGACTTACAATGTTATTATTTAAAACGTATTTGTGTTTTGAATTTACTCTGAGTGTTTTGACATATTGTTTTAGTGATTGACGTTTCGCCGTTGATTTGCTGAAAATTAGCTATTTGATATAAATCTTGTTTCCCAAATTGATCTGGATTATTTCTAAATGTCGTTTCCAAATGTCGTTGAAACTAAATGCGTACATCTAGTTATAAAACTTTTTACCACATGCGAGATTTGGTTCATTTTTTAAACTGTTTATTTGTTTCTATATATAATGACACACTGATTATGTTAAAATAACTTTACTATTGGATCTTAAATACTTTAAATTTTATTTTATGCTAACATTCATTTTTCTTTCTTTCTTTTTTTTTTAAGGTATATTCTCCCATGACGAACAGCAGCATGAATACTGGATTGGGTTCCATGAACAGTATGAACAGTTATATGAGCATGTCCACCACCGGGAATATGACATCTAGTTCTTTTAACATGTCTTATGCGAATCCTGCCCTCGGTGCTGGATTAAGCCCAGGAACTATGGCAGGGATGCAGTCCAGTGCGAGTTCCGCAATGAATGGAATGGGTGGTGGGGTATCATCCATGGGCACTGCACTTAGCCCAACAAATATGAATGCCATTTCAGCTCAGCACACTTCCATGAATGCACTGAACCCTTACTCGAGCATCAGTCCCACTATGAGCCCCATGACATACGCCCAGCCTAACCTCAACAGGGCAAGGGACAACAAGACATTCAGGAGAAGTTACCCGCATGCCAAGCCACCATACTCCTACATTTCACTTATTACTATGGCTATCCAACAGTCCACGAGCAAGATGCTCACGCTAAGTGAAATCTATCAGTGGATCATGGATCTCTTTCCATACTATCGTCAGAACCAGCAACGGTGGCAAAACTCCATCAGACACTCGCTGTCCTTTAATGACTGTTTTGTCAAAGTTTCCAGGTCACCTGATAAGCCAGGGAAAGGCTCTTACTGGACTCTACATCCTGATTCTGGAAATATGTTTGAAAATGGTTGTTACCTTCGCAGGCAGAAGCGCTTTAAATGTGACAAAAAAATAGGAAATAAAGGGTCAGATGGAAGGAAGGACCAAAATGGATCATGTTCACCCTCAAGTGACACCACAAACACTAAAAATGGACCAATGGATGCCAGCTCTATAACCAGCACAAACCAGTCCTCAAGCCCTCAAAGTCTGGAACACAGAAGCACCACAAATTCCGAACTAAAGAGCGGCGGCCCACAGATACATCCCGTGGCCAGCTCAGCCACGTCTCTGTCCTCTCTCCCTTTGCCCCCACACTCTATGGGCCATGAGTCTCAGCTGCACCTAAAGGGAGACCCCCATTACTCTTTTAACCACCCATTTTCCATTAATAATTTAATGTCTTCTTCAGAGCAACAACACAAACTGGACTTGAAAGCATATGAACAAGCTTTGCAATATTCATCTTATGGCTCAGGTATGTCTTCCAGCCTGCCACTTGGCAGCGCTTCGATGGCCGGAAGAGCGAGCATGGATCCCTCAGCTTTAGAGGCATCGTACTACCAAGGTGTGTATTCCAGGCCGGTTCTTAACACTTCATAGTTTGGTCTTATAATTTACTGCACTCAACAATTGCTGACAGATAAACTTTATTTTATTTTTGCATGCACCCTGTGCATAAAAGACTGTTACTTTAAAGTATAATGATGTGTATGTGTATAATGAATTATTGTAAAGTGTTGCCCCAATGATTGTATATTCCACCTATAAATCATTGCTAGTGTATTTAAATGACATTGATCCTGTAAAATAATATTGTAATCTCCAAACTGTGTCCATGTGTTACACTGTGCACATATGAAGGTCAGTTATGGTCTTGTGGTACGTGTGCTGCGAGTTTTCAAAAAAAGCAAAACACATGTCTGTTGCAAATGTGTTTAAATGTTGTCATTTTATTCATTTTTTCGGGTTTTATTTACCCCGTTTAATGAAAGCCTTTTAATCCCAATCTTGTATTGAAATAAGTAAATCAAAGTGGAAATGCATTACAAATAAAAACACGTATTTCCTAATCACGCCGTTTAGTGTTTCCTTTTGTTTTAACGTACTGGATTTTTATCTGCTTAATTATGATGAATTTTGTATCTCATTGGTTTTGTATTTTCTGTTTAATAGAGTAATACAATATGTATTTGAATTTTTTTCGAAGTGGTTTCATACAAATGTGAATTGTTATTATTTTTTATTTGCGTTAAAAAAGGTTAGCTTCTTTTTTTACGGATCATCTGAAATTCTGAAATATAGTGCTAAACATTTAAGGATGTTACTAAGTTACTGCAATTTCAGTAGCAAAAAAAATAATACAAAATATATATATTTTTCATTTTAAGATGTTTGTGGGGCAGAGTGGCCGCGCACAGAAGCGCACTGGCTGAGATCTTGTGTTTTTCTTCATGTTGGTAAAAGACCAAAAGAAAATCCAAGTCTAACAGAAGCGCAGCCTCAAAGCGGCGCATCAGAAAAGCCGCTCTGCTTCTTAAATGGGATTTTTTTAACAATATCATAGAGAGGCCAAATCATCTTTTTGTCAAGCGTAACCTACACGACGGGCTCGTGAACCTGAACAGATTTGACTTTGATCATGGTATTTTGAAGGCACGCATTTTTGGCTGACTGAGCATGAAATTCGTTTAATTATCATGTAATTGGCTCCAGCGCGTAAATAAAATGGGAAATTTTCAGTTGCGCGTCGGAAGCCAAACGAAGAAACGACGTGACCACGAGGAGCGAAAACGTACGGCTTGGTCTGTTATAAGAAATAAAATAGATGAAAAATGTCAGCAGAAATTTGTTAATTAAAATAACTTCTTAATTTTAATTCTCATAATCATCCTTACTGGCTGTGAAATTTAACCAGTCAACACTGCGGATTATTCTAACACAACCGGCTCAGAAAATCGCACTTTTCAGAATAAAATAGATTAAAATTAAACGCAAATTGGAATAGGGTTATAGAAACAAAACACCTCAATGCATATATTTTATAGAGAAAGCCACGAAATGTCTTAACAATATTTTAGCGCCGTAAAATAAAGATTCGTCCAAAAGGCGCAAATGTCCCATATCTATATAAACGACATCAGAGTAAGGAATCAAACAAAATGTTATAAAGTCATGTTAAATAAGTGTAAAAAGTTATACTGATGATGAAACCCGCGTGTATTTTTATGAGTCCTTATTTTACAAAAGCATCACGTTATAAAACTTAATCATAACACAGGATGTCTTAGATCCTTAAATTGCGGCAATTTAAGAAATAAATACAGCATAAGAAACAGGTTATAATTAAATATATTTCTTTTTTTTTGCAAATAACTTGTGTACCATTTGAGATTTTCTTTAAAGCGCAAAGACAACCAGTTTCTAAAAATGCAGATGATTCATGGTTCATATCAAGTCCTAAATTTGCAACATCATTTTGTATTAAACGGTCTAATGTCTGTAATAAACTTCTAGTATCACTTATTTTATATTATATAAAATTCTTGATCATTTCTAAATAAGTCATTCATTGTATTAGGTTTATTTCCCAACGATTTGCAACTACTTAATCAAATTCATAATATTACAATATCTTTATTCGTTATATGAAGAGTTTTTATAAAATTGTCCAATTTTATTTAACTAATCTGGTTTGGCGTTCGTATTTTCAGTCTCATCTAGCAGAATCGGATCTGTTTTAAAATAAGACACCGTCTACACATTAAGATTATACATAACATAATGTCATGATATACACAAAATGATGCTTTTAAATCTAAAAAGTTTACTGTGGGTCTATTCAATTCTAAAATAAAGTTTACAAAGAGTTCAAGTAAAAAAGTTTATTTAACAACGTAAAACTCGTGATTTGTGCTGTATAATTTTATTGTTATTATAGCAATAATATTGGTCATATAATAATAATAATAATAATAGAAGAAGAAGAGGAAGATGAAGAACACGATTATTGCTATTGTTATTATTATAATACTAATTAATATTATTGTAATAATAATAATAATAATAATAATAATAATAATAATAATAGTAATAATAATAATTATAACAACAATTATTATTATTATTATTATTATTATTATTATTATTATTATTATTATTATTATTATTATTATTAAGAATAACAACAATACTTTGTTATTAAGTATATTTTAGATGTTTTAAAAAAATCATATTTCATAATTGGAATAATTCTTAGGTTTTTAACCTAAAGCGTTCTCTTTAACTCCTAAATTGTTGTTTGATTTGCTTTGACGTCTTCATTATCTTTATGTCACTTCACAGTTTTATCAGAGAACAGTGACTGAAGGCTTTATTAATGTGCAGCATATGTTATCAGCGGTCCGAACGCGGGCTTCAGTTGCGCCTCGTTTCCGAAACTCTCGAGCTATTTTTCTCGTCCTCCATCAAAAGCACGAGCGCTTTCTTCAACCTTAAGGGCAGAAATTTCGGCGACAATCCGAGAACCCTTTACATCAGAAGCGCTCCTTCCCGTAGACCTTTCTTCTCTGCCTTTTCATTCTTAGTTTAGAAAGCGCCACTACAGGGCCAAGGCGCTCCTAATACCTTTTGATGGGGATTGAATTAATTATCTCCAATAACACAATTGTGCCGGGCCAACGAAAAGAGCAAAGCATCGCCCCTCCAGAATCACACACGAATGAAAGGGGCTTTCAAAGGCTGAGGGAGAAGAGGGAGCGATGCCGATCCGAAATCAGCTTTAGAAGCAGCTGGTTTTCCATTACATTTTATACGCGAGAAGTTTATTAGGGCTTTGTGGCCCCTTAATAAGCATCAGCCATGTCGGGTTGGTGGTCCCCGCACTGCCCTACTTCAGATCTGGATATTCTGTCTTCATTAACCCACTGAATTAAAAAAAAAAAAAAAAAAAAAAAAGACGACAACGAAGTGATTAACAAGCCTGCTTTATTTCCACTAACCGCTTATATTATATTATTTTATCAGCTGGTTAGATTTTTGCGCATGTGTTTGCAAACTTATTAAAAACGCAAAATCATTTGAATCATTATTAAAAGTGCAGAGTCCGACATCTTTTAAAAGTAGCAACAGTCCCATGCAGATTACAGAACCCACAGACTGTTGTATTTACCGCAGAGCATCACTAACTCAAATCTGATCATCTAATACATTAGAATTACTCAGCTACGAATCTATCATTAAGAACCACAGCAGCCAATTAGGACAGTGTTTTAAAGAAACGGCTGATGATGGAGCAGAAGTGACCTGCAGTGTCCTTCTCAAAAGATGTGGGATTAAATCAGAGAAAAGCGGGACATTTTTGGTGTCGTTATAGCAACCCGGATCAGTGACGCTTTCTCAGAGGGTCATTCAGCGTGGGCTGTCGAAACACGGTTTTAATTAAAGCGTATAAAAACTTGTTTTGTAGTCCGGGCATCATGCTATCGATTTCGCGGAGGATAATCGGGATTGCCTTTAGTTCCGCCTCAATAAACAGCGGCGCGGGTCTCCGCTTCCACAACCCGCAAGCAGCGCGGCTGCGTTTAAGCCTCTCCACCGCCATCAGTGACCACACCGCATCCAAACCCAGCATCCAAACCCAGCTCTAACGCGCTGTTTATTAACCGAAACGCCGGAGAATGAGGAGCGCTGGGTGGAGAGTAAAGAGTACTCGCCCGGGTTGTAGCCACAGCATAATAACTTCAACACTCAGAGAAAGATGCTCACCATCTCATCCCTTTTTTATTATTCTGCCACACGATCGACAGGCGATCTAACACCTTCCTGCGCATATTATCGATCGATCGTACAACAACATAGTTTCCACATCACGTCGGCCAGAAGAAAGGAAACCAAAAGTTCATCAATGCCAAGAAAACTATGATGAATATATAAATAGAACAACCTGGTCAAAATAAGATTTATAGATAATTATGATAAATATACACATAAATCTAACATTATTAATGGTCTGGGTAGGAAGATATGTTATTATGACCAGGTTATTATATTTAATTTAAAAGAAATAAGTATTTGAATTGCTAAATATATTTACATTTTTTTTACTCCATGTGGAAAATAAAATAAATAAATCAGGCAAAAAACAAATATCGAGTAAAGCAAAAAAAAATAAAAAACTTTAAAAGGAAAGTAAAACTTTTTTTCTTTCTATTATGAGCACTTAATTAAATTAAACAAAGGGCTCAGAAACCTTTTCACCGGTATATACCAGACATCTAATTAAAACCCAGTTTGTATTTAAAAGTGGATAAAGCCAATTAACATGCATTTAAAAAAATATACATTATAAAATTGTACTTCTAACAATATTTAACATAGTATATTTAATATACTTTTATGACAGGAGCACAGTAAGGTCTATAGAATATAGGAATGATAGGAGAGTGCAGCAGTAGCAATAAACCATTGTCTTATCGTGTTATCATATTTAAAGATACTAAACGTTTAATATATTTATTTAAGATGGTTAGACAGTGTGCAGACTGTAAACAGATCCATGGTCATTTCTGGACATGAAAAATAAAGAATGAAAGAAGTGAAAATGGTATTTGTATGATCCAAAACCTTTATTTGTTAGTATTAAGAATATACAACTCTCACTGGTACAGGATGAATAACTCTGTAAACAATATACTTTAATTTAAATGATAATATTTTTGAAAAATAGCCAAATTTGTTATGGCCCTAACATTCACATCACTCTGTAAAGACTTAACACACTAAAGGCAGGGTTTGTGTAGTCTGTCAGGTTCTTCTCAGAGACAGCAGTGCAACCTGTGTCTGTTGCGGGTGGGGTGAGTTGGGGTGGAGGGTCATGAGAAGGGAGTGCAGGGTGGAGGGTGAGAAAGAAGGCAGCACTTCCAAGCTTGTGTTTGCCTAGGCCAGGCTTCGGCTGTTTGCTTAGAGTAAAACGCCACAGCCTGGTCACCAGATGTGGCCGTCTGCTGCGGTCACCCTTTGGCCAGTCAGATCACTGTACGGACGCTGCCGGTGCCTACTTTCTTCCTCAAGACTTCTACTAACCGTTCTAATCTGAAGACAGAGATAAAGCAATATACCACCATTAAAACAAATCGCTAGAGTTTTAGTAAAAAATGTAAAATCACTAAATGTGAAACATAAGGGGGAATTCAAGCCCATGATTTATACTTACATCATGTTTTTAAGCTGTAATATTTTTTACTTCCTGAATTCTAATGTTGTGACTCATTTTTATTACTTCAAACTTCTCATAAATAACACCTGCTGTAGAAAAAAAAATCCACAGCAGGTGTCTTTTATGGTATTTAAAAAAACAAAATTTAAACCACAATAATTATATATATATATATATATATATATATATATATATATATATATATATATATATATATATATATATATATATATATATATATATATATATATATACATACACAATCAAATAATACCTGCTCTGTGGTGCTGATATTGGGATATCCTGACCATTAGAAAACAGAGTAAAGGGGACTAACACAAACAAATGATCTACAGTCAGTAATTGTAGAACTACAAAGTCCATCTTTACAGTAAGTGGAACTGATAAAATAGACAATAAGTAGAGCAAAAAGAAGGTCTGTCCAAACTTTTGACTGGTACTGTATTTATGATATAAATACACAGAAAATATATTAGTTATTATGGAAGTTATTTATATGTTTATATGGTTAGTTGATGTATTATATTTAATATTCTTTTAAATAGATAGTACTCTTTTTGTTAACATTAAAATAAATGCAAAACATTTTCCACAATGATGAAAACCGTCAAACTTTTAATGAAAATTCGCCTCTTTGGAGGATTGATGCGGAAACAAATGCTAATTCATAAATTAACAATTACAGTAATGACTTCAAAATGTAAAATATACAATATTGTAGGTACTTGAAGGTGGTCATCCTGAAAAAAACCCCACCATTTCCAAAGGAGGTTACAATCACAAGATACAATAAAAAATAAAATTAAAAAAGAGCTGGCTTCCATTTCTGTACATGATTTTGGTATAAAACAATACACAGTGTTAAAAGACCTTAATGTTAAAAGAATTCTGAAATGTTTATAGATCTCAAGCGTGTATCACATATTCAATAAATAGCAAAAACATTATAATAATACACTGGCAATGAAATGTTTTTAGCAGCTATGAAACATGTTGGATGGAGAGTCATGTTTGGGATCATTTTGTAGTACCTCTACAGCTTAAATTACAAGAGGAACATTGAGCTCAAAATAGTATTGAAAAAATAAAGTGTACATTAAACTGCTATGGCATGACTGAAAGATGGCTCTTCATGCAATCTTTTAAGATATCACAAAATACATGTCTGAATCTCATGAAACACTAATGTTTTATATCTTGTGGTTGTTTAGAATTTTAGTTTAATCAGATCCAAAAAATTTCAAGGATTCAAAAAAGTTAAAATTAGAAATTAAAGACTAAATTAAAATTAGAGGATTATAATGCTTTATATTTTGCTTCTATTCTCTCATAAAAATCCATAAGTTATGAATTCTAATATAAAACAAGCTCAGTCTAAAATATAGTCTCAAAACAGCTCTAAACAACATTCGCTGTGGTGGGGTAAAGTACTGATTGTTTATGCTGATTTGACAGAACATGGACATAGTCTAACCAAAACCCTGTTTCTTCAGCAGCCTTCACCTGTTACCCTGTGCAAGAAGACCTTTATGCAATTGCTAAATTCACTGTGACAACTTGTGAAGACCTAGTTTATATATGGTCACACTAACAGATAAACTCACGCATCAGTCTGTGAGGAGTAAGACACTGGACTAAAACACTAACAAATATTCCTGAAAGGTCACTGTTGTTAAATACAAGGCCTAAGCACACATGCACATTGACATACAAGCAAAATGCACACATATGACTCTTGCATTTTTCCATTTTCCTACACAGAGTAGGAATATGCAAACGCACTCGAATCCTCCTCCTTTCTTCGTGCTAACACACACACACACACACACACACACACACACACACACACACACACACACACACACACACACACACGCCTCCTGTGTTTGTTTACAGAACATGAAGATTCAAAAATATTCATCAGCCTCTTGGTCAGGTTTAAACAATATGAATGTCCGAGGTATGTTGTGTGCTGCGTGGGATTTGAGAACACTGTTTGCAGAGACTGGCCAGTAAAACCAAACATACACGCCAGGGAACAGCCAGCAAAAACATAAATCCTGATTAGGAATTCAGAGTCGCAAAACCAACAATTACAGCTTGAATAGGACTTAGTAAACAGGAACCTTGCATAAATACAAAACAGCACACTATTATTCATCAACAACTTTCCTTATTTGTAATGCAGACAGCTATTGATAAAGATGTGAAAAAAAGTTTAACTTTTTAAATCTAATCATTTAATAAATAAATAAATACATTTTACTTTGTATAAAGGTATGTTGTTGATAAAAAAAAAGCATTACCCAGAAGTATTACCAGTCAATTTATTATGCTAAAAGTACCTTTACAGTACAAAAGTACAATTAATCATGTTCCTACTTTTATTATACTTAAGTTCCCCTGGGTGCTTTGAAAGTAAAGTGGTCACTTGTTACTTCCTGTTTGACTGGAATATAAATATGAGGGGTGAGGGAGGTCATTTTAAAAAGAAAAAAACTGAAAAACAAATGTACACTAATGAAATAAAAGGTTCTCAAAAATTATTAAAGGCAACAAAATCTATTTTTGGATTATTATATTAAAACTAATAAATATCTAAATAAACACTCTTATTCAAAAGAAAATTAAACAATGTGGATTTAAGATTAAGACAGATTTTTTGAGTCACAAAGTTTGTAAAAATATATTTCTTCTGAATGTAAAGTGATCTATTTTAAATACTGTGCTTACACACAGGAATTTGTCCTCTGTAATTAATCCATCCGTGCAGTAAAACTTACACATATATACACAGTGAGTGAAGTGAGCACACGTGCCTGGAGCGGTGAGCAGCCCTGAAGTGAAGGACACTTCAGCCATAGTACTTGGTAGGACTGGGAATCAAACCGGGGACTTTCAGGTCAAAAGGCTGGTATTCCTTATCCACAAGCCTACAACTTATTGTCATATTTCCTCTCAATATATTTCTAGAAAGGACTTCGACTTTCAAGATTCTATGTTTAGATGTGGCAAAACAGCTTTACAATACGGTAACGCAAAAGGCATAACTCCACAATTTGGGCAGAGGGATTGTAAAATGTATATAAAACTCTTCAAAACTAAGATTATAGTACATATTAGGCATACACTACAACAAATAAACAAACCGGTCCAACAATCTCAAATTATGAAAAGTATAAAGGTAAACATATATTAATGTAATTTTACATCCAGTAGAGAATTTTTAGCATTATCAGCAACTACAGGCCTATTTCAAGCACTGGATACAATATCAGATACAAATAAGGGTTTGTGCTTTATAATTTAGGTAGAATTTACAGTTTAGGAAGAATTTAAAAAATTTAAGCTACATATCAAATATTTAAATACTGAATACAACATGACATTGATTATGGAGAAGTGAAACGTGAGCTATTTCATAAAAAAAGGTCTTAAATAATTAGTACAAAAGCATTACAGCATGTGACGCTCAAATACTCGCTCAAATGGCAGACTGTTGGGACAAGGCATGATGAACAGTGCATCACCCATTTAGTCATTTGGCACTTTTTTCCAATGTGACCGTCTGTTATTAGTGAACCGATCAGCCGATGAAAAGGTTCTTTGTGTTTTTCTCACGGCCAAGTTTGATTCAGCAGGTCATCAGCCTCCCAAGCTCAGCCCCTCCATCAATGGAGGCTGTGAGGTCGGCACTCAGGTGCCACATTCTGGACCTGCTCAGGGCTTCCTCCTCCCAGCACAACATGCTGCTTAAGCTCTGCATTCTTCTCACCATCGTGTAACAAGGCCCACGTCAGAACTGCTTCCTTGAGCCGCCCAGCCTGCAGTTACCATGGCATACCCATCTGAATGTCAGCTAGCATTCAGGTGTGAGTGGATCATCTCCCCCACCCTAAGCCTCTGTCTGCCCTGTACACTCATCCTGCTGCTCCAGTCTGTCTCTTTTCCTTCTACCACACACACTACAATATCCCTACAACCCACTCCCAGCAGTCACAGCCATGCCCCTCACCCCTCTAGACTAAGGCCCCTTTTCTGGCCAACAAATTGTGGCTGAAAAAAAGAGGAGATCTGATCCTGAGTGCAGCCCCTACACAGCGTCTGGCACTGAGAAGATTTAAGCTCAGGAGCTGGCACTCATTCAGACGTCAGAGAAATAAATAACATGAAGGTTCTCTGAATGTGAAGAACTTTGTATGTGAAGAACTACGAATATGTTAGTACTTCAGTAATGTGGCACAGCACAGTGGTGAGACAGATGTTTCCTTTACAGCACCAACTGTGATTTACACGTCGCTGAACCTTGCACTGTGGACATGGCGGGGGCATGCCCCTAAATCAGTGTGGTAATGCAAAATCAAACAGTTGAGACGCTCACACCGGACACAGCACTGTGGAAGTAAAATTACCAAGAAAATAGTCACCAGAGAGAGAGAGCAATGTCTCATAATCCATTACTTCGATTAAATATACTATTATATTTAGTTATCATAAAAAGATTAAAACAACTTGAGCGACTGAGATGACAAAATTAGTTCCATTATATCACAATGAACCACTGAACTATTTCACATATTTCCAACAGCACTAGTTTGGTTTAACCTTTTTTTTTGTAGGTTGGGGTAAATTCATTAGTGTCAAACAATTTAAGACCACGACATATGCAAACGGGGTTTGAGCTACGCCAAAGCATTATTCAAAATTTATATCTAAATAATTCTATATTTGAAAATTTTAACTGGATTAGATTAAACTTTATTGTTATTGTACAAAGTACAGGTACAGTGCCAATGAAATGCAGTCTTATCAATTACAATTACAGGCTTAAATCAATTCGCAAATAACCACAAATAAATTACTATAAAAACATTTGGCTAAAAAGTGTAGTAGGTCAAATACAAACCACTAGTTCTTTTAGATTTACTGGCCAAATTACTGCCAAAAACCCAAGCTCTCCTGAGTTGAAACACAGCAAAAGAGGTGGGTGGGACAGAGTGCACCAGGGTCTAAAGTCTCACATTAGTCAGCAAAGTGTGTGATGTTGCCACCAAAAAAAAGGACCATTTCAGCCCCCTCGTTTAAACACAGCAGTAAACTTTCATTCTTTTTCAAGGTCCTCATACTGATGGAGGGTGATGGGGGCACTCTTGGGGTTTTGAGCACCCCTAAGCTTTGCATCCCCACCCCCAGTTCATTAATTCATCGTGTAAATAGATCAGCAGGCCAAGCCATATTTGCTTTTCATGGGGAGCTCCAGTGTGAGGGAGAGGAGTCGGCAAGGGAGAGACATGCACTGGGACTCAGAGCCACAGTGTTCACAACTCCATCAAAGTCATTACAGTAAAGCGCACTATAAGACTTTAGAACACTTGATCCTCTATTTTTTTTAAAAGAAATGGTAAAAAGAATATTTGATTCAGAAAACAGCTTTGAATAGAATCTTTACAGAAAGATTTAAATTTTAGGTATAAAATTGAATGCAGAGTCAAAAAACATGTTATACCTTGGGCAAGAGTAACTGTTAATTTATATTTATTTACCTAACTGACATTTGACAGCAATTATACCTCAATTACAAACTATTGAAAAACACAGAAACTAAAGCTAATAGATGGCTAAATATTCCTTCAAATTAAATAAATTAATACTAACACTACTCAATTTTCCATATATTATACATAGTTTATTGGTTTAATTGGAAGATTTAATATAGTGTAAACAAATATAAGCATTTGTTTATTTTATTTGCATAACATGTATAAAATACTTCACATATGGTTTTAAAATAATCACTATGAGGAAACCCCTTATTGTGTGAATGGTAGGAGTTACACAGTTACTCTCCAGTAGATTCCCCTCTTTAACTCAGCACAATGGATTTTAGAGAGGTGTAGGTTAGGGGAGTGGGACAGTTGTCAAAGGGTTGATTTTAAGATTACTAAACCTTTTGTGTGCTTATTAGGATCAAGATAGTCATCTGTCGTAAGACGTTGCAAGCCCCAGATAATCATCATTAACAGGCTAATGTAGCCATTTAAACAAACCCACCTTAAGATTTTGCTGCCAAAACACTAAACCACCAGAATTCAATGGACGATGGACACATATTCGCTTGTCTAAATATTTTTTAATATATTAGAGTAATATTATATTAGATTAAATGTGTCTGTGAATAGAATATATATATATATATATATATATATATATA
>JAFMOD010000470.1:33659-60885 GCA_019802435.1 Corydoras maculifer | reverse complement strand
CACACACACACACACACACACACACACACACACACACACACACACACACACACACACACACACTATGCATATTTCACAAACTCTATTCCAGGAGTCTTATTAGAAGCCAATAAAATCATTCAATGAATAATGTTTAAATTTGAATGTTGAAAAAAAAAAAAAACTCCACTCAGATTGGACAACAGTCACACAACAGACTTACTATATATATGAGTGATTTCTTAAACAATCACACCTTTCCAACATTAAGGTTTAAATTTCTTTAAAAAAAAAAAATACTTTTATTTGTCTGTATTTTCATGTACCTATAGCACAAATTGTGTGAGCTCAGAATTGATACAGGCAATTATGTAATAAAAATAATGCTTGATTTCTACAAGCACTGTACAGAGGGTTCCTGTTTTCTTCTTATCTTAAAGAAGTCAATTGTGTGCCTGTCTACACCTGCCTAAGGTTATAGCTTTTGTGTGTTGCACTAGTTTCAGTACTGCTCGGTAGACATCAGGTCTGAGCGCCCTGTAAAACATTACCTAGAATCATAAGATAACTAATCACAGAGGCCGGATCCCAAAGAACCTACCTCTCTAACGTTGGAAAAGAGTTAAACATTAACACCACCACAGCAAGGTATCAAAGAGAATATATAAAACAGGCTTTTAACAGAGTCGTACCAGCAGCAACTCCAACTAATATAGAGAACTAAGTAACAACAGAGTGAGGGAACCACCTTGTTAATGCCAGGTATCCACAGCAACCTTCACTAGAGAGAAACTAATAGCCTGTCATAATCAGAGAATAATACATGCAAAAAAGAAGTTTTGATAAGTGCAATGACAGTTAAAATACATCATAATAGTATCACTGTTTACCTTATAACATAATCTAGTGTTTTGGTCAAGGGCAGACGGGGCACTGCTGTGCCTTCCGAATTTACTGCTATTACTACTAATAATTTTCTTCTCAGTGGAACTCCATTACTAAACAGCATTTTAGAACAAAAATGTATTTGTTCTATGCAAAGTATATAGAAAAGCCCCACATGTATATAGACATTAAATAAATCTACAAACTATTTATTAACATTAATAATTATATTAGATTTATGCATTACAGTAATTTAAAATTAAAAGGTACTAAAACAAAATAAAATTCATTCCTGTAAGTTGATGTTTTGGGTCACATACATTATTAAGTGACCTTAAACAAAAGACATGAATAAGCTTAGTATCTGAAATAAAACAAAAAATATATAGTTATAGTTCCAATTTTCTAATGAATCTTTTTGATAGGCTTGTTTTGTGAAGTAACTTGGAAGGTATAATAAGAAACAATTGTTCAGTGTATTATGACAACAACCAAAATAACCAAAGACCTTTCTTAAAGAACTTATCAGAAACAAAAATATATTTTTGCTTTAAAATACCCTTAATTTTAAAGAGGATATTACACAGCTGGCTTGTACAGATATTGACTTTTGACATCACAATAACGGCAACTTTTATTGCAGTTTATGATACTGTGCCAATAAAGTGTCATAAAAAGGAAAGCATCACTTTTTATTGTAAAGTAAAACACTTTACAATGGCAGCCTGTTCAAAAACATAAAATATACAAACAAATATAATAAGCAAAATTACAACATTCAACAAAACATCAATAAAGTAATAATCATTTTAATATAAATACATTAAACAATCCAAATATAAGACGATCGTAGTAGTATATGAACAAAGAAAAAAAAAAGTGAAATCATGCTTTCTGACTTTTAGCAACTTTGCAGATCCAGAGGACTCGAAAGTAAGGTGACTACTAATTCTAATTTATCCATTTTACACAAGTTATTGAGCACTGCTTGTTGTTGGTTAGTTAATTCTGATTGGCTGAGCTTTTGTCCAGCTGTGACATAACTAATAATAATGCACACCTTTGACCGCTGGAAATAAAGATTAATTAAAATAGCGGACAGATTCCTGATGTCCATTAAACCGGTATCCAATTACTCAGTATTCAAGGTTTACTTTAAAAATGGACAAGATTAATTTTAATTGTAAGAACAGTTTATTATTTTGTTTGAAATAACAAATTTATTAATCCATACTTTGTTTTCATTAGGCACCAATGCATTTGAAATATGCAATATTGTGATTAAATCACGGGAAATACTGTATTGCTTTAATTAACAACCAACCATTTATTCTAAAGCAATCGAAACAATGACAGTTAATGTCAAGTAGAGGCTAATCACCCAGCCGTTTGAAGGTGATTTGGGAAATTGTTGTTCTCAAACAAGTTAATAATGATTACACTGAGGTAAATTAGGGTAAATATAGGAATTCTAAAAGAGTAATACATTTAAATTTAGCCATCATTAGATATGTGCACACGTCTAAGTTGAAGTGTTAATAGATGTAGTTATTTTTGAATTATGTTCGTTACAATATATGTCAACTATAATTCAGTTTTCCTTAGCTCCTGACTTAGACTTAAATAAACCCCTTTACTTACAAAAACTCTGACATTCACTGAAAAGCCCTGTCATGGACAATTTATTAAAGCAAACTGCTGATGCAAAATCACTTTACCACTCTTTTTACCTTACAGGGAGTAGCTTCTTACTTGTAAATGGGAGTTAACGGAGCCTAAGGTTCACAGCACAGATAGTCAGCTTTGCTTGTACTCATCTGTTCTCTAGCCTTTCATCTGACTCAGACCGTGTTATCCTAAAAGACACAATAGATTTGGCCAGGCAATCCTGAGAGCAAACACACACTGCCATATTCTGGCCTTTGTTAGACCTGGAGGATTCTCCCTTTAAAGGTCCAGTTCCAATTGATGGGGAGTGGGAGCAGGACTGCACCCCCTGTCTCTGATACAATACAGATTGTGTGGGTGAATACAATGTGCTCCTTCTCTTCCAGCACAGGCAGACTGCGGGAACTATCAGAGGCTTTGCCCTACAACACCAGTCAGATCTCAGAAAACCTCAAACCACACACACACACACACACACACACACACACACACACACACACACACACACACACACACACACACACACAATAAGGAACACCTAAGTAGAAGGATGTGTATCTTACTGTAACAGGATATAGCTAACCAAACCAGAAGAACCACTTCATCTGCCAAATGCCTGTATCTTTCGTCCAACTTTAACTAACTGACAGAGCAATCTCATATAAAGAGCATTATATTATATTATTATACATACCTCTATACCTGATCAGAACTAAAAAGATCACATTTCACATTATCTCATTCAGTTATATTTATAGAATGTCATATGTACATTGGTTATGAGAATGGGGTTTATATTACGAAGTGGAAAGGTGATTAGTGCAAACAGGTTAACTCATAGTTTGCTATCCCCAAGTTTTAGAGATCCAGTATAGAAACTTGTACATCAACAATATCTCATTAACAGTGGCTCCATTTTATCAACTGATTAGGCAAAGACAAACACGCTGGAAGACATGAGGTAGAGTCAGTAATTTTAACCTAACAAACTTTACCTTTTTATATACATACAATGTGGGGACCTCTCTTACTTGTGTAAATTAGACTAGTAGTCTAGAATAGTAGTTATGACTAAGGTTTGTGTAAGTCTCTGTAAAATAAATAGAGGTCCATATAAAGCTAAAGAAAAACAGTGTGTGTTTGTGTGTGTGTGTGTGTGTGTGTGTGTGTGTGTGTGTGTGTGTGTGTGTGTGTGTGTGTGTGAAATAGAATTAGAGCCAGAGAAACAGGCTCCATTTTTGGCTCCATTGCAGACTTAAAGAAGTGAGACACCACATATTTCTTGGCTCTCCAACTGCATTTTTGTTAGAGGGAAATTTTGTAGATTTGCTTTAATGCCAAACGATCTATTTGAATAAGACATAAACTTCATCAGAAGCCAAAATAATCTTACGTTAGGCTTTAGGCAAAATGTTTGCGGTCAGTACCCAAAGAGGTTTTATCATCCCTGTAAATTAATGATAATAATACTGGTTTTCAAATTAACAGCTACTGTAGTGAGGGCTGCACCGTGCAAAAGATATCAAATGCCTATAAAATACAAGGCACTGAGTCAACTTGTCTAATTTGATCTAATTAAACATTAAAACCCAGACATTAATAGCCAGATATATCATTTATTTATTTATTTTGTATCGGAAAATGTATCCTGTGTTCATAAAAAAACAAAAAAAAGAGGTTTTTGTTAAGGGGGAGAGGTATTTTTTCATATTTGATATATTTTGTGGAATTACAGCTAACCCATTTATGCCTATTAATTTATAGTAAGCATAAAGGAAATGAGACAAAGCGAGCTTTCAGGTGTGGTGGTCCACATACATTACCTGCATAAGGACCGAGGATCTTCTGATTTTTCTCCCACTGTATTTTGAGCAGCATTGAAATTCAACTGAATCTGCACACAAATCATTTGAGACATCATAAACATGCGTGTTTGTGTGTGTGTGTGTGTGTGTGTGTGTGTGTGTGTGTATATATAATCATGGAATGTTATATTCTATTACCAAAAACATATTAAATAATAAAATCATTAATAAGCTTCACAGCCTTCTAAACTATGATTATTAGGTCACTATGGCAGCCGCTGATCTAATGTTAAAAAAACTGCCTTAACAGAAGTGTAGACTGCACCATCTTTATTTTTGATTATATCACACATTCGCCATAGCTTGGTCTTGTTAAGATCATGTATTGATTATAGGTGAATCAAATCACTCCATATCACCTTCTCCAGCACATTCCAAAGACTTTAAAATAAATCCTGGCAAAGCTAAAGAAATTGATACTTTTTATATTTGTCAAAAGACAACAAATACAACTATTTAGGATTAAAAAAAAATGAAGGACATCAAACATAAAAAAAAACAAAAAACTGATTTGACTGTAACTTTGTATTATGGCATACTATTGGAGTTTGACATGCATTTAAACATAAATGCACTTTAGTTATTCTACACAGTAACTGCTAATTAGTCATTACGATTCTGCAATATCAAGACATAAAAAATTATTAAATGCATAGTACAATTACATAAAAATATTACAATTTTTTTAAAATTTCAATTATAAAGATATAAAACAATAGTATTTATAATGGCTGAATTTTGAACAATACATACAATTTTTTGATATCTAAGAAATATAATTACATCAATTTTTTATTTTTTACTAAGTATATGTTCCTAATTCTGCACCTGATGTAAAAGACTTTTGGTTTAATAATCAGTAATATATATTATGTTCAATTTTTTAAATGTTTACAACTGGTTTAATTTGTAATACCCTACACTGGGTTGTAAGCTCTGTGGGCATTTTAAAACTTAATTTGTTTATATTTGTTGATTATAAAAGCAATCATTTGTTATCGTGTTTTAGATAAATCACTTATCATAGTAACAGATCAAAGCATACGAACTACTGTCTTACTGCCACACTATTTGAATTGATAAAGGCATTGATATGGACTCTAACTTGATTATATACTCATTCACTTCTCTTATCTTAACTGCCAGGTTGAATTGTTTATTGAGGTGGGATACTTGAAGTTAGTGGTGCTGCCTAACTCGTCTCCCGGGCCAGTGCTCTCTCACCCAAACACATTAATTCATTCTGATTCTCCCACTCACGCACGATGAGGTACTTACTCCAAGGGGGACCCAATTCATTGTATTGTCTTCCCATTCAGCACCTACTCAGAGACTGCACATTGGGTGACAGAGGCTACAGGGGAGGCTGGGTAAACACTGTCCTCTGCTTAAACCTGACCAGCACTAAAGCTCTTGCTAATGACCAGCCGTTGAAATGGATCTATTGTCAACCTCACCCTCTCAACAGCTGGGAGCGCAGACAGAGACAATAGTGGTTGTCTAAACAAACATGACAACCTGTCCTACTGTAAATGCATGCAATCAATGATGAGAGCAGAGACGGGGAGAGAAAAAAGTGAGGAAGACACAGAACATTAAACAGAAAGGGGTAAAGAGGTCATGGATATTAAAATGTAAGACTTCCTCACATTTAGATTAGTGAATCACGATATATATATATATATATATATATATATATATACACATACATACATATAAGGCGGCACGGTGGCTTAGTGGTTAGCACGATCGCCTCTCAGCGCTAGGGATTCCCGGTTCGAATCCCCATCTGGGTGGAGTTTCCATGTTCTCCCCGTGTCTGCATGGGTTTCCTCCGGGTTCTCCGGTTTCCTCCCACAGTCCAAAAACATGGAAATAGTTTATTGAATTCTCAAAATTGCCCCCTATAGAGTGTGTCTGTGTGAGTGAGTGTGTGCCCAGCGATGGATTGGCGCCCTGACATGGGTCTATCTGCCCAGCGCCTGAGACGTTCTCCCCTGGATGGGCATGGGGAACCCCACCGCGACCCTAATAGAGGATAAGCGGGAGATAATGAATAAATGAATATATATATATATATATATATATATATATATATATATATATATATACATACACACACACACACACACACACACACACACACACACACATACAGTCAGGCATAATTTTTTTTAAGGAACCAGCCTTGCAACCAGAAGGTCCCGGTTCGATTCCCGGTCCCACCATGTACTGTAGCATAAGTGCCTTCGAGCAAAGCTCCCCATGCGGTGTGTACAAGGTAGGCCACAACTCCGGGCATGTGTGCTCACTTAACTCAGTGTGTGTATCATTGCATGGATGGGTTAAATGTGGATTTATGCTGGCAAAACAGCCCTGACCTGTCAAAGCATGGACTCCACTAGACCCCTGAAAGTGTGTGAAAATGTTAGGAGCAAATCCTTTAACTTATGAAAGTTATGATGTGGGACCTCTATGGATCGAACTTTTTTGTCCAGCGAATCCCAAAAATGCTGGACTAGATTACAAGGTAACTTCAAATTCATTTTTGTGCCCCTCAAATCATTCCTGAACCATTTTTGCTTTGTGGCAGGGAGCCTTATACTGCTAAAGGAAGCCACATTCATCAGTAAATACTGTTTCCATGAGGTTGAACACATTCTGTGCACTTAGGTACATGATACATGTCAAAATAACATTTACATGGATGACAGAGCCATGAGTTTTTCAGCAGAACATTGCAAAAAGCATCTCATTGCATCTGTTAGCTTGCCTTCTTTCCATATGCATCCGGGTGTGTTCTACAGGTAAAAAACCCAAACGCACCCAGTCACCCAAGTGATGTAAAAGGAAACGTGATTCAACAGACCAGGCCATCTATTTTCATTGCTCTGTAGTCCAGTCCTGATACTTATGGGTCAGCATGAGTCCTTTGCCAAGTCTGATGCTATGCAGCCCCATAAGCAACTAACTGTGATTCACTGTGTGTTCTCACCCCTATTAACTATTTGAGATAAAATAACTTTGTTTGCCCATGAAACTTTTACCAGTTTACCACTATTTCGTGCTTGGACCACTTGTGATAGATAACGATTACTGACGACTGGACACAACATAAAAGCTGCAGTTTTGGAGATGCTTAGCACCAGTTGTCTTGCAATCACAATTTGGGCCTTGTCAAACTTAAATTCTTATGTTTGTCCATTATCATGCTTCTGACACATCAATTTTAAGAATAAAATATTCACTAGCTGCCTAATATATCTCACCCAACTGGTGCCATGATAAAGAGATCGCATCACTTAGGCCAAGTAAAAAAAAATAAATAAAAAGAAGAAAATGGAATGTTAATTTGCACTTTTTTAGATTTTTGAATTGAGCGCTGATTGAATTTTTTGGTTTTGGAAACAAATCTTGAAAAAGATGTTTTCGACTTTTGAAAAAAGAATGGCTGATTGACTGATACATGATCAATAAATACATTCTTTCTGTTAAAAAAACAAACAGCAAAAAAACAATTAGCATCACCTCTTTTGTTTGTTTTAGTTAGGTCAATTAAAAGGGAAAAAGCTTTTATGAGTCACAGGGTGACTGCAGTAGGGTGAGCCCTATAAACACCTTTGCCCTAAGTGCATACAGCTTCTGTCTCTGCAGCCCAATCATTCTAATTACTGGAGTGCAGCACTCCGAAGTCAAAGAGAACATCAAAAAGAGGCTAACCTCTAAAGTCAATATGTACTTTTCCCCAACAGGGAGCGGAGCACAGCTTCAAAGCCCGGGTCTTTTAATCATATGTATTTTATCAGCATTCATTACAATATTATCCAAATGAGGTCCACAGAGAAGCATATTAACCTGGAGAGATTGTGCAGTGTAAAGGACAGTGGTTCCCTTGACCTTTAGCAGAGACTGCTGGGTAGGGCAGTGCTGGGCAGAGCATGGCCTTTCGGACCCAGTAGGTAAAGCCAGCAGTGACACATTATCAGCAGTGCCACAATCTGCCCTGTTACTGTTTAAAGGCAAGTGCCGAGAAGCTGCACGTTTCCTTCTCTACCGTTCGATCTCAAATTCCCTCTACTGTAATTAAGGCATTAATGCTAAGGCAAACTATTAATTCTAAAGTGAATTAAATGTTAAAAGGAATTATTGTAAAAGGCATTATCTCATGACTGTCCTTGCGCAAGTGAAGTTAATTTTTATTTTTCCCCCAGAGTTACTGCTGTGCAATCTGATACCACTCATATCTCTAAAATCTATAGTCTTTTTCACTAGGAATGATTTAATAATCAGAATGCACAAAGGATCTGCAATATCCACCTGGCAGGCAGAGGCAGAATAAGCAGAAATGCGTACAACAGAGCTTTCAACAACTCCCTTCATCGAAAAGGACACAAAGCCAGGCAGGTGTGATGCCCAGGTATTAGATGCTGAGCAAAATGGTAGCGTGATGTATACAAAGAGCAGCAAATAAGCCTCCTTCTCAAAGGAAGCATTTAAGGCATAAAAGAGCATTTATTTCTATGTACTTGTGAGCGCAGGTGGGAACATTAGCCTTTTGAGAGCATATCTTTTATTATAGAAATGATAAATCATAATAATATAACATTTAAAAACTGAACAGGGTCAAAGGTGAAATTAAATTAATTAAAATTCAGTTTTGTGTTTGACACGTTTCTGCGTTTAAGCCCTTTCTGCATGTACCATGGAGTTCAGAACAGGGTCGTAGAATTGTGTGGGGTTAGAGACAGCAGCAATAACGGTTTAGTATGTTGGTGGCTCTGGAACAGGGTCAGGATTGTGTGATCACTGTGTGGCCGTCTGCGCTCTGAGAGAAAAGCTGCAGAGCAAACACAGGTGGTTCAGGGCGAGGGCAAAGCCTGCAACAACAGCCTGCTTCCACTGACCTCCACAGCCACTTCAAGCCCGTCCTCATCCCCCACACCTGCACTCCACCCTGGGCATTTAGAACTCGCTAAAGCCCCTGCTCATGTGCAAACGCTCAGATTCAGTGGGTGAATGTCTTAGAATGGTTGCTAAACAGGTTTATGAACAGATGTAAAGGTACTGCATAAATGAAGATAAGAAAAAAATACCCTTGGGCTTTCTCCAACTGTAGCATAAAAAATATTTTTGGCATGGATTCCAATTATGGCGGGGCACTGGAACATATTCCAGCATGCCAGTTATTTCCTTATTTACCATTTGAATTCTAACAGTTTATAGTTTTCACATTAGTTAAATATCAGGAAATTAGCATTTCCCAGTGGAACATGTGACTTAAATGTGATATAAAAATATAGGTATTATTTTTTTATACCACATTTAATGCCACTCATTTCTTACTTTAACTGCAGTGCGGTTTTTGGACGATTAAATGTCAGTTGATAGATAGAAGTCCTGCACATTTTAAAATTGTTTTGTGGATATGTTCCTAGCACTGTTGAGTAATTTTTCGACAGCTGTTCCCATTTCATTTTAAATTAAAAACCCCGCTCTGTAATCCCGGGAGTCAATCTGTAATTAAGGGGATTTATAGAAAAACCAAGTGCTACATTAATAACAAAATTTAATATATTTTCTAATAAGCCATCATTCAAATCATCTTAACTATTAAAGTGATATTGTCCATAGAAATTTTTTCCAGAAGCCTCAACTAAACTTGTTTCTTTAATAATTGTATTTAAACTGTAAATAACAAATACTTGAAATAAATGATTTTTAGGTACATTGGGAAATTGTATAGAAATATAAATAAACTAGATAGAAATATATATACACACACACACACACACACACACACACACACACACACACACACATATATATATATATATATATATATGTGTGTGTGTGTGTGTGTGTGTGTGTGTGTGTGTGTGTGTGTGTGTGTATGATAACATGTGTATATGTGATAACAAATTGTTAAAACAATTTTTATTTTTTTATATATATATATATATATATATATATATATATATATATATATATATATATATATATATGTGTGTGTGTGTGTGTGTGTGTGTGTGTCAATACCATATTTTATTTTTTATTACCAATATGTTACATGACTGCAAATTTCCTTTAACAATTAATTTAAAAACAAAAAATAAAAAACAATAAGTAAGTAATTTTCCTTTAACTTTAAAATGCTTTAAAATTGTGCCGAATGCGAAACCTATGCGCCAAAGTGTAAGATTACTGAAATTAATAAATCATTTAAAATACAATACTTAAACATAATCTAATAAGTAGATATTCCCTAAAAATATGTGGGCTGAGGGGGTAATTGTGAAATTGGTGTGCATGGGGCAGCAGCTCAGGTCATGGCCCTGATTCAGGTTCCCTAGTCTCTCGGTCCGTCCCTCTTGCACTCAATGTGTGTTTACTCAGCTCTATCTAATGACAGCCCTTTTACAGCACTCTGCATTTAACTCAAGGGCTCCGGCTGCATCAGATAAATACAGCAAATCAAACAGGACTGTGTTTGCCCTGCTTCTCCCCGAAAGGCCTGTAGCGGGGTATCGGGACTCATTGAGCACCCTAGTCATCTTAAAACCATGTTTAACACTACTGCTCAGCTTCCACTAATCACTCCAAGTTCAGTCTAAGTCAATATGAGTTAATAAATCACAGGGCTACTTGGTTAACAGGATGATAATTGAGGAGGTCCAGAGAATAGGGGTTAATCTAGGTTGGGGGTCCCTTATTAACTATTAGGTTGTTGACAAACTGAACCACTTGGCTTGTCTGATGGTCTGAAATGTTGAATTTGGGAAATTGGAAAAAGTAAAATGTCCAAACTCAAAACACAAATATTGGGACATTTTAGACTAAATATAAACGGCAGGTTTAATGTCATGAACACAAGTGTTGTTGAACATAAACATATGGCATACCACCATCAGTCCTGCAGCCCTCCATATGAAATGTACCTTTCTTTGCACAGTATATAGCTTTTGTGTGATTGCATTATGAAATAACATTATATGGTATTTTCACATAATCTAATAGATTTTCCAACATATATTACTATGTGTAAATCCTTTGTTTATTATTTTTTTTTAAAAAGCTTAACTAAAGTTATTAGTTACCAATCATTACCTGGTAGAAGTGTATGGTTAAATGGGAACAATGATCGATTCTCTCAGCCTACTAGTATGCATAAACTTTCCAATAAAGCCATAAGTGTATGGAGAAGGCAAAAGACAGGAATTTTGTTGAAGATGTCAGCCATGTAAACTTAAGTAATTAATAAGCCACAAGAGGCTGTGTATTTCTGTGACTATATTAAAAGGAAGTGATGTTCTTAATCATAACTGATAGTTAATAATAAGCTTATCTGTAATTTAGTCAGTCATGCATATCCATAACTGCTTAAATAATTTTATAAATCAATAGCCACATTATACATTATTTAATAATCCCTTTTTAAGAATTAAAAAAAAAATAAACTCACAATGAATGAACTCACACAACTTCCTTTAACAGCTGGAATCTGTGCTAAGCTGCATAAGGGCTAAAAGGTTGATTGATACAGTTTAATCCACTCTAAACTTGCCTTTGTGATTTATCAATACAGCACGAAGGTGTACATCAGCTTTTTATCTGTTTTTGTGACTTTTTCATAACATACAGACGTGGCTTTCTCTGCACACTAGAGGTGATTTGCACATTCTGAATCTTTGGAGATGAGACATCTGTATCAGTTCATCAGAATAATGGTCATTCCGTACTACAATCAATGAAATGTTTTTATTGTCATTACACAGAATTTGCCAGGTAAACTACAGAAGTTAGATTTTAGTAGTAGAATCTCAGTTTTATCTGTTCAAATGGACAATGCATGTTGGTCTTGCATTGTGCCGTTACTTTTTATGGCACCATCATGTAATCATGGAGTGGTGAAGTATTAATTAGTAGTATTAATAGCATTATACTACTAGTATATTACTAGTATTAATTTTCAACATGAGTAAATTAATTATATAACTAATGACATGGAAGGATCAGATATGGGCATTTTTCAAAACTGTGATGTCACATCATTGTCTGATTATTGAAGGACATGACAAAAACAGTATGGAATTAAGGACAGGGAGCAGATTCATATTTTTGTCAAATCCAGTCTGAAAAAGGTTTTGAGTCCTTAAGTGTTTTTGACAATTTTAAAATGAAATGGTTAAACAATAACAGTACTCATAGTCGAAATGTTACAACAGTGCAGATTAATTAATTTTATGAATAATGATTTAATAATTTCTATGAATTAATCTAAATGACAAGAGCTAATGACTAGATATGTATATCTTATTGAAGTATGAACATTAACTGAACATTCATAATGTGATGGTGGGTACAGCCATATAGGTGCCTAAAGATTCTCTCACACACTGTGCCTTTCACCCTGTCCTTGGTGGGAAATAATGCATTGTGATGTCATCTTTTTATGTGAAATCTTAATATATTAATGTTAATGTCAAGTAAAATACATAGTATAAATTTATAGTTATATATAGTACAACAGACAATGTTAAAACTTCCCCCGAGCAGAGACACACCCTGTTCTCATCAAAGGTCAGTGGTTTCCTGGAATACTAAAATAGGAACATTTGGTACTTAACTAGTGGCAACACAACACAGGTCTTGTTTTATGAAACTAAAGTTGTTTCAATAAACTTGCCGGAAGGCTGATCTGTAGCACATCAGCTAATTTAACTGCTTTGACACCAATATCTTGCTCTTTTTAAAACAAAATAGTGTTCGATTTTTTTATTTTTACCTTGCGTCCTTGTTCCTGACTCCCTGATTGAGTCCAAGAACAGATGCTGCTGATTTGGCCCAAATCTCTGGTGTGATAGAGCTCTTGCTCTAGGCATTTGCACTGCAGACAGACAGAGACAAAAAGCTTTCAGAATACATCACAGCACAATTTAACCAGGTGATGAGAGCAGCTTTCAGAAACAAACACAAGCACAAAGCCTTCTAGAGATCTGCATCTCATGATGTAGCAACATTTACCCTATGCACCTCCCAGGATTTCTCTCACTTCGATGCTTATTTCTAACAGGATTACACACCCATACATGCATATATAAACATTGAAAAGGTCAGTGACTCCTCACACTCCAGTCCAATACATTATTCTTTATAGAGGTGTAAATCAATTCTTGTCTTTTATTTACTTATTTTCTGTCTGAGTAAAATACATAAACATGGTATGTAGAGTTTACACAAATTGCACTATTATTATTTAACATACAGAGCTAAACTAATATTTGCAGTGTAGCTGTAGACTGGGTAGGAGCAGACAAGTAGCAGTGAAACTGTGTAACTGAAGCGGTTTTATCAGAGGTGAAATCTCTGCAGGATACTAGCCTTCAAATGTGGGGGTAAATACAGTTATTGTAAAGCACACAACATTCAGCTAATTCTCTATAATCCTTGGAAAGATAATTTGTCATGTGATTCAAAGTAAAAAAAGAATCAGAATAAAACACTTAATTTTAGACCAACGTCCGCATTATACTAAGCTTTAACCTCACAATCTTACAGGAATGCTGAGAAGCAATTATAATACTAATCATGACAATATCAGAAAAGAAGGACGCTTGTCTGAAAGATAAATCATTCTGTTCTCCTGTTTCATACGTATACCATATAACAAAGCAGAACTGACAGACTGAGTAAGATAGAATAACTGAACAAACAACAATACGAAAGACTCTTGCTAAATATCATCATAAGGCGGATTGACTTAGACCGGTCCATATGTACTCTTTACTGTGCGCACATTCCAAGACTAAAGAACACTTACAAGGAATGTAAACCTTCCTCACGGCCTGACAAGTCCCAGTGTTTCCACATCCAGCTGCCTCAAAGCCCAGTGTCCATAAAAACAAGCTCCTCAGCCTCCGAACCCACTCCCAGCCTTTTCCTCTGCAGACTAAAATAATATTGCTGCTGTCCAGACAAAACACACAGGTCCTCTTTAATGTCAGCCTGAATTATAGCTGTCATGCAACAGATGTTTTTAGTGAGGAAACATTTTAACCCAAATTGTTAGTAGCCTAAAAATAGCCACATTCACAGAAAAAATGAGCATACTATCAGACATCTATATGTTAAAGACCTCACAAGTGTCTAATAGTGTAATTTCAAGAGTAATTGGGAAATAAAAAAAGGTATTTTTTGAATGCCTTGAAATCATTTACAAATTAGTTCACCTGTTTATGTTTAGAAACATAATTTTCATATACAGCACAAGCCTTAAAATGAGTGGCATCTTAAACTGCCATTTGGATTGAAAGGTAACCCGAGCAGATTTTAATGGATCAGATAGCAGTTATTTGGTCAAACTGAACCATCTAAGCCTCACATACTTTTTTTTACTCCATTATTATATTTGAGCTCACCATAGAGCTATACCATCAATGCTGCAGTAGACGTGAGTCATATTATACAAACATGAAAAATGAAAGTATGACCCCATTTGATTTAGCATTTTTGTTTATCAGGACAATGAAGGCATATATAATTTAATGACCACAAAAAAACTACAAAACAAACAAACAAAAAATTAGCTCAGTAGAGGGATATGGTAGTTCAGTGGTTATGATGTGGGACTATTAGTCAGAAAGTTGGTCCACAAGTCAACAAAGTTTAACAATGTGGGCCCTTGAACAAGACCCTCAACCCAAATTGTTCCAGCTGTATCTTTATAACCCTAAACTGTGACTCTAGACAATAAATTGGATACTTGTAAATTGCTTTGCATGCAATGTATTGTAATGAGTAATTTAAGTTCAGTGGTGCTGCTGTAGTCTTATTTAAACACCTCAGTGACACTGCTGGAATGAAAATAATGCATCAACCAAATAATACCTGCTCTGTGGTGCTACTATTGGGGTCCTAAGCATTAGAGAACAGAGTAAAGGGGACTAACACAGTATGTAAACAATCCATAAACAGATGGGCTACAGTCTGTGATTTTAGAACTACATCTTGATGTGATCTTAGAACAACAAGTCCATCTTCATAGTAACTAGAACTGATTCAAATGACAATAAGTGGAGCAAAAAGAAGTTGCGTCCAAATTTTTGGTACGGTATAGTCGAAACGACTTGTATAAAAGTAGAAATTGTGGTAGTTTGGCACTTATAGCCAATAAAGTGTTTGTCCACATCATGCCAAGAAGGAATGACATCATCAGAGAACAGTTACAAAGTCACATTAGAACCATATGAAGTCTTTGGTAGGAAAAATTGGGTTAATTGAGTGCCTAAGAAGCATTGGCCAAAGGTTTACATGCTTTGTAAAAATAAAACCAAGTAATACAATATACAATAACAATATAAAATGTGTATATAAAATATATATGAGACTTTAATGCTCTATAAATAAATAGGCTAAAAATTCCCCAAATTGCAGACTGATATGAGAAACTAAACATTGATTTACTGTAGTTATTGTCGCATTAAGATTCCATATGGTAACTGAATTAAAGATTGTGCTTTTCTTTTCCCACATGGTTCCGGTCTGTTGGTTTTGGGAAAAGAAGCGTATAAACTAAAATCTCCTTTAGTCTATTTTCATATTGTCACAGAATGTTGGTGAAACAACACAGTATACTATTTAGGTACTAACAAATAAGGCCATTAAGACTGGATTCTGTGTGCATATTGTGTGTATTGTGTGGTAAATGCGGCGACCCAATTGTCTCTGAAAATGGGTGCAATATTGACAGCAGAAGGAGTTAAGAGCCACATAATCGTATGCTCTAGGAAATGGAAAAATCCACTGAATAAGATCTCAACAGCAATTCAGGGCGGCCTATATCATCCAGAGAGGCGATTTCATTTTCTCTCTTTAACATCAGCAGTCTATCAATATTAGGAAAAATTCAATAAGCACATCAGATGCTGAGACATAACGAAGCAAATCTTATTCTCTGCATTCACTTCAAGGAAAAGAGGAGAGAGAATAAGATTTATTTCTCCCAACACTTATCCAGCTTTTCATATTCTGGCAGGCTAGAGGGATGTGGCGGCCCTCTGCCTGCTGCCGGTGGCTAATCCCTGCGAGATGAAGAGAAGGATGGGAGAAGCGGTGGGGAAGAAGAAATCCTTAAGGATAGAAAGGGGACTCATCCCTGCCTCTGAGGGATTAAGCCAGCATTTGCAACATACTTCTAAAATTGCCCTGTTTTTGGCCTTGCTGAAAAATCAGGGCACTATTTCAAATGGGGTGGAATACCCATAATACACTGGTAGAGAAATGGTGGAATTAGATTTATATAAGGACTTATAACTGAATGGTTGAATTTGTTTTACTGTCTCCTTCATTCTATGTTATCCCTGGAAAATTGACTGCAATGAACTGGTGTCCCTTGGCTTATCAAGATTGTAGCCTTGGACCCTGGATATTTTGTGTAAACCCAATGTAACAATGATCAAATGGTTATTTTGTATGCATTTATTTACTTTATTATCAAAGTAAATTATATTGATCAAGGGGGGGTTGCCTATGCCTAGCTTAGTGATCACATGGTGAAATGCAGGTAAAACACCCTAAAACAGGTTGCCAGTCCACCTAGCAAGGTTACTAAATATGAATGCCTAAACATATCAATACAATTCTACAACATAGGATGAAGATGCAGCAGCTTAACTCTGGCTGTTGTATAATTAAACTAGTTATGGTCTCCTTACGCAGCAGACGCTGTAGTCAGGCATATGTGGGCTTTTATAAAATAAAAAAAGAGCTTGGTTTATGCAGGCAGCTTTACTTTGGTAAAGGTGCAGCATCTGCACAATAAGCATTTCATGTAGCAGCATTTGTTAGGCATACACCCAGTCTGTTGTGTTGCCTTTATTCTCCACATGTCTCACGCCTGTCTTTCTGGCTTGCTGGTCCGAACCGGAAAAGATTCAGACAGGTTTATTTCAGGGAATGCTGTAAAATGAAATTTAATAATAAATATTCCTGCAAGACCCTGAAGAATCAGCATGAAGCAAAACAGCTTTAGAAGTTTTCTCTTAAAGCATTATCACAATTTGACAATCCAAATAAATGATCACTATTTTAAAATCATGTCTTAAAATGAGAACAAAATGTTACCAACTCATGACATGACTTAAATAATATAACTTTTATGTAATAAAAAAATGTATATAAATAATATTATGCATGTGAGCTAATAAATTACTGCACAGCAACTGAGAACAATAGACAAGAAAAGATGTCTGCTTTTTCAACTATAAAATAGACTTTAATATGACATCGTTATGTAACATGGCTAACATTTATCAACATGGAATTCTGAACAAATATGCTGGCCTCCACATGAACTCTGATGAAGCTAAATATCTGGATGTCAATATTTGGCCACTTGCTTGTTTGTTTTCATTTGATTGAAATATGTGTCTAGGAATGGTATATCAAATATTTGAGGTTGTGCAGCACTAAATGTGAATTAGGTAGGCGGTGTGTTGATTCTAAAATCAGGGCCAGATCAGTGAATAAACACATTTATGGGGTTTAATGGACTGGGTATCAAAGGCATCTTGCAATGGGGTGAAAGCCACATGAGAAATGATAGACATGACACAAAGGTTTTAGGGTTCACGCTGAATGAAGTCTTGATTAAAGTCATAATAAGACTGTATTGGTTCCTACCCTGGTTATGGCTTTGTCTCTCTCTTCGATGACTGTCTTCATCTCCTCTGAGGTGATTTGGGAGCGGCGCTCTCTCGCTCTCTGAATACGCTGCATGATAGCCATGCCACTACGCTCAATGGTGAGGGCAGAGTCTGCACTGCTTACTATGTTCAACAGCTTCTCCAGCTCCTAAGAAAGAACCACACAAATATATGGATGCAAGTATGTGAAAGCTTTACAATTGCAGCTATATAGGTTAGTTTAATATAAAAATAGGGTACAAAAATAAACCTAATCCATGTTAGCTTTATAGAAGCATCAGTGAAAAAAAATACATTGGGTGTACATTGGGTGATTGGGTGCTTTGATTTATGGGTTGTCACCTGATAAATGGTCAGAAATGTTTAAGTTGCATTGATGTGTTATTAAGCAAACATATACACATTTGGTTTTTAAAGTACAGTACATTACAGTGTTTCTAAAATGCAAAAAAAATGTTAAGAGTACATTTAAGGCTTACCATGTCACTTTCCTGGTTATTATTTGTGTTAATATCCTCTAACCTAGAAAAAAATTAGGTAAGGGAGAGGGTAGAGAGAGAAATAAAATGTAGTGAGCTTCCTTTAGTTTCCTTTCCTGCACTTCGTAAAATGAAATCACTTCTTAAAGCCAGTAATTGCATTCTGTTGGTTTTTCAGAATGGCATAGAAGACATTTCAGCATATTAAAGGTGCCAGAAGCCCTATTATTCCACAATAATGTCCACTCTGCTCAGCACTCACAGTGAACTGTTAAGATATTAATGTTTACTACTATATATGACCACTGGGATCAAGTGGTTATATGTTCAGAAATAGAGAGCGGTGTATTAGGACAGAATTGTTCAGACCCTGCTGCAAAAGATAAGCTGAATGACAGAAGTCTATCTCTGGAACTTACAATTTATATGTTTTTTCTCATATGTGTGGCCATGTGCAATCCAATCATCCCACAAGAATATTTTCTTTCAAACCACATAATTCATTATTTTAGAATTATAAAAAATATATATCCTTTTTTTAGGGAAATTCAGACATATTACAAAAGTTCAAGAAAACAATAAGCCATAAAACTGTATTATTCTAAAATAAGGAACAGTACAACTGACAATAATAAATTTATAGTATTAGTCAAAAGGTTGGACACCCCACCCCTTTGCATCATTTATTGTCCATTATTTCTATCCCAGCAGTGTCACTGAGGTTTTTAAATGAAATGACGGCAGCATTGCTACACTAAAACCCCTTCACTGCATCAGCATCACTGCAGAACTGACAATAAACAATCCACCACCCACATTATACCTGTTCTGTGATGCTCCTGACCAATAGTAATTAATTTCCATTATTATTGTTAAGTAGCAACACTAAATTCTCTCTGAACCATGTAAAATATTGTATATTACAAATGACAATCCCATTTAACACCATTTATAATTTTAATTAAATTGTTGTGTTGAACGTTCTGAATTTTGAAGCAAAATGCATCTTTATAATGGAATATTGGGAATTTTTAACATCTTTACATCAAATAACACAGAAAAGCACATGAAGGATGAAACCATACAAAAAGGACCTTTGTTTATGCCAAACCATAAACAAACTTTCGTGAAAGCACTATCTGCTACACCACCATGCCACCAAGATAAAACCTATATTTAGAGCATTGGCTTTACATAATATCATAGCCATTAGGGGTATCAGTGAACTATTATTATTATTATTTATTTCAGTCCTAAGCATGGATAAATACAGAGGGTTGCAGCAAGAAAAAAATAACTTGGAGTTAAAACTATGTCAAATAATTAATGCAAATGAAAAATCAGATCAATGCTAGGGGAGAAAACTAGAGGTTTAGGAATGTGCAGATAAGAGATTTATAATGGCAGAAAGGTACTGACACCTGGCATGCAGAAGAAGGGAAGGCCAGTGAGGAGGTTTATTCATGTGGTGGGAGAGGACATGCAGGTTAGAGTGACATCAGGACAGAAGCTGATTTTCAGTTATTGTTTGAGATAAAGAAAAAAGGGAGAATAAACAAAGGAAAATTGGTTAAATGAATATTTCAAACATGCATACATCATTTTTTAATCTGCTCATACATGGGAGAATGTTTTAGGCACTGGGCAGATAAACCCAGGACAGGGTGCCAATCTATCGCTAGGCACACATTAACACACACTAGAGAAAAAAACTGGAGAACCCAGAAGAAAGCCACAAGGACATGGAGAGAACATTGAAACTCCACCCAGATAGGGAATCAAACTTGAATATACCTTCTTGCCCTAATCTCGATTTCATAAAAGCTAAATAAATATGTTTTGGCTTGTTTCATGCTTTATCCAAATCATCTTAATGGTTCTGCTTTTTCAGATCACATTCTACAAGAGTTTGCACAAGTACAGAACTACAATCCAGCACCGTTTGCCGTTAGATACATCTGTTTGACAAACTGTTGATATGCCATTCGTCATGTATGTCCCTCTTTTTAAAGTAAATCTGATTATTTCAGAACCCTTCAGCCAGAAAACAAGTTCAACTGATTTACAAAGGTATTACATGGGTCATCTTCTCTTATTAAAGTACTTACTTATTCCATACAAAGACCTGGGAAGTGACCTCTAAAAATAAGGTTTTAGAAGACCCGCTTCTATTCCCAGACCCAGCAATTCCCAAAGATAATAGGATTTAGCCATCAATTACCATTTCTAGAAGAAGGCAGCTATGGACAAAGCAATTCAGATAAGAGATAGTTCATAATTAGATTCTGATTCTGATCCAACATTCAGCTGAATGACAAAAAAAATGCAGTTTATACGTCTTGATTACCGCTGCTGAGTTGAATGACTTGGGTAAGTATCATTAAATCATGAGAGTGAGTAAAATATTAAATATGTTTACTTTTTATAAAATCATTTAGAAAATATAAATTTTTTATGTATGAGGAGCTATTCATGGTGGAATGTGGATGCAAAAGCATAAAATTCAATGCATTTACTTTAATTCCCCAAAGTAATCTCGCAATTACCTTTGCAGTACTATATTGACTGCTATCCCTCACAGGTGCACCATGCTTTAATCTTTAAACAGTCCCACTACATACGAACAGCATTCTCACCCTATTACTAGCTGCTCCAGCATTATCAGCAAACTAAACAAACAGCAAAAGATCATCACATTAATTAGGGCAGTTGAGGCAGGGTGTTAATGGTAAATATACGCTTAGCTGAAGGACCTTGATTGATTTCCTATGCAGTGCAACTTTTGACTGACAGCCCAGCACCAGGGCAAGGGGACTTTTATGAAATGTCACACCCCTCTGATATATTTCCAAACCAGTCGATATTGGATTTTTCTCTTTTCACCCTGCTCACCCCCAGTCCACTCATCCAACTTGTCCTGAAACAGCAGGAACAAAGCAGCTTCCCATAGAGCTGACAAGTAAACTTACACCATGTGTGTGCAGTCTGAAAAGCCCTAAAAAGTGCCAGTACAAGGCCTGATTTTTTTTTTTAGATAATGTTTGTTAGGTAGATTTGATTTGCCGTGCCAGTCCTCATAAAATAAATTAATAAATTAATATTACAGGCTGATTAATTTTTTTTGTTCTCTTAGCATTTAGTCTTCTGAAGATACAAGTCTTATAGAGAAACATGTAAATATATGCATTTATTAACCAATATATTAATTGAGGTTGTATCGTACATTGCGTGTTACTACGACAAAATTAAATATAGTAACAAAACACAGAAGTTTATTATTTAGCTTATTTATCAAATATTTATCAAGCTTCAGGGAACCAAGATTTTTTAAACAGATCATTCGATGTCAGTTTTATAGGGCTTTTATAGGGCTAGAAACAGTATAGCCTCTTTATTGTTTTTCATTTACAGACATTATAATATAACATTTTGCAAACTACTTTTTTTAACTTCTTTTTTTATAAAGAAGGATGTTTTTCAATTGCTCGCTGTTTAAAAAAAAAGACATACTTTGTTTATTCCTTTTAAAATTGTGCTATTATAAACCAAATATTTAACATACTAACTTACTTAGCTGGTAGAGTCTGTGATGTAGTTTTTGAGTTTGCACTGTGTGACCTCAGAGTGTATTTTGAAGGACAAGTAGAAAATTGTAGAAATGTTCACATGCTCAGCGGTGAAAAATTTCCTGCAGATTATTTCATATTTACTGCATTTAACATAATTGGGAAAAATGAGATAAAAATGTGCCCAGCGATGGATTGGCGCCCTGTCCTGGGTCTGTCTGCCCAGCGCCCGAGACGTTCTCCCCTGGATGGGCATGGGGAACCCCACCGCGACCCTAATAGAGGATAAGCGGAAGATAATGAATGAATGAATGAATGAATGAGATAAAAATGTGGCCTGTATGAAAAAAAATACATTTACTTTCTAATTATTTAATAAAGTTCAGGTTGAAAATAAAACAAAACTTTTACAAATACTGTCAACTTACCAACGATTAAAAAAAAACAAACGTAATTTAAGAAGGTGGGGGTTAAAAATTTAGTGTAAAGCCCTTCTGAAATTCTTTATACTTTTCAGGATGTCACAGAGGAAAAATACTAAACTGTCATCTTTGGTTCAACTTAATATAACAACTTACTCCACTGCTGCCTCCTGGAGCTTCTTGGCACGAAGAAGAGCCTCATCCCTCTCTTCATTAGCCAGCCGCAGTCTGGCCATCACAGCCTCGTCCCTCTCCCTCTGAGCTTTATAAATCTCTTCCACTAATGCTAAGAAAGAGGCAAAAAGATGGAGGGAGAGCAATAGAAATAGATCACAATAGAGAGAAAGACAGGGGTGGTTATTACTCTTGTATTGCCGAAATCAGCGTTCCAGCTGCACAATAACAAGGCTAAGCTCCTCGGGAAAGAGGTTATTGCTGCTGAAACACTGTGGCAAAGGTATTAATAACTATAAGTGAGCCTCATTTTGAGATGGCTGCCTCTGCTTAGGTTTGACACATGTGTGCCCGGAGTAATAAAAACAAGCTCTGCTGTACCCTGCAGTCAGTCACGTCCAGAACTGGCATTCTATATGGTAAATTTTAGCATCATAACACCCAGGTTTATCAGCACTTTAAAGGGAGAGCAATTACATGTGACACACACATCAAAAATCTTATGGTCACCATACACAAGAGAACCGTACCATGTTTGGGCAGAAGGCCTCAAAAGTAATAGATTAGTACAAGGCTATAGGACTCAAACAAAAAGCAATATCAGTGCTCTAGTTTAATAAAACAGTGAGGCACAGTGGCGCAGTGGGTTGCACTGTCACCTAATAGCAAGACAGTCCTGGGTTCGATTTCCAGGCACACATTCAGGGTCCATATTGTAAGGAGTTTGCATGTCCTCCTTATGTGGGATTTCTCCTCTCATAGCTCTGACACATGTAAATCTGGTCAACTGTGCATACTGACTTACTAACTTGTAAGTGTGTTTGTGTGCCTTTCACTACTCACTAGATCCAAAGCAGCTTGCAAAAATCCTGAGACAGTTGTGGTCAAAACCTAGGGTCAGTAAGGGTACAGCCATCATAAAGGGGGTAAGGCCCTTGCAACAGGGCCCTCATTAGTGACATCAGGGGACCTGGCAATTAAACCCTCAACCTTAAGATTGATAGCCCAGCACCTTAACCACCAAGCCCTGCGACAGGCTGGTGACCTGTCAAAGGAGATTTACCAATAAGCACTGGGTGGCTCCGCTACAACTTGTGAAGCTGATCAGGTTAAAAGGAGTTCAAATGAATTGTGGAAAAAGGATTAATTCATACAAAAATAATTTTTTAAGGGTAAGGGCTAGTAAGGGCTGAAAATGTTTAAGAAAAAAATAAATTTAAAATTTGTTCTGCAAACGTGAACAGTGTACCTTTCAATTATTTAAAATCTGGAACAAATAGTCCTGCATTTTCTTTTTCATTTTACATTCATCATACCTGCAGCTCTCTCACATGCATGAGCCTCCAGTTTTTCGTCTTGAAGTTGGCTGTCTAATCGTAAAGTCTCCAACTCCTTTTCTTTTAGAGCCAACTTGTCCTGCAACTATACATGCAGAATAACGCACAAAAAAACGCACACGCATACGAAGACGTACAGAAACAGACACAGACACATACGCATACGCACAGAGACACAAACACACATTCAGACATGGGCATATCCAAGTAAATTTTGTGAGATTGTATGTAAAACTATATATTCACAATTTATCATTCGAGTTGTTGAAAAGTGACTTGTTTTAATGGGTTGTTGTATGGTTCAAGTCAAGCTGTAATGTCACAGATGTAACACAAGGGTTACATGTAGATTTCATAATTCATTTTTGTCCCAAATCTATAATAAAGACCAAGGCCAGACATGGCTGAAGACCTCAAAAGCTTTCTCACAGGCATGCCACTAATACACTTTTGGCACTCGTGTTCCTGCCTCTCTGTTAGGAGTCGCAGCTACTTGCAAACCCAAGACATCAATTACAGTCGATTCAGAGGGCCTCCACCCCATCCCATTACAGAAGAGCTACCAGATGAGTAAAAATTCACACAGTCACAACAGCAGCACCACACCTGCACTAAAACTCTGCTGTCCTCACATTCGTTTTTTGCTCTAGTCATGCTAATGCAGCCTGGTCTTATACAACTTCATTCAAAACATTTACCTTCACAGCAATTCTATTACTGTCAGCTAAGGAAGGATCTACACGATTGTACTTTCTAGGCCCAGTAACAGGTTTTGCACCCCTAAAACTACAATCATGTAGATTATTTTAAGTGTAAAACAGTTGCTCAATATTCTTTCGCCTTCATTGGATGGCGACACATGGTGGCGCGCACATTTTCAATAGGAAACAGATCTGGACTGAAGGTAGTTAAGCACTTTACATTGTTTTTGTTGTTTCAAATAATGCCATGAGGTGCCAAAGGCAAATCCATCCATCCATCCATCCATTATCTTCCGCTTTATCCTATATTAGGGTCGCGGGGGGTTCCCCATGCCCATCCAGGGAAGCAAGTTTCGGGCGCTGGGCAGATACACCCAGGACAGGGCGACAATCTATCGCTGGGCACACACTCACTCACAAAGACATACTCTATATGGGGCAATTTGGAGAACTCAATTGACTTGATCCATGTTTTTGGACTGTGGGAGGAAACCAGAGAACCTGGAGGAAACCCACACGGACACGGGGAGAACATGGAAACTCCACCCAGATTGGGATTTGAACCGGGAATCCCTAGTGCTGAGAGGCGAACGTGCTAACCACTAAGCCACCGTGCAAAGACAAATCAAACTGGCAATTAGCAATTAAAAGTGTAAACTTTAAACTATACATTTAACAGATGTTTAGGAGAAATCACTTATATCTGAGCAGAACAGGCATATTTGCATAGAAGGTGTAATTAAAGTCTTTATGGGGATGTTCTATGTTGCCTCAGGGAGCTGTTTTTAAAACCAACTGGAGCATCTTTACAACAGTTAAGGATTTAAAAATAGATTAATGGTAAAGTTATGGCCTTATCAGAGATGTACCCCATCAAGAACATAGCCTAACCAGAAAACTTTTTTTATTTCAAACACATTTTTTAAGGCACAAGTCATTTGTTTCAGGTGAAACGATGTCTGCAAATTTAAGATAAGAGAAATTGCTGTAAGTCTACAAATCGCCAAAGAAGATTAAGAAAGCCAAATGTAACACATCTATTAAGAGTTTTACCTCAGATTCACAAGGCTTCTACAGAAAACCAACACAGTATAAAATGTTGTGTTATTCATTTAGTCATTTGTTTTAATTTCTTTTAAAATCTAAATGTAACATTTTGCATGATACATTGAGTGAAGAATCATAAATAACAGTTTGAATTAATAAGCTCAATGATTGGAAATGAGATTGAATTATTAAAATGCTTTAACAAATAGTTTACCTTTTTATTAAGGTCTCTGAGAGAGTCCAGCTCCTTCAACAGGAATGCAATGTTCTTCTCTTTATCCAGGAAAGGGACTTGTCTACTGTCACCTCGGCTAACTTTGGAATTCCCATGGTCCTCGTCTGTGCTTCTTCTGAGTAAGACAACACTTCATTAGAAATTAGTCTTATTAAACTCCTACTCTGGTAACGCAAATGAATCAGTCACATTTTGACATGAGATTACCAAATACACAGGGGATGCAATTCAAACTTTCAAGAATATTGCCATGTCTTATTTACTTTTGGGATATTACGAAAATCATACAGTTGACCTTTAAGGAGATATTAAAGCATTACAGTGCTGTAGGTAAATTACTTTTCTCTTCAGAATTGATTCGGTTTTTAATAATAGAGTCTGAAAATGCAGTGCTCACTTAGGTGTTCACTTAGTGATCTAAGTAAAGCTAATCCACAATGGACAACGGGGGTGAAATGTGAGCCGGAAACTTTTAGACATTAAACACCACTGCTGTTAAAAAAAGTCAGATATGCTCAATTCAACAACTGCTACTTAAAACACAGGTTGAAGCAGATGATATAAAAATAAACGGTTGAATGCTTGTGTTTAATGAATTACACTAGTTCATTAGTTCCAAAAAATGAGGATTCAAGCTAAATCAAAAGACAAGCTGGCATTGTTGAACATTACATAAGGCATTAACCCTTGAATGTAGAGTTGCATCATATCATTAATTCTATAAGTGTTTCTTCATATGGTCATCTATTGAATTCTGTGAAAATTCAAATGCAAAGACAAAATGTTGACTACTACTCAGCTCAACAGTCCTGTGCTGACCTGGTGGCTGCTGTTTCAGGTGTAATGCACTGAGGTCTGACAAAAATGCTGTTGTCCACCACAGCTCGTTTAGCTTGTTTCAGCTCTTGCTCTCTGGGAGTTCTCTCAGCAGACAGCATCCCTTCATCCATGATTCTGTATAGACTGGATGGAGGAGGAGGTGGTAGTGGAGGTGGTTGAAGGGGTCCACTATCTGAGACTTCTATGAGATTGGGAATATTGAGGCCTGAGTAACAAAATGACATAATATATTTTTTTTAAACAGGGAATGTTTTTTAGAAATAAATATTCATTTTATACACAAAGTATAACTGGACTGGTGACACTGTAGCTCTGAAACCATTGGTAT
>JAFMOD010000470.1:0-26270 GCA_019802435.1 Corydoras maculifer | reverse complement strand
ATAGACCCAGGACAGGGCGCCAATCCATCGCTGGGCACACACTCACTCACACATACACACTCTAAATTGGGCAATTTTGAGAATTCAATTAACTTGATCCATGTTTTTGGACTGTGGGAGGAAACCGGAGAACCTGGAGGAAACCCACGCAGACACGGGGAGAACATGGAAACTCCACCCAGATGGGGATTCGAACCGGGAATCCCTAGCGCTGAGAGGCGAATGTGCTAACCACTAAGGCACCGTGCCGCCTGCACCAATACATTTATGAAAAAAAAAATTATCTTACAAAAAAAACAAACATCAAGTTCATAAAAATGCTTAGTGTTTAAACTTTTCCCATTTTGGTTTGTCCTCTACTGTCTCCCTGTGATCCTCATTTTCCTGTCTTGTGGACTTTAAGCTAATTGCCTCTGTGGGCTACTTATTATTCATGTACAATTATTGCAGCGTAATGTCTTTAAATCCTTTTAAATGACCATTCATGCAATGCATTCATTGAAAATGCCTTTGATGTCTGTCAAAATGGAATTCTTCAAAAAGAACCATCTAAGCCCAATTACAATCAACCAATACAGGGTTTAGCATTTTTCTCTAATATAAACTAAGTTTCATTAATTTTTTAAGCTCTGTTTGATAATTTTTTAGAGCAAAAAGTTTCCAGATTCCTCAGTCTGTCATTTGTATTCCAGCTGACTTTATGAATATTAATAACCATGTTATCCTGATTAAATGGGCTTCACACAAAATCCCTGAGAATCCACAAGCTCAGGCTTCTCATCTTACCAATTCTTTATGAATTTTGATACGAACATTAATCTGGAAAGAAACTTGAAGCAGGTTTAATTGTACATGATGCATGTGCTTTTCCACAATAGCGTGGGCATGAGTTGATTTGGTAAGAATAAAAACTAGCTTTATACATGCCGGATAAGTGTCATGCTGAAAAATGTACCTACTGAACAGACCTGCCTTGTCTTTGATCCAAAGTTATTATTAAAATTTTGTGTTTAAAGTGTACACTCATCTATTCATTCACAAAATACTACATAGACTGCTGTGTAGATCACTATACAAGAGTAGACATGAGGGAGACAGATACTATTAACTAGCATGACTGTCTACTTGTTGCACCAAAAACATCTTTTCTTTGTGCCATGTTTTAATAAGACAATTTTTATATCAGGTATTTTTGAACATACTACATGTATAATAGTTTAACAAAAATCTCTCTGTATTGGTTGAAAAAACAACAAATTGCACCGTGATTCATTTGATCAAGTGCGTGTACACTGCTTATGCGCTGAAATTGAGAAACATGTATGAACTGCTCTATAAAACATCAAATTCATTATATGGTGACTTGTAGTGGGTACTTGTGGCCATCACAAACAGCGCAATTGTCCCTAATACCCCCATATAATTATCATACAAAATAATGACTACACATTTGCCCTGATTACAATAGCATTGCAAATTCTTTTATGGTATCCTAATAACAACATGGTACAGTGACTTTAAGTTTAAACTAAAACAAAACAATAGTCAAATGTTGGAATACAATCAATTTATGCAAACACATTTACTTATTATGTCTCCTTGTTTAACTAGATATAGAATTACACTCCGATTCGTTCACGTCGCTCCAGTGATGATTGCCGCCTGGCGATTCCAGCTCACTTCGTGACGTTCACCACTGCAAAATGGTGGAACGATCTTCCCAACTCTGTCCATAAGGCAGTATCACTAAGCAGTTTTAAGAAACAACTGAAGACGCATCTCTTTAACAAATACCTGTTGTTAAAAAAAAATTTTTTAAATAAAAATAAAAAGGGGGGGAGCATCAAATAACAATCAGGTTTGAAGAATTTACAGTGTAGTTGGTTTTCTGCATAACTTCTGACTTGTAATGTTCTCATTTGTAAGTCGTTTTGGATAAAAGCATCTGCTAAATGACTAAAAGTAAATGTAATGTATGGAATTAAACCATGAGCAAAATGGCAGATCTCTATTAGCAGATTATCAATTAAACCTAAAAAAATAAATTATATAATTTAATAAATAGTAGATATTCAAATTAAAGTGAATAAATTAATTACATGCATTCTATTAAGTATTATTATTATATTAATTATGTAATAAATAGGTAATAAATACTTTATTGTAACTGGTCAGTTCTAATATTTTGGAAGTCAGGGGCTAACTACTATCTATATGCATCAACATAAAACTTTTGTCAATATAATATTTCTGTTATAAACTATCTAATTATTGGGAATTGTAAATGCCTTTTAACAGCCAGGTATTCTCAACATGTCCAAAACATTTTACATATTAATAGCTTATTGGGCTAAATTAAGTATTCCTTGTTCTAGAGACCATAGAAGTTTCATAATCACAGTCTCTGTCCTTGTTTGAGTCCCCACCCCTTTGTTTCCTGGATGATTTAAGTATCTAATAGGTAGATTGGGCTCTTTTCCTTTCAGAAATGGCCTTACAGGCCTAAACTCATTCTCTGTGTAGGCATGGAAGTAATTGAATTGAGAATTGAGATGAGATCCCCATGATGGACCCAGCCTCAGTGGCATCTAACAAGCTGAGATTCGCTGATCCCCAGGCATTAAGAGGGGAGGTGCAATGACCTGCCAAATCTACCAGGATGAGTGCCTCATTTTCCAGCTAATTTGGGTGTGGGAAAGCCAGGAGATGTAAAAAAAAAAAAAAATAGGACAAGAACTTTGAACAATTCTGTCAAAAGGTATGAAGAAGTTTTATTAAAAAAAACTACCCTCAAATTAAGCTGATCTAAATCATATCCATTTAATCTGTCAATTTGTCACAGGTATGAATTCATGTGTACTTTATTTGAAGCAGTTTCCAAGACTGGATTAGCAAAAGAGATTTTTGAGGACATGAGGACATCAGGCTGCAAAATGTACAAAACCATTACTACGAAGTTTGTAATCCTCATTAGGACCTCCTCATGAGTGACCCAACAACAATGATAATGCCAAGAGCAACATGTGTAATAATCTGTTGCTGTGTCATAAATGAACATATGAATTGAAGAGCACTACTGAACTTCTACAGCTGAATGCTTTTTTTTACATCAGAAAGTAAAACACTGAACACTAAAGTTCACAACAAGGTTGCAAAGAGAAAAAGTCATTGTTTCAGTATAGAACACTGCTGCCAATCTGCAGCAGTTATTTTTAAGGGCCAGACTCTAAGACGATAAGCAACATGCTTGGAGACATAAAATGATTTATCTCTTCTATAAAACAGTGGTGCTAGGATCATAGTTTTAAAGTCATAATTTTTGCAACAGCTAATGAAATTAATGGAACAATGTGTTTGGTTTAATACCACCAGGCTGTAAAGATAATTTCAGGCTGTCTATATGTGGATTGATGTAGAGTCCCTTAAATTATCTACTGAAGGTTACTATACATTTCCCACTCACACATATTTAATATTGGATTATTTTCCTCAAAAAAAAAAGTCTAAAACTTTTGTCATATATGTTTGATTGCCTTTAATTACTTTATATTTTTACCTAAAGTTTGCAGAATTGTAGAAAATTTGCCAGTTGGCCCAGTTTTGCACATAATTGTGATGACATATCCTGCAAATGATGTAAATGTCTTGTAAAACTTGCACGTAAATGGTCACACTGAGCCGCTGAACTAGCAATCCACCAGTCAGATCGCGCCAGGCTATTACGTAAATGGAATTTGATACGCTGATTGGTTTATGGCACGTTGTGCCCAAAACACACCCATGAATCATGTTGTCATGACAGCAAAGGCACACTGGCATGACCTAAATAAAGGTGTGGGGTTAAAGATTGTAAAATAAAGCCCGTTTGGTGGTTATAAAGAGTATATGAACCTCTACAGGTTCCCGTTGTATAGGGAACAGACACACCTTATACTTCAAACCCTGAAAAATAAACTTATGAAAACCATAGATCTTTATGATGTCTGAGACTGAAAAATGTCTGCTAGAGAAGAAAGTAAATACTTATTTACTTTTTATACATAGTTTAGACTGTACCATCAATTTAAAAAAATGTTTTTTTTTATCTCTCTTCAGAAATGTTTGTCTGTGAACATTTTAAAAATTGCAAGTAATATACTTAGCACATTTCATAACAATAAATACTAATTAAACAAGCATCACCCTCAACCATTTCATTATTATAAAAGATTGTGTAATACCAATATGATATAAAAAAACATTTTAAGTACCTTTACTATGTACTGGGGAAGTCATAGGCTTGTGGTTAAGGAACCAGTCTTGTGACCTGAAGGTCTCCGGTTCGATTCCCACCAAGTACCATGGATGAAGTGCCCTTGGGCAAGGCACCTAACCCCAATTGCTCCACGGGTGCCGTATTCAAGGCTGCCCACCACCACTCTGGACACGTGTGCTCACTTCACCAGTGTGTGTATATGTGTGTGTTTCACTGCATGGATGGGATAAATGTGGAGGACAAATTCCTCTGTGTGTACGCACTGTAGGCAAAATAAAATCACTTTATCACTTCGACACTTTCCTTCAAAAAAAAAAAAGCAAAACGAAGATCTTAAAGGATATTCCTTCCTAAAACAGCTCGTGATTTGCAGTTTATTTAAATGCATAATTAATGTAGCTTAAAAGCTAAAGGCAGTTTCTGAATGAGCACTTTTACAAGTACATTTCCATCTTTTTATGTAAATAGAGACAGTTTTAGAGACGCCACATTTTATCTGCTAAAGGTAACCTCAGAATTGGTTCTGTTAATACTGGCTAAGCTGAGATTTGCATTGGCTAACATTTAGGCAGGTAAGGGAGAAGTTATTTGAATTGGAGCTAAACGTAGTGAATAATAGAAGAAAACAGGAGGGAAAAGGTTTTATTTGTATTTTTAAAGAAAATGTAACATTAATACTGGGAAAAACAAAAGCTTAGGCTGACATCACTTATTCACCAACCACATAGATTCGAATATGACATGTTTTTATTACCCTAATGGTCCAGACATTGCCCACTAAACAAAATCTACATTTGTTGTAATTTAAGTTTAGGGGAAATAACATTATCTCAGGTAAACTGAACATTGTAACATCATGTTTAAACTTTCACATTTTAATTTAACACTGAAAACTTTGAAAGTTGTGGATGATTGGTGCCCTCACAATTTATGTAGCTAGATATCAGAGATTTAGGATAAATGCAGCATCCACCTGGCTTGGCTTAGTCTGCAAGAAATGGTCATGGTTTCCCAATTTAAGCCAAACTTAATGAGAGAATTAACAGTCAGTTCCAAACCTTGATTGCAAAGATCTTTCAAAATTTACAGTCAATAATATCATAATATTCAGGGAGTTAAAGGAATTCTTGGTGAGTAAAGGACATAGAAAACTGAATCTGTGTGACCATTGAGTCTTTTGGAGGCGTTGATTAAAAAAACGTCATACCATCAGAAATAATATAACTAAATGGGCTAGAAAAATTGCCACTTAACACAGTCCACAGCAGTAAAAAGAAATTTAACCTGAAAATGTAGTATTATTACTATCATCATCATCATCATCATCATCATCATCATCATCAACTGCTCCAGATCTACTTCCAACTAAAATATATGCCACATTGTGATAAAGGAAAATACAATTATGGCATCTACAGATACAGCTCAAGTCTTGTATACAGCAAGAATTCTACAAAAATTAGTGTCTTCAATTAAAGAATTAAAGTATAATAACAAGAAAAGTTGATGAGACCAAGTGATACACATTCAACCTTTTCGCAGGTATCGTTTTATGAACTTGTGTATAACAAATAAAATAATTATTAAAAATAGTCTCTCTTTTTTTATCTGTTAAAATAAAGTTTGATTTAATTTGATTTGAATCTTACAGATTTTAGTCATAAGTTACCCAAATAATATATAAACAGTAACAGGGTCCAACAAAGAACATCAAATTTGAGTCCACTATCAGAAAAACACTGAACAACAATGGTGAGCATGGCAGTGTTTCAAGTAGAAAGCCACTGTTCACCAAAAATATTACTGCTGCACATCTGCATTGTGCTAAAAATCATATGGACGCAAAGCACACAAATTAGAAAGAAGAAAAAAGTTAATGGAATACATATATACACACACACATATACATAAATATATACACATAAAAATTCATAATATATATGCACAAATAAATTAGGACTGAGAAAGAGAGGGAGAGAAATACATTAATTCAGTTATCTAACCTCAAACCCAAAGCTCAACCCACTGCGTTTAGTCATGATTGTGATTCATGGCATTATAATAATTTATCTGCAAGTAATGTATTATGTTGTTCACCTTCTGCCTAACCCCAAGAAGGCATTCCTTTTCATGTTTAAAAAGTTCAAAGCATGAAGTTAAAAGGTTTCTACCTAAGTGTATAAAAACTTAGTAAAACAAGGCCTTATTGTGGCAAGTAAGGTTGTGAAACTGTTGCAAAATAGTGACGCAAGCAACAAAGGTACAATCAGTCATCTTGGAGACGCCATGCAGGAGAGGTGGGGCTCAAGAAAGAAGTCAAGTCAAGGTCAGCTGTTTTATGAGAAAGGAATCAGGAATCTCTCACACCTTTTTGCTGTTTCTAGTCTTTGCATGGGACATTCAGTCAATAAGAGAGCTTGAATATGATGCAAGTAACAATTTCTGCTGCATATACTAAAATTAATCCTATAACAGTGCAACAATGTTAATATAAAATTTAACCCTGCTTCCCACATAAAGGCAACAGTCAAACGGTAACAAATCCAGTCTTATTACTGTGCATGCCACCTCGCCTTCAGACCAACACTAAAACATACACAAAGCTAGTGGTGTGAGAATCCTTGGCAAACACATCTTCCTTTGTTCTGAAAATCCTTTCTCCAACACACACTGCAAAGTTGAACTTTGTGACGTGCAAGTGCTGAATCCACACAGAGCTTTCTTTCTCTAAAGGATGAACGATGCTTGTGCTTTGACCTGTCCTTCAAACTGGATATAAACAGCAAGGAACTAAAGTGCTAAAGAATTATAAAATGAAAATTTTCACTGAAAGAATAGCAGTTCATGTAATTTGACTAAAACTGTTACCGCTGGCTAAGCTGGGCAAGAAAAAAGTGGCACACCCACATTTAGCTTTGATGATGGCATGCATTTACATGTACTACGAAATAAGGAAACATTGAATTTAGTTTTGGTTACTCAAAATTTTGCATAAGACATAGCATATATTAATGGGGTTTATAAAGCAGCCCTAAAAGGGCCATTATTGAAAGTGTAGCACAGCAGCCACATGTATTATCACTTGATGTACCAACTATAACATCTCCCGGTCTTTTGGATCAAATTCTTTCGCAATATTTATAACACCAGAAATAGCACAATTTAGAACAGTGTAAAGTAAAACATAGTGATTAAAATGCAAAAATGCATAAAATGGTAAATATATATAAACTGTAACTAAAAAACAAAGCTTAATATTTCAAAAGTGTGTAAACACTAAGTTACACAGGTGCATTTCCAAGAACTCGGCTTTGCATTGTTGCATTCTTCATACAAAACATGCCAGTGTTGACATCAATCATAAAACAAAGAGGTGTTTCAACAAATGAAAATGATTAAAATCATCACTTGCTGAATGCTGACAATAACATAAAATATTTTGCTGTATAAGATATTATTCCCGATAATTTTTCTATAAACATAAATTGCAATAACTATTTAAAATTACCTTGCTCTTTAATCTAATTTCATTACTGCAGTCTACAAAATGTCCGTTGCATTGGCAGAATGTGTGATTCTAACTGCAAGCCAAGCAGAAAAGATAAGACCAGGATCTTTTCGCAATTATTACATTGGAAAGCGAACTATTAAATCTATATTATTATCTGTCAGTATAGGTCATTACACATCTGAAAATTTCACAGAACATAGAAATTGTCAAGTTGCAACTGCTTCTTGGCAATAATACATCATGACTAAAAAATGTTAAATCCAAAATAACGAAAGAAACATACTATGGCATGAGAGTATCTTTATGAGGAGAGAAATGTTGAAGGATTGCGAAGAGGCCAGGGCAACAGGACCAGGCACTCAGTCCTCATTACCACTTGATGTTTGAACACAGGCCACAGGAGAGACCGTTTGAATTGCTCCCTGTTCAAACAGTTCCCAAGCATCTGTGGTTCACACCAAAGCTGGGCCTGTTTGTTTTCCTCTCTGCTTCATGGGCCCTCACTAGGTCGCCCAGAATCCTGCAACTGGGTGGCAGCCTACTTTGCATTGCGTAGGCGTCAGTTCAGCTAAATGAAAAATGGAGTAACAAGTTGTGACAGATCCTGATATGGGATGAGTTGCATTCTAACAACTGCTTTTTTATGCAAGACTAAAGTGCTAATCTTAACGGAAACAAATTTATTTTAAGTTATGGGCAGAGAGTGATGAGACAGTTGAATCGAAAACTGCAAATCCAATAAATATTTATATTTTCTATTGTAAGGACAACATATTAGCTATTAAAACACATCACATGCTTACATATTGGTGTTATAAGGGCATCGTTTTTATTAGTATCATTATTATTATTTTTTTTTTTACAATGCAATAGAAAAAAATGGAACAAAGAGCAAAGAGCACTTACAACACATTCTCCAAGTTTAAAACTTTACACGATAAAGACAGTGTACATGTTTCAGGGGAAAAAAATCATTTAACATTTTTTGCTGCTTTGTTTAACATGAGGTAAAAAAAAAAAAAAAAAGAATATTACACACGCTAGTATATTCAGTGTTTGTACCATTAACTGTTTGTGTGAAGGTTCTTTGGTAGCAGATCACAAAGAGCTGCCCAGCCTCAGTTAAGCAGTGCCCACCCCGAGTCTATTCCTTAAACCAACACATATAGACAATAGAGGAGAGAGGCTTTGGAATCCTCTATCTCTGTGCATGCGATTCTGCATAGCTGGACCACCCACTTAGGCAGAGGGTGAGTCTGTTGGGCCACACGGCACTCAACTGCAGGGATTTTGAACTTCAATGAGACCCAAAAATGGGCCTCCTGCCTTCGACAAGGCAAAGCCCGATGTGTGCTTGGGGTGGGCTGCTGGTGGAAAAAGCCAAATGATAAAGATTGGCTATGATGTACCCCCAAGATTTCCAGCCTGCTAAGCAGCACAGATAAATAATAAACAGAATGCTTCCTGCCTGGTAGGCTGGTGTAGAAGTAAAGGGACCAAGGGTTAAGTCAAAGGTCTATCCACCTGCTAGGAACAAAGCTTGTTAAGACTGTAGCCATTATCTCATCCTTCTTGTTACAAGCAGCCATTCAGCTCTGTAGGAAATTTGCTGTTTGTTATGGACTTTTGTTTACACTGAATTTAAACTGGAAATGAACATTTCAGCCATGCAGGAAAACAATTGGTCGCCACACCACAAATCAGTTGTAATAACACTACTTAGCCAACAACAGCTTAACTTAAACAACACTGGACAAATGAAATTAGCAGGGAACCTAAATATTACATAATAAATTTAAAAATCATCATATGTATGTAAAACCTAATTAGTATAAGTATTCAAAAATCTAAAGCTTAATGCCAATAATAAATAAGATTTTATAAACATATGTCTACAAACTCATCTTTGTTCTAAAAGCTGTTAAGAAACATCCCAATAACCACTTATGGTCCATATTATATTATAAATATAATACCAACAAATGTTCTGTAATATTCTATTTCTCAGTTTACTAAACCAACAAACAAATTGGCTAAGATATTATTTGACATTTGTTATTTGGTACAAAAGACTTGGATCTGAAACATTGCGTACTCACAGTTCATCTTATTTTAGCCAATTTATTAGAATACTTATCAGAATATATTTTCTTTTTTGCACAAAGAACATTTTATGGTTCTCCTCTCCCAATATGTTACATACAGTATAAATATATCAACTAAACTTTACAACATGTAGAAGTTCCACGTAAAATATTGTGGCAGAGATGTAAAGGAATGGATGATGGGGAGTGGCAGGCATTTGGCAAAACCGAAGATAGTAGCAGTAATTACAGTTAGCCTAAATAATACAACTGTTGAAAGTTCCACTGATGATTGGTATGTGGCCTAAATAAGCTGGGGTAGGACACACAGCGTGGAGAGCATGCAACAGGATCATGGCTTCATCAGCAAAGACATCAGTCAGCAGTATATTATGAATGAGATTTATATTTATGATTTATATTTATTAAGCATGAAAAAAATGTGTATTATGTGTAGTATAACATTAAATCTGACCATAAGACCACAAACCATCACATAGAACTATGGATTGTTATTTAGTTTACAAAAAATGTAAATGCAATAATAATTATAAAAAAAAATAATAATAATAATAATAATAGTAACAGTAATCTTCCGCTTAATCCTATACTAGGGACTAGGGTCACTCCCCATGTCCATCCAGAGGAGAACTTTTTGGGCACTAGGCAAATACACCCAGGACAGGGTGCCAATCTATCTTTGGGCACAGACTCACACAGAAAGATTCACATACATTATTTAAGGGCCCTTACTGTTGTACTATTCTGTTTAGTTCACTAAAATGATTTTCAGTAGTGTTTATGTCAGGGAACAGAGATGCACAACCCAAAAGCTTCATTTATAACTAAAATTTGTATTTATTTTTAGATCTGAACAATACTTATATCTAGGTCAAAACTGTAACGAAGGCATAAAATATAATTTTTTATTGTTTTCTCCCCATCTCTCTCTCTCTCTCACACACAAACACACACACACACACAGTCATATTGGGCGGATGCCTGCACACCTGCCTGCAGGCACAAACACTTACAAGCAAAGTTACTCATGGGAGGCCTCAGGTATCAGGATATGTGCTGAATAATATCCTGTTTTAGGTTTTGGCCTCCACCCATACCTAGGATGCAGTGCTATAGGTCACACTGCACCAGGATGTCTTAGCTTATTACTGAAACTGCAAGCGAAGCATTACATCCAGCGCAAACAAAAACACCAGAGAGGTCACACTCCAAGCATCAGGCTCCACAATACACACTCAAGTCTGTCATTAAATACCTGACAACAGGGGGTCATTATTTTACAATTATTCAATAAAACACAAGAATCTTGGGGCCCTTTTCCATAATGAAGTCTACTCCAATCTTAATTGTAACAAATAATGTTGTACAATTAACAATTGCTCCATTTTTACACTATAGCACACAGAAAAACCTATGTGAACCTCAAAACTCACATGTAAAATAAATTTTTATATTACTAAGTGAAAGCAGATTGTAAAAAGGATGGCAATCATTACTTAGTTGGATCCAAGAAAATTAATTAATATTAAGAGCTGGAGGTAGAGTTTGTTCAAATTATTCTTACTTTTTTTACATATTAAAACAGAATGTCATTTGGAGTGAGTATGTAAAGCTTTAAATTATATGTTTATAGTGTATTTGAGCAATAATGAAATAGAAGATCTTAATTAAAACTTAACTCACTAAAAAATAAAGGCATGTTTCTTTCTAATGTTATTTTCTAACAAGTTAACAGACACTACACAAACTTCAGGACATTACAATGCACAGTTTATTTTAATTTACTAAGTCAGGCCTTTTTCATTCTTTCAGTAAGGTACATTTTGACAAAACGCAAAGACAAGGACTTTTGCAAATGTCATACTTAAAGATGTTTTCTCTAGAGAAAAACATTTTTCATTTTCCCACATTTTTATAATTTTACCAGGAACCAAAAAATTCTAATAAATTCAGTGTGGAATTAAGATTTATATAATAATTTATAATAAGAGAAGAAGCAAGCAATTACAATTCACACAAGAGAAAACAGTGCAGAACAACAGGAATTAATAAGATGCAGCATCTGAGAGAGGAAGATAAGAAATATATAAGAGAGAAAATATTTCAATATTTTGAATATTGGTAAAAACCTGGAGGAAAAAACGAGTCATTGTTATAAAATCAAAGGTTTAAAACAGTAATTTTAGACATTGAACAGTATTAATTAAAACATGTTAATGACATTATGTTTGACCTTTAACTTCATATATTCACCCACAAATAAAACGAACTAGAATTATAAGTGGTTATAATAATAATAATTATAATAGGACCTAATTGTCCCAGTGCAAGTGTCTGCACTGAATAACATAAAAATGTATTTGACTGCAACAATTTAGTAATGTTTAGGAACTTCATGAAAAAATGGTTTTTAACAAGACATGTACCCAACTGTCCTGGATTAATAAAAAGATTTATGGTTTACTTAACTTAATGTATAGACTTTAATTGGGTCATCCTAACACCTAATTTTATTCTTGCATTCCTCAAATACCAGTTGCAGATGTGGCTTGGATAAATTGTATAGATACAAGTCTGTAGGTCTGTTTTTTCTGTTTCTGTAGTAAACATTCTGACCCAAGATGCCTATACCCCAGAATAATGTATACTTAGTGTGTTACTAAGGCCCTCAATATCTCAATTTTACATTTATATTTGATCATTTAACAGATGCTTTTATCCAAAACAACTTACAATTATGCCAACTTGATTGGATGGGGTCAGAATATAGGGTTGGGGTCTTGCTCAAGGACCCACACTGGTAAATTTAACGGCTTTGGTATTTAAACCCACGACCTTCAGATTGATAGCCCAACACCCTAACCACTCAGCAACCACACCCCATTATATAATAGAATGATGCAAATTGTTTAGAGATGGTCTAACATTCTTTTCAGACTGAATTTGATTACTAAAACCCGGCTGCTACTTTTGTAAATGATTGTCAAAGTAGAAAGTTTGTACTTATTCTTTCCAACCGGTTTTCAAATATTGATTAGTTAACATATAACTAAGCTACATATTTAAATGTTTTGTGCCATGAGTAAGTGTTTTTTGTTGTTGTTGTTTTTTTTTTTATAATTTTCTGGGAACCATGAAAATGAATTATTTATGAGCCGATGCATAAAAAATGAAATAGAATTAAAGCGTTCCCATGATTGCAACTACAAAACTGAAAAAAAAACAGCAAACTGGAACAGCATATAATGCTACAATGTCTCTATTCGTATTCTTTCTGATCAAATATCATCTCCTGTAAAGTATGATGCCAGACATTACTGATACAGTGATATAAAACTAACCACACCATGGTTGTATTTTAGGTTACATTTTAAAACTGTACTGGTGGGATGGGGTTTGTTCATTATTATAATATGAGGTAGGGCTGCCCTCTTGTGGCCACAAACACACTTAGGTCTACTCTTTACACTGGACTATTATTAGAGGTTGTAATGCAACTGCTCACACAACTAGATGAAACCATAGCAGATTAAAAATATAAAAGTATATATGTTACTTATTAAAATAAAATTATAAAGCCAGTTATGTTATGACATGAATGATCCGTCAGCCTAATCATTCTGTAGTGGTTCTGTGGGAATTTTGATGAACAGGGTGAAAGAGGATTCAAACGTGATGGGCTACTGTGATTTTACTGTCCTAGTGTAAAACTACATTGCAAGTGAGCCTTTTAAGTGATTTTAACGTACTGGAAAATAAAATGAATTAAATATTCCACTTACGAGTTCAGTTTTTTTAAGATACTGAACTGCTGTTGGGTTCCAAGCTTTTTGGAGAAACCACCACAGTTTTTAAGACTCTGGGTGTCTCATCTGCTTCTGTTTCTGCATATAATCTCAGACTGACTTAATGGTTTTGGAATCATGGCTCTGTGGGGGCACCTTTGGCCGTGGGTGTGAGGTCATTATCATGCTGAAGAATCAATTTGGATCAGAATCAACTATGACAGTACTGCATGATGGGTAAAATTCTGTTTGTGTTTTACATCAAGGGTGAGGCAGAAAGACACCTAATAGATATAATTTTTAAAAAATGTTTCATTTCCTGCTATGAGGTTGATTGTCAGGTAATGTCATGAGCCGTTATCGTTTTGCGATTGTTTGCTGCACGAACGAGTCAGTTTTCTTCAATGCCCCTGTATCACGTTGACCGTATAAGGCTAGCACCTGATAAACCAATTGATGTGCTGATATTGTCCATCCAGGTTATTCATTGTCTTCCACATCTTCAAACTCCCTCCACAAGTTAAGCTATAACACTTCCTTCAATGTTCTTATCTGATTGCCCCATTATATGACTAAGGTTTACTGGATTGTATGTGGTTCAGTGACTCTTTTTCTGGTTTAGTCATTTTGTCACATTGGTCATCAAATTGGTCAACAAGATCTTCAGCAGCACATCTTCAGAGTAAATTGGCTGCTCTGGCCTCTGGCCTCTATACAGTGTGTGTCTGTGTGAGTGAGTGAGTGAGTGTTTGCTCAGCAATGAATTGTCATCCTGTCCGGGCTGTATCTACACCCAAAACGGTCTCCCCTGTATTGTCAATCGAAACTACCCTGTGATCCTAGTAGAGGATTTAGTGGAAGTTAATGAGATAAAATAAGAAAATGAACCCAAATGATGCATGTCACTTCACTGTACACATATATATGCACATACACATATTTCACAAGGGCCTATTGTTAGAACATTATAGAACTTGCACTTTCTGTTGCATATTGACTCGTGTATCCAGATCAGCTAAGATTAAGATATTAAGACTGAAGGCCAGAGAAGCTTGCTGTCATGTTCCTGGAACAAATACATGACTTAACAACATGGTTAACTTCTCCTGCTAATCATCTGGATCTGGACTGTCCTAACATTTATTTACATGTATCAGAAACCCCACCAGCTTTAACAGTTAACCTGTTATCTGAGCCAAATTCTGAATCGTTTATCAGTATTTTACAACAGCTAATCAGATTCATCAGATCCAGCCTATGGTTCTAATTAGTCTAGCAATGATGACCAAACCTTGTTTAAACTAAAATTTTACTTAACCTTCTACACAGTGAATCCAATCAAAAAGAAAACTTGCTAGTGAAAACTTGATGCACTTCATGTGTCTAATTTTCAGTTAAAATGTGGGTACCTTTGTACATATCAACAAGTGACTCCTTCAGTTCTTGTTTGCTCCCCCATGGTGTTGGATGTAGGCCTTCTTCACTTTCAGAGCAGCTTTCCCTAAATCAATTCAAGACACAAGGTTAGGGTTATCATACACAATTTTCTTCATATACACTTTGAAGTAATTTATAACAAACATTAAAACAAAACAAATTCCCATCATCATTTCGCTCATAAAACCTGTTAATACGGAACATGGTCTTGTGTATGTATCATGTTCCTCCAACACATTATCTAAACTCAAAAGGCATCTAAATACAAGTAATAAATAAGTTAACTTTATTTATATACTGTAGCCCTTTTCACAGATTTAAAATCACAAAGTGCTTTACATAGTGCAGAAAATAAATATATAAAAAGAATACAAAAATAAGTAATAAGAAAAGATTAAATAAAAGCCTCTCTGAATAAAAACGTCTTAAGACATTTTTTAAAAGAGTCCGTAGCGTCCAAGCATCTTTGGGGCCAGCACCAGAAATGATCGGTCACCCCGAGTTTTAAAATGGGTACGAGGTACCACCAGCAGCATTTGGTCTGAAGACCTCAAAGACCTGGATGGGCAAAGAGGATTCAAGATGTCCAGAATGTATATGGGGGACTGACCATGAAGTGCTCTGTAAGTTAAAACCAGAATTTTAAAATGACTCCTCAAATGTATAGGGAGCCAGTGTAGAGAAGCCAGAACCGGAATAATATGTGCTCTTCTGTGTGCCTTGGTTATCAGTCTTGCTGCAGAGGATTCATTAACAGATAAAAGACTGTTAAAATAATCCAAATGAGATCAAATTAAAGCATGAACAATCTCAAGTTCCTTTTGTGACACAACAGATCTCAACTTTAAAATATTTCTCAGATGATAAAAACAGTTATGGACTAGTGTTTTAAAGTGACTGTCAAAAGATAAGGAACTATCAAAGACAACACCCAGATTTCTAAGACTATTTTTAACTTAAGGAGTTAAAAACGTCAGGTGTTGCCTAATATATAGTGCCATAAAAAATATATTTATAATATATTTAAACTTTAACACTTTATTTATGTTACACCCACAAATTGAAATGTATTATATAAGCACAAACTATTTAAATAAAATCCAGTATGACCAACTTACTTCAGAAGTTCCCTAATTAGTAAACAGCGTTCACCTGTGTGTAAATCACACTTAACCATGGCTTTCTGTGGTGGCCATAGAGGTTTGTTAGAGAACGTTAGTGATCAAACAGCATCATAACCAAGGAACACACCAGAGAGATCAGGGATGACCTTGTGGAGAAGTGTCAAGCAGGGTAAGGTTATAAAAAATATCCCAAGCTATGAACGTCTCACAATGGACTGTTCAATTCATCACACTTTACTAAATAAAGAGCCTTTAAATGTTCAAGATAATAAATTATATTTTAATGACTACAGAACAGTCTAGTGCACCCCTCTTCTTTTTGTAATTTACTCACAAAATGCAACCTGATTTTAAGTTGTCTAAAAAACAAAGAATACATTCTACAAATCATATTGCTACTGGGCGGCACGGTGGCTTAGTGGTTAGCACGTTCGCCTCTCAGCGCTAGGGATTCCCGGTTCGAATCCCCATCTGGGTGGAGTTTCCATGTTCTCCCCGTGTCTGCGTGGGTTTCCTCCGGGTTCTCCGGTTTCCTCCCACAGTCCAAAAACATGGATCAAGTTAATTGAATTCTCAAAAAATTGCCCCCTATAGTGTGTGTCTGTGTGAGTGAGTGTGTGCCCAGCGATGGATTGGCGCCCTGTCCTGGGTCTATCTGCCCAGCACCCGAGACGTTCTCCCCTGGATGGGCATAGGGAACCCCACCGCGACCCTAATAGAGGATAAAAGCGGGAGATAATGGATGAATGAATGAATATTGCTACTGTCAGTCTATACATGATCAAAACAACGGTTGTCACAACTAGACTACTCCCTCATAAGCAAAGGTTGCCACAACTGCAATGAACCCTGATAAATAGTTGATGAATAAGCTTACAAGGTTGACAATTAATAAAACAAATATTACTTTTTGTTAACACTTATAAAACCACAAAAACAATAATAGATAAGGTTGTAAAATAAAGAATTTTCCACTTCTGTTTCCAAATGCTGATGAAATAAAGTCTAATGGCTGTGACACAACAACCACATATTTGTTTTTTTATGTTGTTATTACTTGGCTCTTGTTTGACAAAACAGTTAATTTTGGAAACTGCTATTTTAATGCTCTTTGAATTCAGGCTGTAATAGAGAGAATACAAGATTAAAGGACATGGCGATGTCCCATAGACACTGTTCATACCACTATTTAATTTAGGTTTCGTGTTTCATAATTTATGTTCAGACCATTATTCGGTATCTGGATTAGATTTTCCGTTAAGTGTCTCAGGTAGAGATGAGACTACTGCAGATTTTGATTAACTGTCTACAATAAATACTGGGAAAAATACAATAACAATAACAATGTGCTTTTTTTATGTTCGTTACTTATTTAATGTAAACACAAAATAACATTGTTATCGAAAAAAATACAACGCGAGTCTTTTGCTGAATATTAACACAAAATATTCTTTAACACAAAAAATTCATTATGTAAAAAAAAAAAAAAAAAAAAAAAAAAAAATCAATGACAAGAAAAGAAAATATTTTTCCAATAAATACATATTGGCACATCATCACATTATCTTTCAATTATTCCTATTCTAGAGCTGCCAGGGGGGGGAGGTTTCCAGGGAACAACGTTTTGAGTGCTGGGCAGATACATCAAAAAGAAGGTGGGTACCCTGGGTACTTACACACACTATCTACACACATATTGGCATATCTGTTTGAAAGAAACCTAAGGTTTTTCCTGTAAGGCCGAAGTAAACACACAAGTGTGCTGCAAGTGGAACTTTATTTTTGTTTTGTGCCAATTGCATTGCTTGGTCTAATACAGCATATTGCACTTTTTATACATTTTCTATGAATGTCATCATTAAGATGTTGAGGTGCTCTTATGATTAATACATTTTTAATTGTTTTGAATTGCAAAAATGATTGATCGTCTCGGCTCGCGCTAGGGATTCCCGGTTCGAATCCCCATCTGGGTTTCCTCCGGGTTCTCCGGTTTCCTCCCACAGTCCAAAAACATGAATCAAGTCAATTCTCAAAATTGCCCCATATAGAGTGTGTCTGTGTCAGTGAGTGAGTGCCCAGTGATAGATTGGCGCCCTGTCCTGGGTCTATCTGCCCAGTGCCCAAGCCGTTCTCCCCTGGATGGGCATGGAGAACCCCACCGCAACACTAATACAGGATAAAGCGGGAGATAATAAATGATTGAATGGATTGATCGTCTCATCCCTAGTCTTGAGTATCCTAATTTCTCCCAGCATCTTAAACTTACCTTATCATACCTGTGACTAAGAAACACCACTTTTTGACTAAAAACTCACTCCTCCTATTTAATTGGTTATTATATTCTGGAAGAATCTTGTTAAACCTGTGAATGTGCAGCTGTTTTGGTCTTCTTTTTGCATTTTGACAGGTCTAAACGCTGGTACGTTTTAAGCTGTAGACTCAAAGTTGCATTTATAAATGCAATACCATTGTAACTGTAATGTGATGATTCCACAACCAGGGGGTAAAACAGGTGCTGTAACTGTACATCTGAGTTATTCTGACAATAGAATGCAGTTACAGTTCACATTCCATAATGATTGTTGGTATGATCGTAAAAACTATGCAAAAAAAGCATACAGAGAAAATAAGACTTGTATAGTCAGCTAACAGAGTGGTGTGACACACTCACCTTCTCAAACAAAGCTCATTTTCCAAACCACAGATCTTATTTTTCGCTCTCTGAATTGCGGTTTTCACGTCGTGGGCCATGCTTCGTAAATTCATGGGTTACCTGAAACGACTGGATCCTATCCCTGCCCTCACATTCAGAGTTTCTATGCGGCCTCTCCGCTTACAGATGGATGCAACCTGATACAACAGAGCAAACTCACTTGAGGAGCCTCAGACTTCAAAACACAACTGAGACACTGAACGATCCAACGACTGAACACACCGACAATCAACAAACTAAGCACGGACAGCACGTTGTTTCTTGAATCCCAAACCCGATTTAAGCAAATAACCCGATGATCTAACAACAATAGGGTGTTGTTTGAGTCTCGCTAAATCATTACACCGTTAAAAAAATCTAATCTGCTGCACAAACTGTTCCTCTTTGCATTGAACGCTATCCACGTTATTCAATGAATGACACAGTTTTTTACCGAGGTTTTAATCCCAAACTTCGTGCCCACGACTTACCAGAGATGCCAACGTGTGGACGACTGCCCTTCTTACTTTGAGTTACTTTTTCTAAAGTTCCGAAGTGATCCTGCAGCTAAAAGCCTCACTCTCCATTTTACTGCCAGAGGAAAACACGAGAGGAAGTGAGGAAACCGAAGTTCCTACACATTTCGTCCACTAGAGGGCAGAGCCTCAGACTTTCTGAATATCAACCAGTCAGTCCATAAACTTCTCTGACTGCACGCTGCCAGTCTGCATTTCTTGCTGGGTTTAAACAAATGTCGTGTTTTTTTAAACCAACTCTAAAGCTACAGTTATACAGCATTGTTTAACGACGCTGATATTTACTCTATAGACTTCCAAACTAATCATTTTCGTATTACAGAATCTGTGGAACTCTTGCAGCTGGCGTTTTATCTGTTTTTGTGAGATTCAGATGAGCTAATTCTCTTAAACAACACTCTTTACAAACAGATTCTTTATGATTTGACAGATGAAATAACTGTAGAATTTTTTTCCCATGGTGTTCCCATGCCCCTCCAGAGGAGACTGTTTTAGACGCTGGGCAGAAAAACACTGTGTGTCATTCATTGAATAATGTGGATACCGTTCAATGCAAAGAGGAACAATTTGTGCAACAGACACACTATATAGGGGCAATTCAGTGCAGCCAATACACATTAAAACTTGTTTTTAGACTGTGGGAGGAAACAGGAGAACCCAGAGAGAAGCCATGCAGACACGAAGCCGTCCATTTTTTTCTTTTAGTTTCTGCTTAAAGAAATAAAATGCATGCAAGTTTTAGTGACATGCTTTCTCTCCATACTCCACATAAAGTAGTTTGTTGTCTTACATTACATTAGAATACATTGGATCATTTAGCAAACACTTTTATCTAAAGGAACTTACAAGTATACTAACTTGGTTGTTGTCAGAAGACTATACAGCAACGAGGGTTCACATCCTTGCTCAAGGACCCACATGAATAATTTCAGTGTACCTGGAAGAGTGTTTTGCTGCATGATAAATTTAGCTGCTAGTATTATAAGTTTCATCATTAATAAAGATGAATAAGTATTTTAGAAACAGCTATGCATGATTTCAGTACCTTTACCCTTGCCTTTTTGATGTTGCTTTAAAATCTTTATATTTTGTAACTGTCCTACAGGGGTAGGGCACCCTCAGGGGTGTATGAGGTTTTTTTTAAAGCAGTGGTGGTCTGGGATAGGGATGTAATCCTAGTATTATTGTTTTAACCCTAGTATCATTTTAAACTGACAAAAGTGTGAGGGTGGAATCTTGTTTTAGCAAAAGTGGGGATGTTGACCACCCCTAAACCATTTGAATTGATTAAAAACTAGCCAAACTAAACCTTCCTGTAGAGGGACCAAAATCGTCTGTACTTTTTGAGACACCTGAAGTATTTAACATCTGCAGGACGATGCTCATGATCTTTTATAAGTCTGTGGTGGCCTGTGATATCCTTTATGCTGTTGCATGATGGGGCAGCAGGATGAAGCTGGTAGATGCAAACAGACTGAACAAACTGATCCGTAAGGCTGGTGACGTTGTGTGTGTGGATCTGGACTCGCCGAGGGCAGTGTCAGAGAGGAGGATGCTGTCTAAACTGAAGGCCATCATGGACAATGCCTCCCACCCACTGTATGCCACACCGTTCAGACACAGGTGCACGTTCAGTTTAAGACTCATTCCACCCAAATGCAACACATACTTACCTGTGGCCATCAAACTGTATAATCAGTCTGCTTAACTCCTTACCCAGTAAAACAACTTTAAATTTAATGCTCAATAACATAATCAGGATACTTATTCAAATGTGCAATATTATTTTGTTCTACCACCTGCCACACAGTGCACTATATTTTAATTTTTTATTATAATTTTTTTAAGTGCACTATATTTTTAATTTTTATTATTATTTTTTAATTAACAGATATCCATACTGTACACATACCACTTTACTTTCATTTGCAACTTTACTATAATTTTATTGCTTAGTTTTAGTACTTTTAGTTTAATTTTACTGCGCCCTTTTATTTGCCTTTTTGTACATATAAACACATCTAATGGAGTATTTGTAAAAATTGCAATTACCCGCCCAGGATTAATAAAGTATTCTGATTCTGAAACAAGACAATATTTGGTTGCCAGGAAACTGATCTAACTTCTTTTACTGAGAGTGAAATATCAAAACCATGTTGCTTTTACATGGTGGTTTAGTGGTTAGCACGTTCGCCTCTAAGCACTAGGGATTCCCAGTTCAAATCCCCATCTGGGTGGAGTTTCCATGTTCTCCCTGTGTCCGCATGGGTTTCATCCGGGTTCTCCAGTTTCCTCCCACAGCACCAAAACATAGATCAAGGTCAATTGAATTCTCCAAATTGCCCCATATAGAGTGTGTTTGTGTGTCTGTGTGAGTGAATGTGTTCCCAGCGATAGATTGGCGCCCTGTCCTGGGTGTATCTGCCCAGTGCCCGAAAAGTTCTCCCCTGGGTGGGCATGTGGGACTCCACCCGCGGACCATTGTAGAGGATAAAGCGGAAGATGATGGATGAATGAATGAATGTTGCCTTTCTGTAGCCCAAAATAAGTGAACATTTTTTTGTAAGTTTTGTACATTTTTGAGGTAATCGCCATGGTAAATCCTACTGAGTGCACAGCACAGCAAGTTCACTTTAAACTCGTTCGTAAGCCACTTAGTGCCACTAGGGAGCATCACCGAGCACTTTATCCTGGCGTGTTTGTTGTTGGACAGAAACATTCGGGAGTCCGAGGAGGAACCGCGAAGTCCTGCTTGCATTTCCTCTCTCTGTTTAAAGTGGACATGTAGAGACCGGTCGTACTTTGTGCCTGTAGCATCGATGGAAAGTGCTCTCGGCACGATCACTCGTCACAGTAACTGTTCGGGTTTCGGGTGTAAGTGAGGATGTTAAGTTCTTGTCCGATCGGTGCTGTGATTCTGTTCTGAGTAATGAGCTCAGTGCGTTCAGTAAAGTGAGCTGCGATGGGAACTCCGTTATGGATCGGATTCGTTCTGCTGTTTCACACTGAAGGAATTTACGGTAAGTCGAAGTTTAATTACTCCAGTTTTCATTACCTTGTTATAAGTAACTGTACCGGCTTAAAATGTGTTTATCGGATATGAATCAGTGTCGTTTGTTTTCGACACAATTCGTTTAGAATCACAGAACAATGTGAACAACAAACGAGTCGATTCGCCGAGTCGTAAACAAGAGGAATCTTTCACTGACCTCAGAGGAGCAACTGCAAGACTGACTACTAACTACAGACTGAACTGACCCGAGGAACAAGTTAGCAGTTTCTCGAATCCTGAACCCAGCCCTCCATTATCTTTATCTCGTACTGGGATCGTGGGGGTGGGGTGTTGGGGGAAGGGGGGTCCCCCAGATTGTGTGTGGAAACCAGAGAACCCGAAGGAAACCCACATGGACACGGGGAGAACATGAAAACTCCACCCAGATTGGGTTGCGCTGAGAGGCGAACATGCTAACCACTAACCTTCTAAAATGTTTGTTGTTATAGCTTTAAATGTATAATGTAACGTGTAGACCTATCAATGGTGTATTTTAACAAGTAATATAATCACAGGTGGCACAGTGTCTTAGTGGTTAGCACATTCGCCTCTCAGCACTAGGGATTCCTGGTTCGAATCCCAATCTGGGAGGAGTTTCCATGTTCTCCCCGTGTCTCTGTGGGTTCCTCCGGGTTCTCCAGTTTCCCCCCAATGTCCAAAAACATGGATTAAGGTCTTTTGTGTTCTCCAAATTGCACCATATAGAGTATGTCTGTGTGTGTGTCTATGTGAGTGAGTGTGAGCCCAGCGATAGATGGGTTAGATGAGTGGATAGATGAGTTTTTGCACAGGGCTCAAAACGTTCTCCCCTGGATGGGCATGGGGGAACAACCCCCATGACCCTAGTAGAGGATAAAGTGGAAGATGATGGATGGATGGGTGGATGGATAATATAACCACCATTCAGTAATTGTCACTTGTATGCTAATGAAGTGTTAAAGCAATGTTAAACACTAAAGATGTAAACATTTCCTTTTAAAACATGTTTTCTGTATTGAGTCACATTATGAGCAAATTAATTATTGGAGTTGTTGGTACAACCTCTGTATCACCAGAGATGCAGCACATTTGTCTCAGTGCAAATACTTCACACAAATACCTGATTACTTTAGTTTGTGTTAGCTGATGCCACATGCAGCAAGGAGAAAATAAAAAGAAAGGAGGAATTTGTCTTCTACATTCCGCCCTGGCAGTAATTGAAGTTATGTGCCTTGCCCTAAGGCACTTTAGCCATAGTATTTGGTGGGGCTGGGATTCAAACCGGGAACCTTCAGGCCACAAGGCTGGTTCTTTAACCATTAGACTGCAAATGAGCTATTTTTTGTTTGTGACATTAATATATTTGGTAAATATTTTAATTGTATAAGGGGAAATGGTAACATTATAACAACAATTCGGTGATGTTTTAAGCAATGATTTTATTGATTTGCATCATGACTGTACTGATGAACTGTACTAGCACGAAGAGAATAAAACAACCAAGAACAGATACAAAACACAGATTCTTTCTTTGTTGTGAAATGTGTTGCAACATTAAGTTTTACGATCAATGAATATGTTAACTACAGAAAATCTGAATTTTAAATTGATTTGCTCATAAACATATTTGCTATACTATTTAGAAGGGTCTGGTGAGATAGCAACCCCTGGTTCTTTGTAAGAGTTCATTTGGATTTAAGCTGTTAATAAACAATGGAAGAATAGAACGGGCAGCAAATCTGATCTTTAATGTAATTTTACTTGTCACTTGTTCTTATGTGTGAGTATTTTTTATATTTCAAATAATTTGTTTTCTGCTCTGGAAGCAAAATCTGCACTAAATTCTAAACAGCAACATCTAAATGAATCCTACTGTGAGGGGTGACTTTCTAACAATTTTTTTTAACTAACTTCTTTTCTAACTTGTTTTTGATTTTTAAAAAAATCTTTTTACCAAATAGGTCTAGGAATTTGAATAGTCTTAATAACATATGTACTGTACTTTTTACGACATTTGATTTTAGTTGTTGGAAATATAAATTGCTGATATTTGTTTTACAATGAGATTTTATATATATGCCAGATTTCCATATTGTATTCATGACCATACTTATCATATACATATTGCAGAAATGTGGGACATTTTATTAGTTGCTAAGACCCAAGGGTGGAGGAAGTGGTTTATGGCAGTGATGGGCATATGATGTCACGTTGAATATGCCCAGTGAATGAGAGGTGGATGGTAGTGTTAATCAGTTCAGATTGAATGCCATAAGAACACAAAACAATAAAAATGTGTAAAATTGGAAAGAGATGTTGTGAGATTAACTGTACAAATCCAGCAAGAAACATTAGTTGTATTTTTTTTTCCCTACTAAGAACGAAGTTAAAGCTCACTGAGAAATAAGATGGGAACAGAGAATAACACATTACAATAAGATTAAGAAATATTTTTGTATAACATACGAGGCCAAAAGATTATTCCACTGAACATGAAACTTGTGCTTTATTACATTCGATTTTTGCTTTTTCTCTATTGCTTTTTATCATTACTGGCCAGAAAGGCTTGAACTCGCACTGGCAACCAAATGAACTTAAAATGACATGGACAACAGGAGGAATCAGCAATACAAGAGTTTACAGTGGCAGAGCTGATGCTTTGTTTCCTGCATAAAATGAGAAATCCTTAGAGGAAACATTTTAAAATTACAATTTTGACACATACAAGCAAGCAAAATAAAAAAAATGAGTGAATTGCATTTTAATTGAGCTAATTTGTAAACAAAGTATCTTGTAGTCCAGAATATTTACAGATTGGAGTGTTGATGACAGGAAAAAACAAACATCCAAACTCAAAATGAGAAATTAGAGAGAGACAATGATATTGAGAAAAGTTGTTAAACTGGATACTGCACCAAATTCTTTCAACCAAATTTAAGTCAGTTTTGACCAAAATATAAAGCAGTTAATGAGTGCTTTTTTGCAACATTACAACTGCTGCTGTTTAAAAGTGTAGCTTAAAAATCTTGTAGTCAATACCTGATGTTCTTGTGTTAAAACAGGTTTCCAAAAACTGCTAGATTACTTCTAGTAAGACCTGTTTATTTACAAGGTGGCCTAATAATACAAAGATTGCGTTTAGAATGCCTTTAGTCGTACCTTCAGCTATAATCGTCAGTTCATATGTTTCTACTGCATGCAGAAACCCTCTGTTTTACCCGTGCTTCAGAGAGTAAGCTTATTTACTTATTTTTAGTAACAGTGCAGCACACAAAATAAAATCCTGGTATTCACTGTAAAATGTAATCGCTGCATCCCTACCAATAGCCTCTGAATGTGTGTATTGATTGGACAGAATTTTCACAGTACAGAGCTTTTATCCTTTTGCAGCTTGTTTTACAACTGCTAAAACAAGCAACTGAGTCAGAGGGTGCACAGCACAAATATCTGCTTTTAAAAAGACACAGAATAGAGAACACAGAATAATGATACTTTGCTGGCAGGAAAAGCAATATGTGATTCAGCAAACTCTTGACAGCTAACTTTATATATATGAAAATACAGTGGGTTGCAAAAGTATTCATACCCCTTGAACTTTGCCATATTTTGTCACATTACAACCACAAACATAAATATATTTCACTGGAATTTAATGTGAAAGACCAACACAAAGTGGTATACAATTGTGAAGTGGAATGAAAGTTATACATGAATCAACAATTTTTTTACAAATAAAAAACTGAAAAGTGCGATGTGCAAAATTATTCAGCCCCCTTTTCCCTGAGTGCAACCAA
>JAFMOD010000047.1:2797797-2827944 GCA_019802435.1 Corydoras maculifer | reverse complement strand
TTTCTAAATCGTAGGTTATCAAATAGTGATCGGAGATGACCTCACTTAGTGGGACAATAGTTAAATTAGTAATGTTAATACCATGCGATAAAACTAAGTCTAATGTATGTTTACAGCGATGTGTTTTACCAACTACATTTTGAGTAATGCCCATGGAATCTAGGATGGAGTCAAAGGCTAATTTAAATGAATCTAGTGGGTTTTCAAAGTGAACATTGAAGTCACCGACTATTAAGGCCGTGTCTGATGAGATTACTATGTTAGAGAGAAATTCACCAGATTCTTTAATAAACTCTGTATATGGGCCGGGAGGGCGGTATACGGTAATAAGTTGCATTAGATTGGATTTATTCTTCAATGCAGATGATTTTGACTCATACTTATTATTAAGTGTTACATTTATGTTTTCTTTATAGATCATAGCCACTCCACCTCCTCGTCCACTAAGACGTGGTTTATGAGCATAAGTATAACCAGGTGGAGAGGCATCATTTAATGCTAGGTATTCATTGGCCCTAATCCAGGTCTCTGTGAGACAAAAGACATTTAGAAAGTTATCAGTTATTATTTCTTGAACTAGAGCTGATTTTGATGAAAGTGACCTAATGTTTAATAACCCAAGTTTTAACTTAAAAGTGTTTCTTACATTACTTGAGGTTGTATTGATATTAATGAGATTTTTTTGGCACACTTTTTGGACTCTTTTTGTTTTTTGCTCACTGCGATACTTGATAACTGTCTTAATGGAATGGAACCTAGTTATTGTGGGTGACGACTCCTGGCAGTTTGCAGGCAGTTGGTTAGGCCATTCTGTCTGCTGCCTGTTCCGGGTTCTCCGGTTTCCTCCCAGAGTCCAAAAACATGGATCAAGTCAATTGAGTTCTCCAAATTGCCCCATATAGAGTGTGTTGGTGTGCGTGTCTGTGTGAGTGAGTGTGTTCCCAGCGATGGATTGGCGCCCTGTCCTGGGTGTATCTGCCCAGCGCCCGAGACGTTCTCCCATGGATGGGCATGGGGAACCCCCCCGCGACCCTAATAGAGGATGAAGCGGAAGATAATGAATGAATGAATGTTTTAATGCCACTGATGACTAGATATGATAGACATGATGATTAAACTGAAAAGTTTAAAGAGGATTAACTTGTCTGGAAAAATTCAGCCTTAAATTGAATTTGTTATTGAAAGTGGCATTAATGTGCCTGCCCCTGCTAGACACTGATTTTATTAGTAACTTGATGTGGATACTGAGAAGAGCAGCATGATCCTTTACAATTCTCTACAATGCCTATTATAAAAAACCATGCGATGCTTGAAAGCTGTTTGGTGATTTGACTAATGCTCTTCACTGAGCACTCAGTCAATTTAAATATATACTCCTTTATCATCTTTTTTGTATTCTATTTACTGCCCTCATACCATTTTTGTGTTTATTGCTTTGTGCAGAACAACCACATATAGTAATACATTATTACTGTACTATCTTGGACTTTTTCTTATAATCTGATTATTGTATCTTTTTTATTCTGTATCTTGGGCAATCGGGTTGTTTGTTGTCCCCCACACCCACTACTATTATTTTATTGTTAATATTAAAATTATTAACGATTTACCACTTTGTTCAAATTAAATGAATTATATATTAATGAAATTAATTAAATATGAATTAAAGCTGCAAACTGGTATATTATGGTATCGTTCTAGCAGCTCCTTTGCTGTTAATGAAGTGATTAAATTTGATCACATGGACATGACTGCAGCCAGCATGCATGCTATGACCCAAAGTGTACCCCTTTAATTAAGATTAAATGTGCAGTACAGTAGTCTGAGGCAATATATTTTCAAGTATAGATATCCAGTAGAACGGATCAGTGGATAGTGCATTATAAAATAAAAGAGTTGACTAGTCCTGGTGAATCCTGCAGCTGTTACATAAGAGGATCTTTTTTCAGCTCTTTGAAGTCAAAGAAGCAGACTGACAGAGCAAAGACTGCCCTTTATGATATGCCTTAAGTACAAATGAGGGCCATTAATATTCAGAATCTCCCAGGAATACCAGTGACATGGCATGTGTTTTAGTGACCATATCCAATAAGTCTTCTTTTACCAGAAGAGAACAAGAGGTACAGCAAAAATCATGAAATAATAATGAGAATTAGAAATGCATGATTAGATTGTTTTTGCTTTGTTATTAATTAACCACATTAAATATCCAAAAGTATCTCAAAACCATTCTAACCAATAACCTGGTTGCTTATTAAAAATAGTGTACACAAATATGCCATTCTTTAAAAATAAAGTTTGCATTCTTCATCCCTCCTATTGTTTAATACCAATAATATTTATTTAAAAGAGTTATAAAGAAAAAAAAGCTATTTTTTAAGATTTTGAACACTAAACTGTACCAGCCGTATATACTTTTTATATATTTTCATATATTCTTAACAGCAGTGGGTTTTCACCTGCAAGACTCTTTTGTTGGTATACTACCCTGATACTAAAATAAATTTTAGAAGATATTTCATGGCATTGTTTGTGAGTGTGTGCCCAGCGATGGATTGGCGCCCTGTCCTGGGTGTATCTGCCCAGCGCCCGAAACGTTCTCCCCTGGATGGGCATGGGGAACCCCACCGCGACCCTAATAGAGGATAAAGCGGAAGATAATGAATGAATGAATGAATGAATGTTTGTAGTTGAAATTTGTCTGAATTCAGTGCCAAGCTGTAATAGAATTATATTTGTTGTGGGCTTGAAATATTAGTTCTGTTTTATTAAACATGCTTTAGTATAAAATGAGACTGATTTACTATTATAGTAATTTCCAGTTTTGTGAAACATTTTGTTCCACTGTAATTGATGCAGAATAATTTTTGGAGCTATAGATGCACAAGTTTGTAATATAATTAAACTTGTATTGAAATTGGGACATCATGCATGAGAAAACCTAAACAATGAGGATGGTAAAAATGGTAAAAATATTATTTGATTTTTTAAATATAATTTTAATTAGGGATTTTAATATAATTCATACAAAGGCCCCATACCAATATTTGACCCCAATGCCAAAAAATGGAAAGAAAAACATATGAGCTTAGGGCCAAATCATTCAGTTCATATTGGAATATATTGCTTGTGCTTGGGGTGCCGATAGACCTTTGTTCTTATTGCTGTTCATCCTTTAATAATGCAGAAGTTCTGTAGAGCTGTAACTGCTATAGTACAGTAATCCATCGATACACCTTAACAAGAAACCAGCTTCTTTCTTATAATTTGTTGTCTGAACACTAGGTTGTACTTATCACAGTCTCTACAGGAAAAGGTTCATCACAACAATGTTTAATGGAGGGAAGGTCAGAGCCATTAGGTGTGAATGTGTGTATGAATCTATTTATCTGTGTATCTACACGTTGATGGAAGGCTTTAGTAGTCCCTGCAACACTACACAGGGTAAGTGGTTTAGAGAATCAATGGATGGATGAAAATATCTCCAGGTCCAGCAAAATGAAGTGAAGTAAACAAAAAAGCAATTTTCAACCAAATAAACACAACCAGATTGCAAAAGTGGGTGGCATGGTGGCATAGCGGTCAGTAATTTTGCCTTTTAGTGCTAGGGATCCAGGTTCAAATCCATGTTCTCCTCATGTCTCCAAGTTTCCATGTTCTCCTCATGTCCGCATTGGATTTCTCTAGGTTTTTCTGGTGTCCTCCCACAGTCTAAAAACATGTATTTAAAGTAAACTGTGTGTTTGTGTGTGTGTGTGTGTGTTTGTGTGAGTGAGTGTGTGCCAAGCGATGGATTCAAGATGAATTGGCTGCTCTAAATTGCCCCATATAGTGTGTGTGTCTGTGTGAGTGAGTGTGCCCCTAGTGATGAATTGGCATCCTGTCCTGGATGTTTCTACCCAGTTCCCAAAATGTTCTCTAATGATGGGCATGGTGAACCCCTCTGCAACCCGAGTACAGGATTAAGCAGAAGGTGATGAGATGAGATGTTACATCAGAAAAATAAATAATAGATTTACCATATGTCCAAAACCTCTTAATATGATTTGTTTGCAAAATATAATTTATTGATAATGCAGTTATTACAGACCATACTTGTCACACGTCTATTTCCCAAACATTCTTTTAAGACCTAAATTGTATCTAGATGAAATGATGTATCATTGAAATGATTTTCCTATTATGACTTTAAAGGACAGGTGTTCATTGAAGACGAGCATTATTAAAGCCGTGTACAGACAGACATGAATAGAATTCTACAATTTGTGTTCAAATTTGCTAAGGTCCTTTAATAATAACACTCTCACAGAAAGTGTGAGTATAATAAACTTTTCATAATGCATGATGATACATTCTGCCTGTGATTAATATTTTTCTAAAAATGGGTTGTCTGAGGCTATTGAGTGCCTTCTTTCAGCAGGGTTGAGCAGGAAGTCTGGAATTTTTAAGGAGTATTTAAATATTCTACTGACTGATGAAATTTGCTTTTCAGATTTTACTGTGTACTCTTGTTTCTTAGCTTTCAGCATGGCTAGTGATGGGAGGAATTTTAGACCTAGGCTTTCCTGTCTCAGGTCAGGGATGTAATTTGTTTGCAGATTATATATTTATTTTAATGCTAATCCAAAAAGGTACAAAAATGACCACCCCAGAAACAGAAGATAAAAAATTCAACAATAAACCAAAAATAGATGACTAAAAAGGCTTCATGTTTTTCTGGACTGATGAAAAATATTATTAAAAGGTCATTTTAAGGAAAATTGGGTTGAGATTAACAGTTAAAACAACACATTTATGACTAAAAATCAGGAATATTTGTTATTCATTCATTCATTCATTCATTATCTCCCGCTTATCCTTTATTAGGGTCGCGGTGGGGTTCCCCATGCCCATTCAGGGGAGAACGTCTCGGGCGCTGGGCAGATAAACCCAGGACAGGGCGCCAATCCATCGCTGGGCACACACTCACTCACACATACACACTCTATAGGGGGCAATTTTCAGAATTCAATTAACTTGATCCATGTTTTTGGACCGTGGGAGAAAACCGGAGAACCCGGAGGAAACCCACGCAGACACGGGGAGAACATGGAAACTCCACCCAGATGGGGATTCGAACCGGGACTCCCTAGCGCTGAGAGGAGAACATGCTAAACCACTAAGCCACTGTGCCGCCCTATATTTGTTATTGTGCTGTAAAAAAATGACAAGAAAAATACATATTTTATAAAAAGTTCACAGTTGAAGTTTAATAGTTAACTGTTGAAGTAAAATGTCAGCCATTTTTTAGACCGGGTTGTTTTTTCACACTTACCACAGCCTCCTCTCTTGTGAAAAGTTCATCCTAAAAATGCTGGATGGAGTTGAGGGCCAAGGTTTGTGTATTCTTATTGTGTCCCTTTACACGAAGCACAGACATGCATTAATATGGGCTTAAATTTAGGTACAGGACAAAACATTTTCCAACAGAAAAAAAAAGTTTTTTGTTATTACAAAAATTTAAATACACAAGCCATGTAAAGAATGTGTTTTAATTACATGTTGCAGCAGGGCTGTTTTTCTTCAGCTGAGCTTAATGCATCACTGTGATGTAAATTTCAGTCCCAAGAGATTTAAGATGGTTCATTTTAATGCCAGGTGTCCAATGTAATTACATGAATATGGTTCTGATTGGTGGCACGGTGGCTTAGTGGTTTAGCACGTTCGCCTCTCAGCACTAGGGATTCCCGGTTCGAATCCCCATCTGGGTGGAGTTTCCATGTTCTCCCCGTGTCTGCGTGGGTTTCCTCCGGGTTCTCCGGTTTTCTCCCACAGTCCAAAAACATGGATCAAGTTAATTGAATTCTCAAAATTGCCCCATTTAGAGTGTGTCTCTGTGAGTGAGTGAGTGTGTGCCCAGCGATGGATTGGCGCCCTGTCCTGGGTCTATCTGACCAGCACCCGAGACGTTCTCCCCTGGATGGGCATGGGGAACCCCACCGCGACCCTAATAGAGGATAAGCGGGAGATAATGAATGAATGAATAATGAATGGTTCTGATTTTCATGTAATAATAAATGCACATAAAGTGGTTTGAACCATCGTTTCAATGAGATGCACATGAGTATGTTGTTGAATACCCATTTATATTTTTTGTAATCTTAAATTAGACTTGGTAAATAGATGACAACTGTTACCATGGTTCTGTACTTAAATGTAAAACCGTGTGTGGAATACTGGACTACTGTTTATTGCGGGGGAAAACTGCAAATAGTTCAAATGAAGTTGAGTCAAACAAAAAACAAGTGTTCAAATTAAGGTCCAGGACAAAAAAAGTGTCAGGGCTCTGTGTGACAGCACGTCCCCTTCTAGAATGTGCAGCGATGAAGGGCAAAAATCAAGAATGAGTCATAATTTCTTTGGGAGACGCTGAAAAGGGCAAATTTTAACCCAGTCGAAGTACAAGCAAAGTGGACCAGCAAAGGTCCAGTGCAGGAAAGTCTTAAATTACATTCTTAGGGATGCTGATCGGAGGCCAGGCATCTTAAATAATGCTGAGTAGAGGCATAAAAGCACTTACTATAGAGTATTCCTTAGTGTGTTTGGTAGGTCTGCCTCAGGCCTGCATGCAAACTGGTGGACAAGCTGATATTCTTCAGATCAGACCCACATATCCCCACGCATAGCACCAAAAATTTTAAACAGGTACTGAACACTGACACTTCCAGACAGGCACTTGGCATCGAAGCTTTCATACAGACACCGGCCACTGATGCTTTAAGAAAGGTACTTGGCAGTAATGCTTTCAGTCACACAGACGGGCACTTAGCACTGACATTTTCGGACAGGTTCTTCGCACTGTCGGGATGGGCACATTCATACACGCATACAGTGCTGGAAGTTAATTAGACATAATTAGAGGCTCCACTAATGATCTGTCTGTAGCAGTTATAAGTTGGAGAACATCATGGGGAAGAGGGGGTGCGGAGGGTTAAAGTAGTAAGTGAAAGAAGTGGTACCAGCGACACCAACCAGCAGCTGTATTCAAAATTTTATTTTAATGCAGTCTAATGATGAAGCCTATTCCTGTGAGTGAGAAATTCTGTCATCACTCCTCATTCGGTCTCACCTCAAATACTTCTCAGCAGCTCTGTGCGATCAGGAAGTGGGTGATCATTTTGTATCTGCGGATCTCCTGCATTCTCTTTATAATGGTCATTAATAACTAAATAAGAAAGACAGACACAGGAATGAAAGTGCTGCGTCAGACTTTAACCTGTTGACCATCAATCTTTTGGACTTGATCAAAAGATTGACACAATGTCTTATCTCTAGTCTGCGCAACAGAATATTCCCAAGATGGAATTCCTGTCTGAATATATATATATATATATGCTACGTTACTTAAACAGACAAATAGAAAGCTTGATATACATAGATTCACTTTATAATAATAGAACACGGAAATACATTTACTACTCTGCCACATATTGACTCTTTAAACTGCAGTCAGTAGTGGTTTATTTCACTGATATATCTAGTTTTGTAACTTTTTATCAAAATCCATTATAAAACCATATCCCTCCACTTATCCAAATGACTTGGCTTGAGCTTTTTTTGTGTTATATCCAAGTCTCATTGCAGAGCTATAGTTCACAGTTGGACTGTTGCTGCTCTATGCCCTTGACAAAAGTGTATCATTGATTTTATGACAATTGCAGTATTCCAGGACTCACACCCTAAGGCCAAAACCACACTTCAAAGCTGTGCTTCAAAGACCTGTGTGCCACCATGAACTGTTCACCTGCATGAAATTCGTAGTTTGTGGATGTTGACAGCATAAAATTATTATAAAGGGTTTTGTGTCTAATTGTAAGAAATTTTGTTCTACAACAATGAAAATAAATGTGCTACAGTGTTAGTGTGCCGCACTAATCTAAACAAGCTATTACAATATTGCATCTAAATGCATCGGTCTATAAAAACAGAAAATTTTATTTTTGCTTGCATTTTGATAACATAAAATTCAAAGATAAGAAAAGAGTCTTTTCTTGTTGTTTTAATTTCAAGTTTTGTTTTCAAACTGGCTTATAACCAAAATACTGCTTTTTGTGTTTCACGCAGGACTGTGTGAAATATTCATGTAATAATAATAATAATACATTTTCATGTCATTCAAAAATATTTCATTGTAATTCAACTTGCTGATTTATTTTTTAGAATTAGTTCTAAAAATGTATATGGTGGTCTGTCTATCAAACATTGATTTGGTTTGATGAGTAAAATGTTTATTAAGGTACTACATAACAAAATTTGTCAACATACAAATTATTTATGAATAATATTATTAGAAAAATATTATTAGAAACTAATAAAACTAATGAAATTGTACAGAAAAGTCTTATGAAATTGCATTATATAGTTCATCATAATAACTGGTTTTCTTTTTATAAAATTTAAATGTTTTAGCCATTTTTTAATTAAAAGAAATCACACATCCTGGGAGCCCTGCTATCTATGACAGATCTCAGAGAAGGAAGGTTAAAATTAGACCCTGAAAACAGGGCCTATTACCTTCTCTAAATCTCCATAAACAAAGGGCCATTAGTCTCAGTGTGAAGCCAGGTGTTGGCCTCAGTTTGTGTCTGTCTGCCCCAGGTGCAGTGTGTTCAGCTGCTTAGTTCTCAGAATATAATCTTTGATTTCCCAGAAACATTGCATTTTGTTCTGTAAACACAAAAGCTTAGAATTACTACATCATCACTATTGTACATTATTATAGAACTAATTAAAAAAAAAATAGCTAAAGCATCAACATAGCACTTCAGTAAGAGTAAAACATAGTGCTAAACCATTAAAATATAATGGATGTTTAAAAAAATTGTAACATTCCCTTGTAAATTTCCCCATTGTGGGACCTATAAAGGCATATCTCATCTTATCTTATATAATATAGCGACAATTGAACGTAAATGTCAAATGACAATGAGAAAATATTTGCAGCAGATATAAAGAGTCCCTAATGGCTCATCTAATTGCCTCTATAACCCATATTTAAACTTTGATCTGCGGTTTGTGAAAATGTTCCTCCATTGTGAGCATTTCTATTTGTGGAAAAGGAAATTCACAGAAAGTTTCACATAAGGGGTTCATGTAAACATCTGTTCATTTATACAAGTTCCCACACCAGCTTCCTCCTGCCAGACCAGTTGCATTCATCTCCCTTCTTGTCATTCTCTCTTATCCTCCAGTATTTTTTTGTCAAACAGACTTGATTTAGCATTTTATTTTTCAGCTCTGCGACACAATCATGCTGTTTTTTTTGCCATTAATGGTGAGGAAGGTGAGTGGTACTTCAGGTAGTGCTGTCATCTTACAGCAATAAGGTCCTGGGTTCAAATTGTGGGTGGAATTTTGGAATTCTGAGTGAAGTTTGTGGAGCCCAAAATATGAATATCAGGAGAAATGAAGATGCCCCCAGGTGTAAATGTGTTTGTCTGTGTCTGGGATCCATTTTCAAATTGTCTTGTCACAGCTCACAGCATGGTGGCAAATGCAGGCATGATAGATCCAAACACACAACACAGAGACACAAAATACAAATGGTAATCATTTATGTAATGTAAACGTTCTCCTCTGGATGGGCATAGGAAAATCCCCTGTGAATCTTGTAGAGGATTAATTAAAAGATATTAAGACAAGATAATAATAATAAACTTCGCATTATGCACAGTATTTTGGGAATTCCTAAAGTGTTTTATTTCACACATTTTCTGTTTTTTTTTTTATAGGACTGAAATGTCCTGATCTTAAAATGATATCATTTCCAGAGTAGTTCTTGGTGGCTCTGTGGATCATCATTTTGTCCTTGTCCAGACCTCGTTATTATTATAAGCATCACCTCACTGTTAGAGGGCACCTGTGTTTCAGTCAGTGCTGCTGCATGTGAGCAGTTTTAATGGCACTGTGAAAGGACAGTATGTTCCACTTCTCTCAAGTGGATTCACTGTACAGAAATGCTGACACACAAGCACCTTACTGTCTCAGCATCTCTGGGCCATCTTACTCTACCACTTCATCTACCTCAATGTATGGAGATGAGGGTGAAACCAGACTACCGTCTTCTGTTTTCATGCTTAACACTGCACTAGTTCAATGAGCATTTTTTATTTGTTCATTTATCAGTGAGCTCAGAAGGATCAAGGCCACTGCAATCGCAAAGGGAAAGTTTTAATGAAGCCAGTGTGCACATGCTCAGCGATGCATGTTTGTTTATCCAGGGCGCAGCTGCCGGAGGCCAAGGTGATGAGGGAATTTCTATCCATAGCAGAGAAAAGAGGGATACGTTGAAAAAAATAAGGATGGACTTTTTCTTTCTGTAACAAGATCCAAAGCACTCCATGTAATTAGAATTTGAGAGGAACAAGGACAATTAAGGACAGTTTTATCTTGCAGAGAGTTCTCTGAAAGAGGTGAATTACATGGTAAAACGGAACCCAAAAGATGGATGAGCTCAGTGTTTTCTAAATGGGGCCCTTATATACATAATTACACTGTGGAAATTAAAGGATCATGATGATACAAACTCAGATGAGGGTATGCTAATTGCTCGTCAGATAGGAAGACCGCAATGTCAGCCTCAAAACTGCTGGACAAAGACTCTTTGTAAAGCGCTAATGTGATCCATCTTTATTTCCTACTACACACTATGCTAAGTCTTCAAATTCTGTGCAGTACTATGAACTCGATTGAGCATTTTGATTATCTGTGAGAACAAATCTATATAGCAAATGATTTATTGCAGATCGCAATAGACATAATTTATGGCAGGGTTATTTTGTATAGGCCAATGTGGGGATATATATAAATGTCATAAACCACAGCATGAAACTAAGTATTTTTTAAAATACTTACTTACGACTTTAAATTGACTATATGGGCAATTAACTGGTGTCTGATAGGATTAGCAAAGGATTGCATTGGAAGGCCGGCATGGTGGCGTAGTGGTTAGCATGTCCACCTCTCAGTGCTGGGGATCCAGGTTCGATTCCCAATCATGGAGTTTCCATGTTCTCACTGTGTCCACATGGGTTTCTCCTGGTTCTCTGGTTTCTGTACACAGTCCAAAAACATGGCTTCAGGGTAAATTGGCTGCACTAATATTGCCCCATATAGTGTGCCCAGCGATGGATTGGTGTCCTGATGTATCAGCCATGCACCTGAAACATTCACCCTTTTATGGGCCTGTTTAACCTGGATGTGTAAAGTTTAATCATAAGCCCTTTTATACGGCGACATAGGGATTAGCTCGCTCGCCTCTAAAGGCTGAGGATCCATTTTCTTTTTCTTCCCGTGTTCATGTGGGTTTTCTGTGTTCTTCAGTTTTCTCCAACAGTCCAAATACATGGATTCAAGGTTATTTGGCTACTGTAAAATTGCCCCTATCTGAATTGCCCCTATATAGTGTGTCTGTGAGCATTAAAGCGGTCAAGATAATGAGATGAGATGAGAAAAGTGGTTCTTTTAGTTCATTGCAAAGCCCTGTTATGTTTAGACTAAATCTTTACGCCTTTCACCATAGCCCTTTGTTTCTTGCTAAAGCACATAATTTCTCATTTACAACCCACACTACCTTGTTAGTGCCAATTTCCTTGTATTTTGTATCCCTCTTTGTCTTTTTAGCATTTCCCTTGTACTTTTTATTTTCAAGTACATCATATCGATGATCACATTTTGGTTAATTTATTTTTCTATTAACTTAACTTCTTATTATAGTAAGTTTCTGTTGACTACTTTTAGCTTTGGTACTCTGGTGTGCTTTCTTTAAATAAATAATTTATCCCTTTGTTATTTGCAGCCCTGATCTCTGCTGTCTCACAGTATTCCCATTAGTTATCCCTCACTACCTGCATCTGTTTTAGATTAATTTATATTTAAAAGGTTTATTTATTCTATCCCCCAGAAAGGCAAAAGACCCATGTCAAGCTCTAAAATAGGTGCAATTGCCAGACATTACTTTATGTGGCACAGCCCCCCTGTTATACTTCACTGAAGTAAAACTAAATCCATACCTGAGATGGAGTGGATTTGCATGTGAGAGTCAAAGTGGATCCAAATGTGAGACAGTGAATCTTGATTTGCATAGAAATTGCGTAAAATTTTATGCAAAAGAATTATATTTGTTTTTTGCGAATGAAATTGAAAATATGGGAGCAGATTGGATTTGGACATGAGATGGCAGAACTGGATTTGCAAGCTTTACAGTGAAACAGGATCCACACGTGAGAGACTAAAGCTAAGTACATAATAAAGACAGTGAATGTGGATACCATCATACATATGTATGACGTATGTATGATCGTATGTAAATGAAAGCTAGAACAAGTGAGAAAGTAAAGTTTGAGCCACCTGCTGTGACCTGCAGTCTACCTTCGGAAAAGTTGTTGGAAACCACTCTATTACAGACTACATAATAACTTATGTCAAGTCCTTTCCTCTTCAACAGTGAGCAATCAGCTTTCCCTCTGGGTGACCAGACACCCATGATTAAAAAAAATCTATTAAAAATGTACACTATATAATGTATAATTTATATAACAGACAGCTTTATTTAAATGTATTTGACAGTATAATATAATATTGCACATTTGAACATTTGAATACTTGTTTTGTATGTAATACTTGATTATGTTATTGCACATTAAAGTTGTATTACTGAGTGAGGATACCTGGGTATACTTTGCTCTTATCCTCTGGGTAAGAAACCCATTTAAAGTATTCCTTTTAAACAATGCACAGAATTTAAACACTACTTACATTTACATATAATTTAAAACAACTTTTGCTGCTTATCCTTATGTCCAACTAAAATGTCACCATTTTTCAATTTTTTTTTTGTACAATAGCATGTAAATGTTAATTAAATCAAATGGCCCAAAGTGATATCATGCCATCATTGTAAAAGGACACTCGCTGCTTCAGTTATATAAACTGTTTATATATATATAGTTTTTATTACATATTTATTTAAATACTAAAAAATATTATTTAATTTATTTTATAATTAGCACATACAATAAGCATAACTTCAGGCTGACTGCAAAAATACAGTTGCCATTGTAAGTCAGTGATTTATTTTTATTATTTTTTTTACATTTTTTCTCAGTGCTCTGTATTTGTGTATAGCAGACAAACCCAACACATTCTTAAAAAAATAATATTTTATAAGTCTGGGTTTATCAGTTCTTGATCCATCCATTCATCCTTGATTAATCAATATCCAATCACCCATATTTAATTAAATATATATTTAAACCTATTATTCTCTATGTGTTTAAATATAAAGGGTTTATTTTAATATAAAACACCAACTTTATCTGAAATTTGGCACATCTGCGATCGCTTGAAAGAACAACTGTCGAGTGTATGTATAGCCTGTGTATTGTGTTCCTGTTGATGTGATGGTGGGTTCCAAATGCCATGATAACTCTCCTTATTTCTTTTGATAATGTATGATAATGAGTAACTGTTGTGTTTTCACTCTGGCACATTGTGCCCATATTTCACTTAAGAGCCTAGACAGCTTGTCGAACCATCTGCAGGTGGTTAACATTTTATAAAGTTAACAGATTAAATATTAGCACATAAATGTCAATGAATGTCCATCAATCAATCATTCTATTTTCAGTAACAAGAAGTTCTATTAGTTATTTAATTAGTAATTAGTTAATCTTTCTTTTTTAATATAAGTAAATGAAACAAGTCTCTTAAAATAAACAGTTGCTACATCAACAATGTAATCGCTTAAATCCTTATGTCATAGAATAAATCAATGCACATAGTTTTTATTGTCTTACCAGTCTATATTCTATAGGTTTATTTTAGATTTATAATAATCAAGCTCCCTGGTCAACCTCTTGACAGGAAGTGCATGCTTTCGTTGTCAAGTACATCAAAATAAGCCACTAGACTTGCAAAAGACGGAGGCAGCATGACTAATATTTCCTCCACTTCTGCAGTAAAAAATGTTACAGCTTGTCTCTGAAATGTGAGACATGTACTCAGCTCCCATTCCTTTCATGTCTGCTTTCAAAAACCTCATGAATAAACATGAGCTACCTTTAATTATTGCTGGAATATGAGGATTTCAGCAGGAGTCAGGCCTTAATCTGCAGAGGAGGGGATTATTTTACAGCACCTGGAAGACGAAACATACTGTATCTAAAGTCCCAGGAAAAGCTCATCAACATTTTAATGGGTGGGGGTGGGGGTGGGGGGGGGTGTTTGGGTAGGTAAATGGCAAAAGTTGCAGCCATACCAATAAAACTTTGTTTTGTGTGTGTATATAATATAGTCTTAAAGATATTTCAATATGACATTTTTGGCAAATGTGCATAAGATCATTGGCTGAATTAAAAAAATTACTTTAAAACATTAAATATTAATGGTGACATTATTTTACTGTATAGGCCACATTTGATGAGTTCCTTTAGATCTGTGTCTAGTCATTATAAAAATTATAAACACTATTGTTAAAACAATTACTAAGACCTACATGCATAATTTAATAAGCTGTGTTTGCTTATTCTCATTTATTTCTCTCTCATACCCCAGAAATGTGGAACTTTAAAATGCAGCCACTCTGAAATCTCATTATATTCAATTCATCTTACTTAATCTTCCGGGCTCTGTTGAGATTACTCACTTTGATTAATTAGCCTTTATGTTTGCGGAATTAGAACCTTCATTAAAACACTTTTTTAACTGAACTTAAAGCCTCAGAGTGTAGGCTGTCAGAGGGAGGAGATCGTTTTCAAATCTGCATTGACCTCCCAGGATGCCTTTATCTCATAGTTTAGCATCAAATTCTTGTTTTTGCAAATAAATCATGTTTATAAGCCTGCATATAAAACATTGTCTTGTCATGAATCTGCAAAGAATTAATATGCTACAAAGAAAAAAATTTTTATGAGAATCTGTGTCTGTTATTTAGCCTGAAAATGACATGTTGATGATGTTGAATGTCATGATTAGAATATGACCTCTGTAGAAATAATTTATTTCAAGACATCAAAAACAAAAATATAGCAAATTTACCATGCATTGCTCTGAGATGTCAATCAAGAGAGAAGCTGGGAGAAAAAAAAACAATGTGGAGATGGAGAGAACATGGAAAGTCCACCCAGATCAGGAGTCAAACCTGGATGCATCCCCAGTGCCAAGAGGTGAACATGCTAACCACTAAGTGCCAGGCCCAAATTTATTAGAATAAAATAACACACACAAACAATTCCTAGTGTCTAAACATATGCCATTATTCATGTAGAGTATGATTCTGCCGCTGACTGTGCATGGGTTTTTACAATGTATGATATGTGGAATGTGTGAGTACCCTTAGGTATTTGTATTACTTTTATTAAGTTTGTTTTAACATAGTTTATAAAATATTATTAGTATATTTTGGTTGTGTGTCTTATGCAGTTATAGTGTAGGGATGACAGAGCTGGGCAGGGGGTAAGAGACATAAGGGCAAAACACCATATGACACAAACACAATTGAACATAATATAACATGCTGAATGAGGTGGTGGTGTCGGTACAATGGGCAGGCAACAGTTGGCATTGGAAATGGCATGTGAGTGGGGGAAAAGATGCCATTGTAATTCATGCTGTAATCACAGTGTAATCATATAAATCAGGCTCACTACAGCATGCATAATATGTCAATCAAGAGAGAAACAGTGTCTGTATGGCATGAGAGAGTGAGAGGTCAGATACCAGAGCAAGGGTGGAGTGGCAAAAAGTGGGCTTGTCTGGCTACTTGGATTGCAGTGTGTATCGTCATGTATGCAATTAATTGACATAAGGTTTGTGTGGTGTGACGTAAAGACTGGATGCTATGGGGAGTTAAAAGAACCATGTCCACCTGAGTGTAAGCTAAGTTCATTCTAAGCAAAATCACTGCCAAGTTCTCTGGACCAAAATAGAACTGGAATGGTCTGGAAGACATTGGAATCTTGTGTTCTCTGTTCCAAAGCCAAAAGGGACAAATGTTGTTTTATAAGCAGAGTGTATGTGCTTGACTAGCCTGGCTGGGGTCCAGATCTCTCCCATATTAAAAATGTATGAAGCATCATGAAGAGGAGAATCAGACAATGGCCTATACAGAGTGCTAAGCAGCTGAAGTCTTGTATCACGTTCAAAATTCCAACAAAACGTATTCCTAATTTTAAAACTTGTATAAATTTTTTATTCTTAACAATCAAGCACTTGACACAACAGGCTACACTGAACAGACCAGCACTTAATCGAACAGGGTATGCTCTTCTGTTAACTGCAATAAACATTCTTGACCAGTGGTTCTCAAAGTGGGGGTGTATTTGAAGTTAGGTGAGGAAAATAAATGAAACTTGCTTAAATACTGCAAACCCTGAGGCACAAATCAAGCCCATATCAGTCACTGAAACCATGTTAAAATTGAAGGTAGTTTTAGTTTTTGAAGGCCAAATGCTCATGTTTTAGCTAAGCCTATATTATAATGAAAAATGGACTTTTCTGGTCTGTAGGGAATAAAGTTTCCTCCAAACTTCCTTCATATCAATTCCAAAGTCGTTTGAATACTCATTAAAGTTAATCTAGTGAACAGAATGAAACCCTACATAACCGAATTAAAGTTTGTTTAAGGGAATTAGTTCATTTCTGATGTCTTTAGCCCTGTCTGTTACATTTAGGTTAAATAAACAGAATAAATCATTTGGATATCCATTTAACAACACAAAATTCTGGCAAAACAGACTGGGGTACTTATACAGCACTCCAGTCTTACTGCGAATTTCACAGTCAAAAGTGACCATGTCTGACAGGTAAACAGCTAATTTCAAGATTTCTTTGAAAAAAAAAAGGAAAAATGTGTAGGTAGCATGTTTGACCTTACATTTAAAACCGTGCCTCTAGGTTGTTGCAAAGAAATAATCAGTGCTACATACATAAGCCCATTGCAAATTGCTTGGACAGTGCTGTGTTGACAGGATGACTAAGGGTGTACATGGTACCTTAGGAATAGAATATGTCTACAATAAATTACAACTAGTAACAACAGTACTTTTAAGACATATCCACAATAAAAGTGCAAATAAAGTGTGTTTGGCACAATATAATTGTCAACAATGTGGTTTACATCAGCAGATTCACATAACATATCAAAGTCCCTACTTTTTTACAGACTTTAAGGACTGGAACTATCCATTTTGTAATGTTACTTAAACAATATAAGTTAATTGTGCTCTTATTTGTTTAGAGGCATTAATGTGATGTAAGTGGAAACCCAATTTGCACCATCTTGCCACAATTAGCAGAGCAAAGAAGTAATAGGGTGAAAAGCTGTACGTTTTGCATTTAAAATCAGTCAAGCCAGTGAGTCAGACTACCATTGTGCCTATCCTGCATTATCCAGCAACGTGCCAAGCAGCCTATGGTGCCAGCACTGCCCTTTGAGGAATACCAAGTATGTGTGGTGCAGCCCAGGGGATCCTGCACACAGATGCCTCTGTGTTTGTGCTAAGCCTGCAAAGACTGTTGTGTCATCAACGCAACATTAGCCAAACAATGAATACACATCTTGGTGATCAGACAGAAACATGTTTTCTGTTTTCATTAGTGTCTGTATTTGTGCTCAAACAATGATAAGTCTGAAATGATAAAAAGCATGTAGTTTCTCTTCCCTCTGCACAGAGAGGGAATTCTAATTGCTGTATTTAAGAAAGCTGTCAAAAGGATGTATGCATCTTCCCTGTACTGAGACTTACTTAAATCCACAGCTTGTTTGTAAGTCACTTATTTTTCTGTCAACCATGTATAATAATAGGGTTTTATGGTATGAAAATTTGTATATATTGTGTATACAGATAAGATGCTGTAGTGATGTATGTAGAGTCATGTTGAAGGTGGCAGTGAAGCCCATCCCAGGCAGTCTGAATATGGCACCAACACTACATTGATTTTTCTCTTTAGGAATGACCGGTCTCACAAACCAAAAACCAGCCTCAACTCATCATTAAGGCAGTGGGGTCTTTGGTGTTGATGCTCTGGTTGCTCAGGACATTTCCTCAGCACCGAGGGGTCCACTGTCCAGCTCACAACCTGCACTCATTGTCAGATGGACAGTCTTAACCAGTTCTGCTCATGCACCAATTGACATCCCTTATTCATTCAATGCCTCACACAACTTGATGTGTTGCCTGCCTGTCTGAATTGAGTTAGGTGTTGTCTTTTTGGCACAGTCTCCAGCTCCTTTATCTTAAAGATGTACCTTATTGACTGCCTCATGTGCCACTCGGTTGGAAATGGATCTTTGCTCATCCACCAACGCTGCATGTCCAGCTGCACCGGTTGTCTGAATTTTACTGCCACTGGCCGTGCATTGATGCTCAGTGGACACACCCGCTCTATCTGCAATGCATGCCTCTTTAATGGTAACCTGTCAGAATACATGCTATATGTGCTTCCAGTGGTTTGGTTTCTCTTATTGATTAGTGCAAATTTGTAATCATTCATTTAATTATTTAATTATCTATTGTTGTAAAAAAAAACGTTTTGGGCATATAAGAAAGTGGAGGCAAGAATAGTTTGCTGTGTGGATAAACTGCTGTATATGTGCTTGCATGTGTTGCTTTGTACTCAGCTGCAGCGCCAGAGTTATGATGCTCCCTGAAGCAGATGGCTGAGTTCTGTTCTGCCCAGGCAAAACGTATCCCATTAGCTTCTGAAAATTAATGGGTTTTGCGTTTTAGTTAAGAGCCTAGAATAAACGTGACCAGCCTGCCTGGGATTTGGCATTTCTCTATCATTAATCAGCATGTCATTCTGTCAAATATTTTCCAAATGCTTCTGTATGCACACACAACTGTGCTCTCCTTTTCCATCTCATCTCACACGTATGTGTATCATGACCTTTCACCCACATAAATCTGAAAAATATATGGTTTGACTACATAATAGGGTGGCACGGTGGCTTAGTGGTTAGCATGTTTCACTCTCAGCACCAGGGATTCCCGGTTCGAATCCCCATCTGGGTGGAGTTTCCATGTTCTCCCCATGTCCGCGTGGGTTTCCTCCCACAGTCCAAAAACATGGATCAAGTCAATTGAGTTCTTTAAATTGCCCCATATAGAGTGTGTCTGTGTGAGTGAGTGTGTGCCCAGCGATAGCTTGGCACCCTGTCCTGGGTGTATCTGCCCAGCGCCCGAAACGTTGTCCCCTGGATGGGCATGGGGAACCCCCCTGTACGACCCTAATAGAGGATAAAGCGGAAGATAATGGATGGACAGATGGACTACATAATTGTCTAGAGGAAAAAGATAGATACTGTTTCAAGGTGATGTTTTAATTGTAAATAAATGTTGTGTTTAAAATAAATCTATTAACTGTATATATATATATATTATCTTAAAATAAATCAATATTAGGTCATTTTGCAGACGCTTTTATCCGAAGCGACTTATAAGGTGAGAAATGAGTTTATCACAACATCCCTGAAGCAATGAGGGTTAAGAGTCTTGCTTAAGGACCCACATTTGTTCAGTGGACCTGGGATTTGAACCCCCAACCTTCAAATTGATAACCCAATGCCCTAACCACTGAGTTACTGCTCCCTACATCTGCTCCCTAAATCTATGCAAAATATGCCTTAAGGAGGATTTACATCCCTTATGATTATAATAATTATCTAAATTAGTGTTAGTTAATGGTTGGACATATCTAATGGTATTTCTTAGAACTGAATTTTAAAGTTTCATTTACATTTTAGAAGTATTTTCACTAGGCCAGGACAAGAGGTACAGTACTTTATAGGATTATTTTTTATGCATAAATTAAGAATTAATGTCACTTCTTTTAAGGCAAAATCACATTGTCATTTAGCAGGGGTTTGCAAACTTAAGAGGATTACTTAATACCACTGAGCAGCTTGGATAATGTTTATGCAGGTTACAAGCTACATTACTACTGAAGAGATTAGCGAACAATTAAAATACAATAAGAGACGTGTAAAAGTTACAGTTTAAGAATAAACATATGTGTATTAATCCAATAAAACTGTATTTGATTTTTTTTAATTAAAAATAACACTTTGAAATTTTGTGCTGTAATTTATTTTTTTTTCACAGCCAACAATTACTTTAAAATTATGGTTATTTTATGTTAAAGGTATATATCCTTTCAAATTGTTTATGATTCATTTAGATTATTATTAAAAAAGCACTTATGAACAATAATAATATGAACAATAACATTACTGTTGAAGAGCAAACCACTAAATATTGAACAAAACAATGTCTAAACCTCAAATGAATTGAAAATTTGAAAGGTTATTATTTAAAACTACAATTTACACACAATTTCTATAGACATTCCCATCAGAACAGACTTAATGCTGCAGAAATAATGGTTTTATTATTTAGTAGCATAAATAACCTGAAGTTGTTGCATAGTTATACAAGCATTTAATCTAATATTTGTTAAAAAATGATTTTGAAATAAAATATTCATAAGAATTTGCATTTAAAATCTGAGTTAATATAACATCAGTGAAAGTCGAGTAGATGTCTCTGCTGAATGAGTGTTTTAGCACTTTTAGCCATAACAACCATAAAAAAACAGGCCACAGATGGGAGAATTGAAAACCTGATTAACACTGTGTACAAAGCAGCAATTATTCAGGACTGGAAACATCAAAGCTGGATTAAATTATGGAAAATAAAGATGCCCTCATAAATATTGAATTTATCCTAGTATCTCCTTGTTGCAGTATATTTCAGGTAAACAACTTTCAGCTTAGTATGCATTACCATTCCACTTTTTTTTGACTTGGCCAGTGTACAGGGATTAGACGATGGCAGACCTATTTGTAATATGTAATCGTTTTTTATTAGACCACTTAGACTGCCTTAGACATGTTTTCCCTTAGGCTAGATTTTGACCTCACACCACTAATCGTTATATAGCAACAGCAACATAAATACATTCAGACCTTTCATTTAAAAAGAAAAAAGAAAGAAGCCCCCTTGAAGCTTTTAGGCTACATGCTCAAAATATGAGGTCCCATTTGATGTTTGATGTTTTTCACTGATTTTTATTCTGGAAGACTAAGATGGAAAGAAAAAAAGGGACAGCTAATGTGTGAGATCAATATATCTGTGCAATGCCGATGAAAATGCCTAGAGCAAAATTCAATACACATTGTAATGTTTAGTTTAAATGAAAACCCCTTTACTTTCATAACACTACTTTTATTTAATTGTTTCTGTTAACATTTTTACAGTTTTGTGTAGAACATTCCTAAACAAGTGGAGACTCTGACAGTCTGAAATTAAAAAGCATACATTTATATTGGATTTTAAGTAGAGAAAGTATTTGGTAAGTTATTTTTAAATATAGCCAGCTTCTTACAGGGGAAATAATCCCTAATTACAGAATAAATATGAGAAATTAAAGGTGTAATTATAGATTAAGTATATGCTAAAAACTTAAATTATAGACTTTTTAACAAGTAATTACAAGATAAATACGAGTAAGATGTAAGAGCCCTAATAGAGAATAAAGCGGAAGATGATGAATGAATGAATGAATGAATGAATGAATGAATGTTGGGTATGACTTAAAATAAAGACTTTAATTAAATCAGCTTTTATAGTTGACCTGGCAAATTCGTGTTTCCATTATAAATACTGTTCTCTGTCAACAAATCTTGTCCATTTATATTGCCACTATGTAATAATACAAAAACAGAGCTGGGCTAAAATCGGATCATGTGTGGACCAACCATCTCATTAGAGCAGGGACAAGCAAAAAGGATGATATGATGGAACCTTGTGATGAGCAGCAAGTGTGTGGAAGGTTATAAATGTTTATCCTCCCAAAGATCATTCTGAAATTGCATTGTGAGTGGGGAAGATTCTTATAGCACTGCAGGCAGAGTATTAGATTTCTCAAAAAGTCAATAGAGAGCTTCATCATTAAAGTGAATAAATATTCTTGCCTCTCAAAGATATTTGGAGTCCTGCTTGCTTAGCTGTGGCTTTTTTATTACCAACAATATATTGCTGACACACACTGTTTTGCCCAATACTCTCCCATATGAAATGGAATGGGAGGGAACAAGAAAAGTTGCCAATAACACAAAAATGACTTTATTTGAGTAAAACACTTTACCTTGTGTATCTTCCACAAGTTCCCTGCGCATTTAAAACAGGACTGAAGTAATAATGTATTAGTCTTGTGTCATATACAGCTTTACGATTCTGTGAAAGTAATCTGCACGGGACTGAATGAAAACTCCAAAAAGAGCGACTATAAGCAGTGGAATAGTATATCATGTCATGGGTTCCCCACCAGCAATTCCTCTTCAGCTCATAGTAAGTGATCAATGTTTTCTATTACAGAAGGGTTTCAAGTGAAACATTGCTTATAAAATAAAACTAGAAGGGTTAAATACTAGCAGTTAATACAACATTTGAGAAAGCTATTGTTCTGTGTGTCAAACACAGATGTTATCTTTTGGTAGTTATTGCTGTTTCAGTAAAGAATAGACGAAATGAAATTGAGGGGCAGTGTAGCTGTACATTTCCTATTAGATGTAACATTAAGTATTATTTTAGAAATTTCCAGATGTAAAAAATCTATTTAAACTTTTATCCAAACCAAACCAAAGATTTAAACCACTTATTCTGATTGGGATGCAAGGGGGGCCAGAATCTGGCCCTGCACTCATAGGGCAAATGATGGGAAAACAGACACTTTGCCATGTTTGTAATTTTTTTTGTTTGTTTTATATTAAATCACTGTTTTAACATAAATAAATAAATATTAACAAACTATTTTATACAATTTTCATATCTGTGTTTTCTTACACTTGAAATAACCTGATATATATATATATATATATATATATATAGGCGGCACGGTGGCTTAGTGGTTTAGCACATTCGCCTCTCAGCACTAGGGATTCCCAGTTCGAATCCCCATCTGGGTGGAGTTTCCATGTTCTCCCCGTGTCTGCGTGGGTTTCCTCCGGGTTCCCCGGTTTCCTCCCACAGTCCAAAAACATGGATCAAGTTAATTGAATTCTCAAAATTGCCCCATTTAGAGTGTGTCTGTGTGAGTGAGTGTGTGCCCAGCGATGGATTGGCGCCCTGTCCTGGGTGTATCTGCCCAGCGCCCGAGATGTTCTCCCCTAGATGGGCATGGGGAACCCCACCGCGACCCTAATAGAGGATAAAGCGAGAGATAATGAATAAATAACATTACTGCAGACTGATGCACTGGACTGTAATGAAAAAACATATTTCAGGGTGGTATATTTAAGTTCTGGAGTGTGTTTTATAATTTTAGGCCCATAAACAAACTAATCTGAAATATATTATTTTTTTTCTCTTTCTTTGTTTCTCTCTTGTTTGAATCAGAATAATTGCCCAAGAATTGTATCTAACTTATTGGTGGCAGTAAGTTCCTATTAGTATGCCAGTGACTCCCAAAACTTCAAGACCGAATCCATATAAGGTAATGAAAGAGATGAGACTAGGGCCACTTGTCTATGGTCTTGAGACTGACACCAAACCTGAGTATGACAACACAAGCTAAGAAACATAGGATACTGTAAGAGCATACACTGTATTTAAACCTGCAACACTTAGGATTTTTTTTTTTTTTTTAAGTTTTAACTAAAAAGCCAATAATTAGCCTTTTTCATAAAATTACAATATATACACAGATTATTCTACTACTGAGAATTAAAGCACAATATCTATATCGTCATTCCAATAATAACAACAATGCTGTATCTGCAGTAGGATATATCAGGGGACTTTACCATTTCTTGTTTGTGAGTGTGATTGTTGTTTATTTTGCTCACACAGCAAATTTGTGTGCCCTGATGCACAGAGATAGCCAATAAGGCAATTGGTATTCACGTAAGGTGTCACATTAATGGGGTGGCAGGAAGCTTTGAGAAGGCATAGACACAATTTACATCCAGCCACCCCACCATGTCAAAGTTAATTAGATAATTTATGAGGAGGCAGCAGATAGTGGCAAATGAAGACTTAGCTGTGTTAGTTATACTGTACAAACAAAATGGTCTCCAAACCGATTAAACATGGCTCTCTACTGCATCATTCCAAATGAATTAATTACCCTGGAGAAAATGAATCCTATTGTTACTGCGTTAAAGAAAGGAACATAAAAGTGAAAGGAAAGTTTATAGTCTAGAGTCTATTATGTCCGAGAATATACCAAGCTTAGAAAATAGAAAAAAATATTTAGTGTGTTTTACAGCTAGATTTATAAAGGGATAAATGGGAACAATCCAGTCCTATTGTGGTTCCAACCAATGTCATTATTGCCATGATTTACTGAAAAGTATTTCAGAAATTACGAGTGCTGGGGTACTGAGAAAAGTATGGTTGCACAGGGGAAAGTTAAGGGACAAGTTACATTTAGCCATACAATAATATTTTACATTTATATGACTATATGTCACTATAATCATATTAGCAATGTCTACATTTAAAGCACAGAGATCCATCTTAAACAGACAGATGATACATGATGAATACCTTCATACAAGGTATTTGTCATGGTAAATAAAAAAAATAAGAATTAATAAAGAATGAGTGGTAAGACATGGGTTAAATGGCAGAGATTGTAACATGAATATTTCATCCATATCAACAGGGATGAATCTAATGTAGATGCATATGTACCTGACAACAATCAATGATCCATAAGCAAATACATTTAAGCTCAGACCATGCTTGCATGCTCACTGCTTGGTCATCATACTTACATGGAGGGCTGTCACCTTCTGGCAGATGAGGCTTTTTCCTTAAGGGTGGTGCTTTGTTAGAATGCATTATCCACACTGGCCATGCTCAGGTGATTTTCATTAGGTATCCAGTTTCATTCTTGATGTTTATTGGCAGTAAAAATTCATCCCCTTTGAGCATTGTGGTGTGAGGGTACAGTGATTTGGGTCACATACATTATAGTGTATGCTTTTGGTCGCAGTGGGATGTGTGCTTTAAGGTATTTTATGCGTTATAGTAGTAAATCTCCAGAGGTATTTATACGTTGTGTTCATCATGATATTTTTATTAAACATCATCCCTTTTGTCTCGTGTGGTATTCTGTTTCATGTGATCAGGTTTTTTATTCCAACGAGCCGTATACAATGCCAATCCATTACAGACTTACTTTGTGGAGGGCTTAACCCTGAGACAGACCATGTCCCACTTTGTACTACAGTACCTTTTATTCGTTATTCTATTTTATTTTCTCTCACTTTTTTACTTTTCTTTTTTTACTTTGGTTCTTGTCAAGATGACAGTGTCCTCTTACACCGTCTGATTATCATGCATTCTGGAGAATTCAAGATGCCCTTTCTATCTATTTCAATTGCTACCATTAGGCCAGAACTGGAACATATGTGGAAATATCTGACACCAATCACTGATCCAGCATGTGCGTATTTAGGTAAACATCATTAGGTGCTCATCACTGAGTAGATTTTCACATGCATGGTGGCATGCCTGCTGTGCAACAGGCTGCCAGACACTGTGCCATAATGAATGGCCCCAGTTCCAAACAGGCAGATGTTACTTGTTTTGTGTTATAGAGTAGCACTAGGCATGTGACTGTAGCTGACCATCCTGTATTGAGAAGGGGTAAGCAGTCAGATGCAAAGACTGATTGGTCAACGTGGTGGAAGCAAGTGAGTCCCTATCTTACTAGTGGATAAGGTTTGTTTTTCTTGTGTAGCCAAAGTGGCTAGAGTAAATGAAGTTGCCCCTATCATCTTAGAATCACTGTTAGAATCACACACACTTTTTATTTTATTTCACACTTTTTACACTTTTCTTTTCTTTTTTAGTAATAGGAATGCTCTCAGGGTGTATGGTATGGTACAATACAGTAAGGTACGGTGTTGTAGTAGAGGTGGCATGTTTTTTATGTACAGCTTTAAAAACAGTATAAAAACAGTTATACTTTGTTTTTAACTTTTATTGTACAATTCCTCGTAATTGGGGTAGTCATTGTAATCTTCCACCATGTCATTTTGGTAAAAGGTTCAATCACAACAAAGCACAAATAGGTGCTAAAACACATACAGCATGACTGGTGCTCCAAACACAGTCTCATGCTAATGACCTCTTTACATTCTGAATAAAACAGGATTATGATCTAAAATATTTGAAATTCAATTTTCACCTTGGCGGCACGGTGCCTTAGTGGTTAGCATGTTCTCCTCTCAGCGCTAGGGATTCCCGGTTCGAATCCCCATCTGAGTGGAGTTTCCATGTTCTCCCCGTGTCCGCGTGGGTTTCCTCTGGGTTCTCCGGTTTCCTCCCACAGTCCAAAAACATGGATTAAGTTAATTGAATTCTCAAAATTGCCCCCTATAGAGTGTGTCTGTGTGAGTGAGTGTGTGCCCAGCGATGGATTGGCGCCCTGTCCTGGGTCTATCTGCCCAGCGCTCGAGACGTTCTCCCCTGGATGGGCATGGAGAACCCCACCGCGACCCTAATAGAGGATAAAGCGGGAGATAATGAATAAATGAATTTACACCTTAGATCTACAATGAAGCATGACATTCTGTTGCATTTTAAAAATAGATTTCTAGATTGCATTATATTTAATGTCATTATTATTTTTACACAGGAAAATGAGAAACAAATACTGTATATTAGACTGAAGTTTCCTAACACCATCACATTGATTCTCATTTCCTTGAGGAAAGCAAATATTTTCCTTTTGTAGTATGAAGGTCAGTTGAATATTTAATTCAAGCACACAACACTTTTTCTAATCAGTGATTCCAGTCATACTCCATGTTCAGCTGCTCTTATCAATGTGTAAACAATGGCTCTATTCCTCTCTCCTATCCACCTTTTAATCCACTTCATTAATGAGCTCTGTAGACCAAGAGTCGTCTCACAGGTACGAACATACTGAACAATAAGAAGCACTGAAATTGAACTACTTTCATTTACAGCATGCCCAAATAGCTTAAGAATCAATATATCACACTTTTCACTTAACAGTTTGCTGTCTATGTCTAACCGTATGCCCCATATCCCAATTCAAGCCCTGAGATCCACAGCTGAGCCATGTACCATTTGTGCACATAACACAACTGTGTCCACTTTGAGGGTCATCACTCTCTTTCCCTGTCCCAACCTGTCAAGCCCTCAAACAATAAAACTGAATTAAGGACCCAGTGGGTTTTAACAACACATGATGAATTGCAACCAGTTTAAAGAGCTACGCAAATACTCAACAAAATATTATTTTTGAAAAAAATAATTGACAATAGATGCCCTCAGCTTAAGAGCTGTTTGGATATTTTTTTTAAACTTCCCTTAGGCATTTTTATATTCAGACAGCTTAACACAGCAAAAACTCCATCTTCTTTTAAATGTATTTCAGCCTACTTTTCACATAAAAAACTGATTTGGACCTCAATATCATCTGTAATAAAGCAAGAGCTTAAGATATTATTTTTAATAACTGTTTTTGTTGGGGGAAGCAAGGGTACAGTGTTACCAAGATTTGATTTGTACACAATCACTGGTATTTATGAATTTTCAGAGCAATTTAAGACATCCTACTTGTGGTCCCCCATCCGAATTATACTGATGTATTTCCTTTAAAAGGTGTTCAATCAATAATGCTGGTGGAGAAACTGCTGGTAACTATTCTAGTGCTTAGCGGGTTAAACATATTCAGGAAGCATCCTGAATATGCAGGCAAGCAAACCAACCAATTGCCTAGGGCCCAGACCTGAAGAAGATAAATAATGTGATGAAAACATTTGCTTGTAAAAGGGGTATGTTTTCAAATGTTTCTTGAAAATGCTAAATGTCTCACACTATATAATTCCAGTAGTGATGAAAGGTATGGAGAGGAAAGATTGATAGAAGTGAGATAGGAGCACAGGATGGCAGTTGCTACTAGAGTGCAGTGACTAAGGCAGTGAGTGGAACAGAGAGTATAGATAAGAAGAAGCAGAGATTGTTTTGTATGCCAATGCAGAGTCCTGATGTAAGAATCTACTGAAAGCCAACAAAATGAATCAAGCAGGAGCATTACATGGGCTCGCTTTGAGCTGTTGAACATCAGGCAATTTGCAGATTTCAGGATCAGCTGCATAGGTTTGATCATACAAGATGGGAGTCAGGCATTTCTGCGCAAAATTAATATATGGCATTTTATTTGCATAATACAGAATTGGATTGTGTTTGTTGATGCTGCAGACTGTGTTAGATGACAATGATTTTCAATTATGGTTTACTTCCAAATCTAGGAGGACATGGTTAAAATTGTAGCATGATAGTGTTATTCTAAAAAATAGGCTGCAGCTGAGGTCAGCTGCATTTTTCATCTGCTTCTGCATTATACAATCTTTTCACAAACCATAGAGCTACTTTATGTACAGTTGTACATGTGATGCAGAGAAAGCTTTTGGTTGTCCACAATTCTCTAAAACCAAAATAATTAACATTTATCTTTGCAATTCACAATAATGTACATTTTTATTTTCTTTTGCTTTTATTGCAATAGGGATGCATAAGACTAGTGAAGGCAGCAAAGAGGAGTCTTTAAAGGACAACTTTATGCATAATGCATACTACTTTAGCTGCATTACAAGGTTTGGGACACAGCTATAAGATTTCCTTAGATAGTGTGAGGCTTAATTGCCTGTTTTTGTAAGAAGGTCTAAATTTATTTTAAAAAACATATACAGGGTTCAAATGTTTGTTTTTTTCTCAGATGCCAGATATACTTCAGTTAAGGCTGTTTTCCACTGAAGTCTTTACTTCTGTGTGTCCCTTGATCAACACTTGGCAACTCACATATTTCATCTTAGCATTTGGTATATTTCTTTGTAGGGAGCTCTGTTTTTCGTGATTTTTAAACACTAAAGAGGCAGTCAATCTAAAGTCCATCCACCTACAAAAGGTTCTTTACCTGTGGCTTGACTACATTGTTATATTTTTTTCCTGAAACGTGACTTTGCGCATATTTGTGTGGCCTGTGGTGTCTTCTACAAAAGTTCTACAAAAACAGCCCTTGATGACACATTGCCTTTTACTTTTCACATATACTCAAAAGTAGCACTGTGGAGACCAACCTTTTAGTACGTGGACTGACTACTACTTAGTATTTCTGAATACTAAGTAAAGGTTTGTGAACAGTTCCTTACACTAGATTGTAATTTCTGTATCTAATCAGATCAAAAGCTATAAAAATTTAAGTCAAAATGTGAATTAAATTTGCACTCTTTGTTTGAAGCCTGGTCGATGTTAAACTCACAAGCTCCACCGCCTCTTTTTAATTTATATTTCCTATAAAATTCCTAACATCCTAAAGATAAAGGTTATTTTGATTTACATCTCAAAATCTCTGTTGATTATCAAAAAATAAACATTTGAACTGGTTATAATATTTGCATCATGTATTTTCATGCTGCATACATGATAAATTCAAGGGCAAACGACTGTTTACGTCTTTTTCAATTGAAATTTAAAATGCAGGTGATTTTTGGAAAGCGCCCCAGAATCTTTTGACTGCTCATTAAAACCAAAACATCCACTTTAATATTTTTTAAACATTTTATATATACACTGTTTAGAATATTTTGAAGGTATTACAAATAGGGTAAATAAATTTGCTTTCTGCAGCCAGATTATTTTCTGCAACTACGACTTTTAGATTAAAAAATAAGTCACACATTTTGTTGCATTGTGATTATCCATGACATTTATAAATTATTAAAAGCCAAGAGAATGTCACGGCATCTATTTGTAGATTTGCCTGCAGAGCAAAGACACACTTAAGCTCAGTTTCTACTTTCTTTTTTTTGCATGTGTCTGCTTAAACATGTAGAAACATACTCAACAATTTAATTAATAGACTGGAATGGAAGTGCATGCTGGGTATTTTTAATACATTACATTGCCAAAAAATCTTTAAATAATGTCAAGATTTGCTGACAGCAAAATTAAAATTAACATTTAACATTTATATAAAGGTTTAATCATATATTCTTAAGGATTTTTAGGAAATAGTTGTTATTCATGGTTATTGAACCTTTTTTAGCTGGGTTGACTCTGTTGG
>JAFMOD010000047.1:2752352-2778674 GCA_019802435.1 Corydoras maculifer | reverse complement strand
GATGGATTGGCGCCCTGTCCTGGGTCTGTCTGCCCAGCGCCCGAGACGTTCTCCCCTGGATGGAACCCCACCGTGACCCTAATAGAGGATAAGCGGAAGATAATGAATGAATGAATGAAAAGGATAAATAAACTTAAAGTGTGTGTGTGGGGGGGGGGGTGGGGGGGGTTAAATATAAAAGCACATTAGTGGCCTCAATCCTAATTTCTGCCATCACTATATGCTGTGCAAATAATGGAAATAACGGAGCTTAATCTGCTTGATTGTGCGGTGCAGACAGCGCAGGCCGAAGGTTCGAATCCGAGCTCGGTCGTGACATCAGTACTGTCACAAGACGGGAAACTGGGGTGTGATGCATTATGGGAAGGAGAGAGTGAGCGGGTGCTCCGCAGACTGCTGTGTGATCTGAGGAGCGTCGCGTTTCTCTCCGCAGCCCGCAGCCCGCAGCCAGCAGCCCCACCGGACCTGACAGCAGCCCGCAGCCAGCAGCCCGCCACCGGAGATGGACTGAGCGGAGCCAGCGAGCCAGCCAGCGGGGTATCGGCTACTATGACAGGCGCGGTGCACCTCCTCCTCCTCCTCCACGTCAGCTGTAAGTCTGTGGGTGTTGTGTCGGGGACGCGCTCGCCGTTTCGGGGACGGTCTCTGATTCCGGGTCGTTGGGCGACACGCTGTTCGATCTTTCCGCCTCCTCACATCTGCAACGAGCCTCCGCACGCTGCCCCCGGCGCGCCATTGCCGTCTCGTTTGCAGGCAGACAGGCAGCGGAGCAGCGGGGCGGGCAGACAGGCAGCGGGGCGGACATGCCTCCGTCGACGCGCTCCGGTGGAAGGTTGTCTCCGCAGTGAGAGCCCGCTGGCTTCCTGACGTTCTCCGAACCAAACGCAGCCCGTTAGCCGTTAGCCGATTAGCACTTCCTGGTTTTAACAAATAGCTTACGCTGCATCCAGAGCTCGAGCAGCTGGACTCGACTGAGTGGAAGTTCCGACTCCATTTCTTACTCAAATCCGATAATAATCTTTAAAACGAACCTCTATAAAACATTTTTGAGGGCAGACCGAGAAGGTACGTTACCTTAACACCATAAAGATCCATATTTGGTTCATGTAGAACTTTTGGGCATGAAGCTGGTTCTGTGCCAAATGATGTTACATTTCAGCTACTTTAATTACGTTATACTAGCTTTTCTAAGAAAAAAACAAGCTAAATTTATATTAAAATCTATTCAAAGTTTTCTATAACAACATTTCTAAGGGCTGACAGAGAGGGTGCATTACCTCAATAGCATAAAGAACCGTATTTGGCTCTTATAGAACCTTGGGGCACAAAGCTGTTTTGTAAAAAATAAATCACTTTAATTACATTATACTATTTTTTTATGAAAGAAACCTGATAGACAGGTGCATTAATAACATAAAGAATCATATTTGGTTCATGTAGAACCTTTGGGCATGATTCTATAAAAAATAAAAAATAAAAAAAAACATTTTAGATGTTAGAGCTATGTAAATTACATTATACTATATTTTTTTCTAAGTAAAAAACGAACTAAATATTAATGAACTAAGTGTTAATATTATTTAATGTTAAGTTTTCTATAAATACATTTTAAGTGCTGACAAAGAGTGTATGTTACCCTAATACCATAAAGAAAATGTAGAAAAAGTTATATTAAATTGTATTCAAAGTTTTCTATACATACTTTTTTGAGGGCTGACTGTGTGCGTTACTGGGGTGAGACATTTTATTTATTTTTTTTGCAGATTTCAAATCAAATGGCACGTAGAAACTCTAGATACTTGTAGAAAATCTTTTCAGAAGAGTGCCATTAAGTTAACTTGTGTTAATACAGTGTTTTTCAACAAATATTAAGAATGGAGTTATTGTTGTGGCCATTGTTGTGTAACAATCCTATATGTGTCCATTTTGCAGGTTCTATCTGTGTTTGTATCGGCTACTTTCGAAATCACACTGTTTACCCAATCCGAAAAAATGCCTTTTAATAAATTAGTGAAAATATCCCCAGGGACTGAATGTGTGTGTGAATATGTTTGTGTGTCAACCCTGTGATGGTCCAGGGTGTTTTTTTGCTTTACAGCCCTCGCATCTTGAACAGGTTAAGCAGGTTAGAAAGTGAATGCAGAAATGTATTTTGTATTAGAGGATGGGAGGGTGTCCCACTGACTTTTTTAGCAAGTCATCCAGCAGAAATCACTGTAAAAAAGCTTAGAGTTAAGGTGTGTTACCTTTGAATTAAGACAGATGTGTCCCGAATGACTTTCAATGCCAAAGCCAGATCTTGTTTAATGAAGTCTGTGATTGTGGAATACCATGTGTGGATCAGTGAGAAAAGTGTTACATGTTTTAAGCAAATTATACACACGTTGCACAACAAGCATTCTTGTTAAGAAAAAAATTAATGTAGCAAATAGTTTTATTGCTTTTGAGATGGGCTAAAATCTTTTTTTTTAGAAATTAAACTCATTAAGATATGCTAAGCATTTCATCAATCATGTTTTACTACTGGTGGCACGGTGCCTTAGTGGTTTAGCACGTTCGCCTCTCAGCGCTAGGGATTCCCGGTTCGAATCCCCATCTGGGTGGAGTTTCCATGTTCTCCCCGTGTCTGCATGGGTTTCCTCCGGGTTCTCCGGTTTCCTCCCACAGTCCAAAAACATGGATCAAGTCAATTGAATTCTCAAAATTGCCCCATATAGAGTGTGTCTGTGTGAGTGAGTCTGTGCCCAGCGATGGATTGGCGCCCTGTCCTGGGTGTATATGCCCAGCGCCCGAGACTTTCTCCCCTGGACAGGCATGGGGAACCCCACCGTGACCCTAATAGAGGATAAAGCGGGAGATAATGGATGAATAAATGTTTTACTACTCTATATCCTCATCTCATCTCATTATCTCTCTACGAGGGTTGCACTGACCTAATAAAACCTGCTCTATGGTGACACTATCGGGGTCCTGACCATTAGAGAACCGAGCAAAGGGTACTGACACAGTATGTACACAAACAGATGGACTACAGTCTGGAATTGTAGATCTATAAAGTCCATCTTTAGAGTGAGTGGAACTGATAACATGGACAAAGTGGAGCAAACAGGAGTGTGTCCAAACCTTATACTATTACTGTATATAAGTGTGGAATCCCATCTTACCAAATTAACCCAGGGAGGAATTGTGTCTTGCATTTATGATACAATTTGGCACTGAGCAAAAATTCACAAAGTTGGATCTGGTGTTACTAGGCTATTTTCAGCTGTAATGATAGATGTTAAAGTACTGAATAGGAACTAGCTTGGTGCGGATTTCTTGTTTTGAAATTTGAATACACAAAGAGAACATGCTACACAATAGACTCAACAGATCCAACAATAGCAAAATGCCCAAAAGTACACATTCTGGTCATGTAATGCATACATTCAAATTACACAGTTCAAAAGGTTTGTGTTAAAGGGATCAAGGTTTAATATAAAATTGTTTTGCCATGCACTTTAACATGATGCACAGCAATTGTGTACTGCTGATCTTTACTTCCATGGAAAAGGCTTGTTACCCGTCATTGCGTTCAAACCAAAATACATGCTTAATTTGGTTAAATACACCAGGTGCTGGTATCTGTTGATTTAGAAAATCCAACATGGGTGTTCCTCTTTCACTTGTTTTTGTGCTTAGATACGTCATCCGGCTTGGCAAGTGTGCAGGGTTTCTTTTTCCCCCAGGCATGGTGGGTTTCAAACTTTGAGCCAGATGTAAAAAGAATGGAGGTTGAAAATGTTACTTGGCTAGTCCTGTTCTCAGGCTACATTGAGCCTCACAAGCAGGATATCAAATGGGCATACTGGTAGATTATGTCTTAAAATAATGTTCTAAAAAGAATTGTTTAATTTCATTAATAGTTAGAGGAAAATTAACCGGGGTGAAAATCCAGGGTGTGTCACAAAGTGGTTGCAGCATAGGTAAAGTGTACAGCCTTTCTCAGTTTTTGTCATCACATTTTAAGATGAAGGCAAGAGTTTTATTTTTAAGGTGAGCATGATATAAATGTTTTTGTATAATACTGATATGTTGTATTATCAAACAGGTTTTGAGGGTTGTATTTTTCCAGGAAATGTTTAGTGTTTAACATGTTTAGTGATATGTTTCCTAAACCATCTGTCATCTCTCTATTACAAGGTACAAAAGTTAAACCCAACAGAACCCACTACTGTTAGAAATCAGGCCTTGACCAGTGACATCTGGACAAACATTTCCCAAGATCATTACCCGACACTGAGCACAGAACACAGTATCAGTGGGGGTCAGTCTACACTAACAGGAACAATGTTAGCTGAAAGACTGTCATTTTGCTGGGATTTGGCAATAATTTGACTAACATTCTGCACATAAACACCCTCACCGCATTAGTGTCACTGCAGAACTGACAATAAAAAATTCAGCACACAAATTATACCTGTTCTGTGATGGTCCTGACCAATAAGGAACAGAGAACCAACAGGGGACTAACAAAAACAAAGGAAACAGATTGACTACAGTCTGTTGTTATAAATTCAATTAAAATTCAGTTAAGTCAATTCATGTTTGTTGTATAAATAATATTAAAATGAAAATAAATAGGGGATTTTCATTCATTCATTCATTCATTATCTCCCGCTTTATCCTCTATTAGGGTCGCGGTGGGGTTCCCCATGCCTGTCCAGGGGAGAACGTCTCGGGCGCTGGGCATATACACCCAGGACAGGACGCCAATCCATCGCTGGGCACACACTCACTCACACAGACACACTCTATATGGGGCAATTTTGAGAATTCAATTGACTTGATCTATGTTTTTGGACTGTGGGAGGAAACCGGAGAACCCGGAGGAAACCCACGTGGACATAGGGAGAACATGGAAACTCCACCCAGATGGGATTCGAACCAGGAATCCCTAGCGCTGAGAGGCAAGCGTGCTAACCACTAAGCCACCGTGTCGCCCAATAGGGGATTTTAATTATAATTAATATTATTTTAATGCTTTTATGTTTAGATTAAGTATTTCCTTATCAGTCAGTGATGAGAGGGTTGTATAATACTGGATTGTTAATATGGTATATGAGTAAAGTTTCAGATTTTTTGCAGTCTGAAATAATTTTAATAATTAATTTTAAAATGTTTACTTGTGTTTGTTTTATCCACAGATTGTATGCTGCAACTGTCCTGCCTCTGAACACAAGGCCTTATGGAATTATTACCAGGCAGCTTTGATACACAGTCCATGTTTACATTTCAAAATTCAAGAACCAGGAGTTGAAATTCCACTTTTTATAAGTGACGTCTACACATCTCTTTTTTTCTGGAGATTAAACCTGCCATTATACATTTTTTACTCTGTTTTATCCTTTAATCCCACTGGGTTAAGGCTTATCATGAGATTCCGAATTTATAAGAGAAAAGTGGTGATCCTAACTCTGGTGATAGTAATCTGTGGCTTTGCATTTTGGAGCAGTGGACATACAAAGCAGAAAAAAGATAGTGCTTTGTACCTTAAAGAAATTGAGACTGTTAAGCGGAGTAGCATTAGCAGCCTGGCACAGGTAACAGTACCAGTGACTCGGAAACCAGTGAACGATACGCTTCCAGAGAAACCAGTCGTGCCCAAGCCTGACGTGGATAACACCACTCTTTTATACCGGGGGCTTGTATTCCAGCTTAATTTTGACCAGACCTTGAGAAATGAGGACAAGTTCAAGTCAGTGCGACAGAAGGATGACTTAGTGATAGTCGTACAGGTCCACAACCGCCCAGAGTACCTAAAGCTGCTTGTTGAGAGCTTGAGAAAGGCTAAAGGAATCGAGAACGTCCTACTTATATTCAGCCATGACTTCTGGTCCCCAGAGATCAATGAAATAGTGTCATCCATTGACTTCTGCCTTGTCCTTCAGATCTTTTTCCCATTCAGCTTTCAGTTGTATCCTCATGAGTTCCCTGGAAGTGACCCAAGAGACTGCCCCAGAGATATTTCCAAGAAAGATGCCTTAAAATTGGGCTGCATTAATGCAGACTACCCCGACTCTTTTGGACATTACCGTGAGGCCAAATTTTCCCAGACCAAACATCACTGGTGGTGGAAGCTGCATTTTGTGTGGGACCGAGTTCATGTATTAAAGGATCACAAAGGACTGATGCTGCTTATTGAGGAAGACCACTACCTGGCCCCGGACTTCTATTACCTTCTTAAACAGATGATCTCCCTGAAGCAGGAGCAATGCGCCGACTGTGACATTATCTCACTAGGGAGCTATGGGCATCTTGCCTATTCTACGAAGGCCAACCGAGTGGAAGTCAAAGTTTGGAAGTCAACGGAGCACAACATGGGAATGGCCTTAGACAGGCAGACATACCAAAAACTTATTAAATGCACCGACACCTTCTGCACTTATGATGATTACAACTGGGACTGGTCCTTACAGCACCTAACTGTGGCCTGTCTTCCAACTTTTTGGAAGGTCATGGTTAGCGAAGCGCCCCGCATCTTCCATGCCGGGGATTGTGGCATGCACCATAAAACGGCTAGTTGCATGCCCAACACGCAGAAGCTAAAGATAGAAAACATTCTGCAGAGCAGTGTGCACCAGCTCTTCCCCAAACAGCTGCTTATTACGAAGAGACTGTCTGGCCCAGGGGCTGGCGGATTAGCCCCTCATGTAAAAAATGGAGGATGGGGCGATATCAGGGACCATGAACTCTGTAAGAGCTACGTCCGGTTACAGTGACCTTGTTTTTTCTTTCTGGTTTGTTGGTTCGCTCTATTTGCATCCTCTATTGAAAGCCTTTACAAATTCTTAACTATTTCTTTACATTGCCTGTTTTGTTGAAATATTCTAAATAAAACGCTCTGTTGGATTTGACTCTGGTGATTTTTCTTTGATATCATTTGTCAAATGTTTTGTCAATTGATGATACCCAAATACATCTTTTTGTTTAAACATGGGCCTCTCAGCTCTAGAGATTCCCGGTTCGAATCCCCATCTGGGTGGAGTTTCCATGTTCTCCCCGTGTCTGCGTGGGTTTCCTCCGGGTTCTCCGGTTTCCTCCCACAGTCCAAAAACATGGATCAAGTCAATTGAGTTCTCCAAATTGCCCCATATAGAGTGTGTGTCTGTGTGAGTGAGTGTGTGGCCAGTGATGAATTGGTGCCCTGTCCTGGGTCTATCTGCCCAGCGCCCGAAACGTTCTCCCCTGGATGGGCATGGGGAACCCCACCACGGCCCTAATAGAGGATAAAGCGGGAGATAATGAATAAATGAATGAACGAATGAAGGTTTAAACATGAATCTTTATGTCTAAAGATAGAAAAACGAATGCATCCCAACATCCCAACCTGATTCGATCTGTAAGGAGGAACCGTGCAGTGGTTTCTGTCTGTTTTGCTGTATTTGGGCAGGACTGGTGTGCCATCGTTATTGAAATAATAAATTCTGAATTATTCCATCTTATTTAAACATAACCTAGAGCTCCCATTAGCACCAGAAATTTAATTATCTGCTTTTTATTAATGGAAATGGATACAAACTGTCTTCATCACTGTTAAATCACAAAAATTATATGTTTAAAGATTATTATACTTATTAGTACATAATGTACAACAAAGTAATATTTGTGTACTACAAAAAAATTGCTCAGATTTTGAAAAGGATTATCAGATAGAGTATTTTTTGAAAGTGGAAACGGTAGCTCAGTCGTTTCTGGTTCAGTTTTTAAACATGCCATTCTGGCTGTTTTTAGTGTAGCACATATTCCTGGCCTATATAAATTCCAAAGCTTCACCCCTATGAGACACATTGTCCCATTTTTAGATGAACTAATGCTTAGCCCCGCCACATATCCTCACAGCTTCGTTGCTTTTGCAAAATGTGAGATGGCAGCCAATTACACGTCACTTAATCAAGGTACTGCGCTAAGCTACAAGAGGTTTTGTCATACTGCTGACTTTAGTTGATTCAGTTGCAAGCAATAATTAGTGCAATGAGTTGGACGGATATCCGTGTCGGTCTCAGCATGTCAAAGGAATGAATTGATTTTTCCCTAAGATTTCACAGTCCAACAATAGCTTCAGCTTCAGCTGTGCATGTTACACCGTGCAACACAGCCAGTGTATTGTATCAGTGACGCCTTGAGCTTTTATTATAATACATATTTGCTGCAACATGGTTTGTTTTGACAATGTCTGCATGACCATATGCTGTCATGACATTTATTAGTCAAGATCATGTTTTGACAGAAAATAGACTCATTCTGACTTTTCATTCCGACTTTTAACAAGTCAGGATGATCATTCCTTAACCATCATGTGACCATTTGAGTCCAATGCACATTAGCACAGTCATCCCAAAGACTTATCACACCACCATGGAAAAATGCATTGCCAATATAACCTGGTCTTTCACTACGTTTAGCTTCTAAGCTGACTTGCTTTGATTGGCACATGACATTGCTGAGCCTCGTCTTAACCAAAGGCAGGAACCCCAAATCAATAACATTTTAAAGGCCAACTGGAGACCTTTTAGGTCAGCAGTGTATTCAACAGAGGATTTGTCAATCTAAACGATAGGATCTATATACTTGTATCAATTTTAAAGTTCTGTTCTTATTCAAGAAAAAGCAAATAATACATTTCATTCCTCTAAAATATTTACATTTTATCCAGTCATGATAAAATACATTATTTTAAAATTTTCTAAAAATGCTAAAAAAAAAGAAAGAAAAGCTCACTAGCAGTTACAACGTTATTGAATTATCCATTAATTATTTTCAAACTAATTCTGATTTGATTGGCACATGACATTGCTGAGCCTCGTCTTAACCAAAGGCAGGAACCCCAAATCAACACCCACAGATGTCAGAAGAACATGGAAATTAAACCCAGAATAGGATTTAAATCTGTGGTGAGAGGTGGATGTTTTAAACATCGTCTGGTGGCCAATCCATGAGTGAAAATGATGCCGCATGCTTCCTAAACCACTTTAATGGAATAACCTGGTGATTCAGTATATTCCGGTCATCAGCTGACCTCATTCCTAAACGCACATAACGTTGTTTAGCCTAAACCTATCCAACTGCAGCACCCAGCAGCATAGTTCAATTCAGGTTTTGACCTTATTTTTCGACTGGACAGTAAATGTAATATCTATATTTTATTTTCTCTACATGTTATGAAAATATTCAGTTAAATTTGCCTTTTTATCCCTTTCGTGTTTCCTATAACATCATCATACCATACATCAACTTATTTGCACACCCTTAATTCCATATTGCAACTTATCTGTAAAATTCCTGCTTTGCATTTGTTCCTTCCCTATAATCATAAGGGACATAATATGGGGATGTTAAGGGAATCCCATAAATGAATATTTCCTCAAAATATTTATTCATGCTTTATTATCATGCATGTGTCTATTTCAACACTGAATGTACTGCGGTTACTTACTCAAACCAGCCTGCATAGACCTTCACTCAGTATTTTGCATGTCAGCTTGAACCCTGTTGTTTTAAACAAGGTAGAATAAGGCCGTTTGTTTTATCTAAGCAGACACGGAAAAAACATTTGAAGGTTTCTTTGCAAAAGACTGTATAAGTTCTACGCTGAATAAGCAAATGTATATGCAAATGTATATGGGCAGCACCTGGTCATTTAAGTCAGTTCAAACATATTAGACTGTGACAAAGAAACAGGTTTTTTTAAGGTTACTTTTAGTCAGGCCACACACATTACCATGTGTTACAGAAAATAGAACAAATACTAGGATGTAAATATGTCATGACTTAACCTACATGTGGCAGTGTACCAACAAGGTAGGTGAAGCCATAGCATTTTAAATATGCAATTTCAAATTCACTCACAGGCCATTATATTAAGTAGAGCTCATTGTATCGCCACTTGCCATATAGATGGACTTTGTAGCTCTATAAATCAATTCTGTAGTTTATCTGTTTCTCTACATACTGTGTTGGTCCTCTTTACTCTGTTCTCTGATGATCGAAACCCCATACGGCTGGTTTTGTTAGGGTGGTGGATGATGGTACGAGTCGATCAGACACCTGTATGTTTTGATTGGTGTACTGCTCTAGTCCAACAGCACTGCTGGGTCTGATCCACCCATATCAGCACAACATACACTAACACACCACCACAATGTCAGTATCACTGCAGTACTGAGAATCATCCACCACCAGAATACCCCCTCTGTGAGGGTCTTGATCATCAGAGAACACACTAAAGCAGACTAAAATATGTTTAAAAAATAAAATAAAATAAATAAAAACACACACAGGTGGACTACAGTTTGTAATTCTAGAACTACAAAGTCTATATGTTCGGTGGAACTAAAAAAAATGCAGTGAGTGTAGAACTGAGGAGGTGTACCTAAAAATATGGCCGGCGAGTGTATATTGCAATATATGTTTTTAGTTAAATGAAAATTAATTATTTAGTATGTTGATCAACATTGCAGTAAAACCGTTGCTTTAAATGCACTTTAAAATAAAGGGTTGTGTCTGCATCCTGCTAGAATCACCCACTGATGGAGAACCAAGTAGAGAACCTTTCTATTTCTGCTACTTGGAACAACAAAATCCATTTACTGTAAGTAGAACTGATAACTGACAATAAGTGAAGCATAAAGAAGCTGTGCACACACATTAAACTGGTACAGTATAATTGTACATCAGTGAAAAATGAAACCCTGACACTCAAAACCGACACGTTTTACATTAAAAAATCTGTTCTGTTCATTACTTTCTTCTACATTTTTGAAAAGAAGAAATAAATAATGAAAAAACAAGGCAACGTTTCTCCACATTTCGGACACGTACAGTAAACTTCTAGAAGTGCCTGGTTCAGTTACATAACACTATACCGCGTCGCCCCCTGGTGGTAAAAGTTTGTAACAAGTTTTCCTATAGTTTCTTATAGTTTTCTATTTAATCATTCATTCATTCATTCATTATCTCCTGCTTTATCCTCTATTAGGGTCGCGGTGGGGTTCCCCATGCCCATCCAGGGGAGAACGTCTCAGGCGCTGGGCAGATACACCCAGGACAGGGCGCCAATCCATCGCTGGGCACACACTCACTCACACAGACACACTCTAAAGGGGGCAATTTTTGAGAATTAAATTAACTTGTTCCATGTTTTTGGACTGTGGGAGGAAACCGGAGAACCCGGAGGAAACCCACGCAGACACGGGGAGAACATGGAAACTCCACCCAGATGGGGATTCGAACCGGGAATCCCTAGCGCTGAGAGGCGAACATGCTAAACCACTAAGCCACCGTGCCGCCTCTATTTAATCATCTCCGCTGAAAATAAATACATACGCACGATGGAACTTTACCATTACAGACTGTACTCCATGTGTTCCTCTACATACTTTGTTAATTATTTTTACTCTTAAGATCACTAATGGCCCACAGGATCATAACAAAACAGGTTCTATTTGGGTAGTGGATCATTCTTAGCCCTGCAGTAATACTGACATGGTGGATGAGTGTGTTGCACTGACACAAATAGATCAGACACAGCAGTACTGCTAAATTCAGTGTCCATTCACTGTGCATTCTATTACACACTTTCACCTTTTTGCTCCTCCTTGAAGATGTAAAATCATAGATGGTAGCTCTGCTATACAGAGCTGCTATACAATTTGTAAGCCATCCGCTAATCCTTTATTAGTGCTCACAGGATGCTGCTATCTAGACATTTTTTGGTTGGTGGACAGATTCACTCATTACAGCACAACACACACCTTGTAAATGTCATTACAGTAATGAGAATCATCCCTCACCCAAATAACATCTGCTCTGGGTGGATGGGTTCCTGAGCGCTGATGAAAAACGGAACAAAGGGGACTAAAAGTCTGCGGAGAAACAGATGGACTACAAACTGTAATTCAAGAACTAAAATAGTTGTTGAAACCTAATAAAAAGTTTGGTAAGTATATAATGGTGGTTCACACATAATATAAGACACACACAAAATATTTATTTGGCTCTTGAGAGTGTGTGTTTTTGAAATGTAGTTTGCCTTTGTTGGCTGATCACTGTATTTATACTGTGTTAATTTAATGTTTGTGATAAAAATAAAAAAAATTATACACAGATTACCACAGAATGGTTAGTCAATCAGTTACAGCAACATCAGTATCAACATCACTAGCGCAATCATTTTGAATACCCATGTGCTTTTAATATACATACATATTTTAATATACTTCTTATATAGAGCTATAATATACATTTATATTTATTTTGTTGTGATTTTGGAAATACCTGCATTTTAAAATAACACACAATATGAAAATCACAAAAGTTTATTGTCTTTTAGCCATTAAATTTGTCTCCAAAATAAAATAAATCAAAGCACTACTCCCAGCTGTGACGTTGAGAAGCCCATATGCCTACAACCATCCGGAAGGTTCTCAGTGTGAGTGACGGACACCAGATGTAACTCCTTAACCCTAAAAGGACAAAGGGTATGGCCATAGACCTCCTCCAAACTACTACTGGGCCACCCCTATCTGCTACTCTGGGTATTCCTTCTGGAACATTCGCCATCGAGGGTTCGAGAAGCGTGTGCTTTAGGTATAAAAAGACTAACACAGGCCTGCAGCTGGGCAGATAGCACTCAGAAGTGAGAGCACCCTCGAGACAAGAGACACAAGACGACTCAACAAGTTGAGTGAACCTGCACATAATCTTACATTAATCTTAAAACACCACCACAGAGAAGACACTTAAAAGGTAAGGCAGAAAAAATACATTATGACAGTTATCTTTACTGAAATTATTTAACTTATGTTTGTATGTTAAAAATGTCTTTAGTAAAGTTAGATACTTCTAGCAGGAATTAAATCATGAATTGTAATTTGTCCTCTGAAACATTTGTGTGAAATTCTATTAAGTTTTAATTTTTTAGGACACATAACCCACAATTGAAATATGTCAAACACAACTTTATTACATATGGCTTTATAATATAAAAAATCACAGATTAAGTAGATATAAAGTGCTTTATAGATTCTGTCTTGAAATGCCACATGACTAAAGGTCAGTCAGAAAGCACATGGCGCAGAGCTTTGCAGCTCGGTGGTCTAGCAGCATGCAGTACAAAAAAGTCCCTTAGCTGATAATTATCATAATAATATCAATTATTAATAAATTGTACGAAAGTACATGTGATATGCCTGAGTTAAACATTATCATATATTTATATTCTTTTATTGGTTCACAGTGAACATTTGAAATCTCCTCCCCTTAGTGACTGACAGGTGCAACATGCAGTTGGTGCCAAATTTCTGAAGGAATTTTACCAGCTGTTCTTTATGGCTAAATTAACTCCAATTACCAGCTGTTCCTGAAAAGCCTGTCTTTGGTGAATTTAAAACAATTCCAGTGCTATTGAGGTTTTTTTATCGTTGCTATTATTAGGCTAAAATAAAGCAATAAATAAATCAATGACTATATATTTATAAGCAAACTGCCACCAAACAGCCTTTAAACAAATGAAAATAAAGGTCTAACATGACTGTATAATTAAAAAAGAAAAAGTAATAATTAAATATCTTTTACCCAGATGCCTGAAAAATCTGCTCAGCCCACGATGGAAGAAGACGTGGAGACCTTTGCCTTTCAAGCTGAGATTGCTCAGCTGATGTCTCTGATCATCAACACCTTCTATTCCAACAAAGAAATCTTCCTTAGGGAACTTATCTCAAACTCCTCAGATGTAAGTTTACCACTTGGATAGAATTAAAACAGTATTGCAGTATTTGCAATTTAAGTGGCTACTGGAATAAATTTTATATATTTTTGGTTTTATAGGCTTTGGACAAAATCAGATACGAAAGCTTGACGGATCCAAGCAAATTGGAGTCCTGCAAAGATCTGAAGATTGACATCATTCCTGACTTGAAAAATCGCACACTGACCCTTATTGACACTGGGATTGGCATGACTAAGGCTGATCTTATTAACAACCTTGGCACCATTGCTAAATCTGGCACCAAGGCTTTCATGGAGGCTCTGCAGGCTGGAGCTGACATTTCTATGATTGGTCAGTTTGGTGTGGGTTTCTACTCTGCTTACCTGGTAGCCGAGAAAGTTACTGTAATTAGCAAACACAATGATGACGAGCAGTACATCTGGGAGTCAGCAGCAGGAGGATCATTCACAGTCAGACCCGATAACAGTAGGTTTTCATAAAGAACGGTGAAAAAGTTTTTTGTAATGTTGAACCAGTCCTCAAGAGGTCACAATAGTTATTTAATGTATTTTGCTCACAGGTCCATCCCTTGGTCGTGGCACAAAAGTGATTCTGCACCTTAAGGAAGATCAGTCTGAATATGTTGAGGAGAAACGCATTAAGGAGGTTGTTAAAAAGCACTCTCAGTTTATCGGTTATCCCATCACTCTCTTCGTAAGTATTCCCATATTGTCAAGTTTATCTTACATTTAACAAATATTTTACCACTTTCATTAAAAATGTACACTTCTGTATAAAGGTTGAGAAGCAAAGGGAGAAGGAGGTTGACCTTGAAGAGGGAGAGAAGGAAGAGAAGGAAGAAGTTCCAGCTGCCGAAAATAAAGATCAGCCCAAGATTGAAGATGTAGGATCGGATGAGGATGAGGACAGCAAGGATGGAAAAAACAAAAGGAAGAAGAAGGTTAAGGAGAAGTACATTGATGCCCAAGAGCTGAACAAAACTAAGCCCATCTGGACCCGTAATCCTGATGACATCACCAATGAAGAATATGGTGAATTTTACAAAAGCCTTACCAATGACTGGGAGGATCATCTTGCAGTAAAGGTAAGAAGTACTAAATACCTAAATTTAAGATAATTAAAACAGGCTTAATCTTTTAAAAAGCAGTAAGATAATTGCTTCTACCTTCAGCACTTTTCGGTCGAGGGCCAGCTGGAATTTCGTGCTTTGATGTTTGTCCCAAGACGGGCAGCATTTGACCTCTTTGAAAACAAGAAGAAGAAAAATAACATTAAACTTTATGTGCGTCGAGTCTTCATCATGGACAACTGTGATGAGCTAATGCCAGAATATCTTAGTAAGTGTGACTACCACTTTAAGATGTTCAGTCTTTTGTATACCACCTAAACAGAGTGCATTTATTTTACACTAACGTGGAAGCTTCGACAAATATGAACTGACCTTATACCTTTTTAATTAGATTTTATGAAGGGTGTGGTGGACTCTGAAGATCTGCCCCTGAACATCTCCCGAGAGATGCTGCAACAGAGCAAAATCCTTAAAGTCATCCGAAAAAATCTAGTGAAGAAGTGCCTAGAGCTTTTTACTGAAATCTCTGAAGATAAGGACAACTACAAGAAATATTATGAGCAGTTTTCTAAAAACATTAAGGTAGTTTTTCAAATATATATTTATTATTTTTTAACCAACCTATCCTCCAGTGCTCACTGGATAAAAGGCATGCGAACACACATACATTCATGCGAATCATTTACTCAAAAATTGAGTCACCTTGCTAGCCTGTATTCATCATATTCAATATGTTAATTTATTGTGCGATTCACTAAACTTTATGTTGTGATACTAACAGTATTTTACCTCTTTTTTACAATTACAGCTTGGTATTCACGAAGATTCCCAGAATCGCAAAAAACTATCTGAACTTTTGCGCTACTTCACCTCCAACTCAGGTGATGAGATGGTATCCCTCAAAGACTATGTGTCTCACATGAAGGACAACCAAAAACACATCTACTACATTACTGGTAAGTACAATCACATCTGTAATTAGATAAAGATAAACAATCGGAATCGTTTTGAAAAAGAAATGAGCAACCTGTATGTTTTCTTTACTTGCACAAGGTGAGACAAAGGAACAGGTAGCCAACTCTGCATTTGTGGAACGTCTACGCAAAGCTGGCCTGGAGGTGATCTACATGATTGAACCAATTGATGAGTACTGTGTTCAGCAACTAAAAGAATACGATGGCAAAAACCTGGTCTCCGTAACAAAAGAGGGTCTGGAATTGCCTGAGGATGAGGAGGAAAAGAAGAAGCAGGATGAACTTAAAGCGAAATTTGAAAATCTTTGCAAGATTATGAAGGATATTCTTGACAAAAAGATTGAAAAGGTAAAAAAAAAAACACAAACAAAAAATATATATGATTACGTTCAACAAATATTGATCCTAAAGAGTATCTTTTTTCATTTTTCACTTTTTTCTTTATTAACAGGTTGTTGTATCCAACCGCCTGGTCGCCTCCCCGTGCTGCATTGTCACCAGTACATATGGCTGGACTGCCAACATGGAGAGGATCATGAAGTCTCAAGCCCTGAGGGACAACTCCACCATGGGCTACATGACAGCTAAAAAGCACCTGGAGATTAACCCCCTCCATCCCATTGTTGAGACCCTTAGAGAAAAGGCTGACGTTGACAAAAATGATAAAGCTGTGAAAGATCTCGTGATCTTGCTCTTTGAAACAGCCCTGCTTTCCTCAGGATTTACCTTGGAAGACCCTCAAACACATGCCAACCGCATTTATCGGATGATCAAACTCGGTCTTGGTGAGTCGATCGTCATAAGGCTTGAAAGTTCCAACCTTCCAATTATGAACTGACAACAGTATGTAATGCTAATCATTTATTCTGTTATTATAGGCATCGATGATGATGATTCAACCATGGAGGACGTTCTCCCGCCCAGCGAGGAGGACATGCCTGTTCTTGAGGGCGATGATGACACTTCTAGAATGGAGGAAGTCGACTAAGATTTTCAGCACATGTAGCACAAAAATGTAAATGTATTTAGACTTTTTTTTTTTTTTTGCACTGTAAACATATGCATCTCATTTTTACAGTGCATTTTAGTTTGTAAAAAAAGTAATGGCATCATTTATGACTTGCTTATTTATTACATTAACAAATGTGCTTACTGAACAGTCATCTTTTATAACGGTTTATAATTGTATTTTTTAATGTTCGAAATTCAGATTTCTAATAAAAGGATATAGAGCTAGTTTTGAGGGATCTGTTCCTCAGTCTGTAGCTGAACTGTTCTCATGGTACACGATGCTCACGCCACTTTATGCACAGTTTAAATGATAGTATTCGGATATTATTTGATGGAAACTGAATCATGTCGGAGGGCGGGCTCGTTAGCAGGTTGTGAGAACACTGAGTAACATTCGAAGCGATTCGGCTTCCGAAGGATCGAGACGTTTCCAGAACGGAGGAGCTTCTGGAACAGTCTGAGCTGTGAGTCTGTATAAAAGCACCGCGCGCTGTCCGAGCACACACTCACCCTGCACCGCGAGAGCGAACAGACGCCGAGTATCAGCCAACAACAGCGGTCCGTCTCTCTGACCCTCAACCGACCAGGTGAGCGACATCTGCAGCGTTCGAACTAATAAACACGTCCCAAAATGACCACAAATTAAAAAAGAAGACGGTGAGCGCCGTATACCAGTTTACTAAGCTCCATGTCTCAAAGTAGGTTACCTTCGCTCACGTGAATTGTGTAAACTAACTGTTACCCTGCGAGTTTTCTCTCCACGTTTTTATTTCATTTCATTTTAAACTCGTTTTCAAACACAATAAACGAATGGAATCCTTTAGCATTAGCCCGATAACTAGCCGAGGGTCGTTTCATCTGTTCGGCTCCTACACTTTTGCGAACCGATTCGGATTATTCTTCTGGAACAGTCGGGGACAGTCATTTGAATGAATGGAGTCTCGTAGTATTGTCATTTGTTTATTAAAACATTGTACTTGGTTATTTAACCGGCATTAACACCAGTTTTCTTGTTAGTGTCGTTTTTAAACTGTTTTAATACATATTTTTAGATTAAATATTGCTTTATATTCGTCTTTGGAATCGACTCTCGGGCCGATGAAATCTGACTCTTTGAGGGCTCGAATCCCACCCTTGACAGAATGCTCGAAGCCGCGACATAACTGGATTATAAGTTTAAATGTTCTTAAAGCGTATCGTTGACAACGTTTGAACCCTCGTCCCAGCGCCACGATGACCGATAACAGTCGTTAAAACTTCGTTGCTAATCGTACCGCAGTTTAACAGTTTGAATGGGAATTGATTTATAATAAATTGTAAGATGGAGCTACGATCGGTGTAAACAAGCGAACGTGGGCTCAATGCTCAGTATTCTAAAGACAAAAACATGAATGTTACAAAGTGGAGCCAGGTTTATTTATTTCGACGTTGTAATATTGCTAATGGATTCATCTCCGGTTCGTTTGATGCTGGAATGAGTTATTTGTGCTCCGTCAGCTGATCTCCATGCGCTTAACGCTGCTGGTGATGACGTCATGAATAGAGGTTTCTAGAAGGGTGTAGTTATACGTCTGGCCTGTAGGCGGCGCAGGCGCACATTTGTATCAATGCTTCATGTGCTCGTGGAATATTCGGAAAAGGCAATTTTGATTCAGGTTTTTATTAAACATTATCAGTTTAAAAAGACGGAACAAATAGCACTCAGAGTACAAATAGACTTTGTCTATTTTTTCCACTTGCCATATAAATGCAATTCGCAGTTTTATAATTAGACTGTTTTCTTCTATTTAGTTAGTCCCCCTTATGGCTTTCTTTTATTTATCACAAAACCGGGTGGTGTTTTATTGTCAGCTCTGCAGTGACACTGATGTGACTGTGGTAGTTTTTGTCCCTAAATCTGATTGGCCGAGCCGTTTGTCCAACTGTGACCTTATTAACAATAATGCACACCCCTGAACGCTTCACAATCTTATCACTTTGCATGGTTGTTTTTGAAAATATTAAAAGCCAGGGAAATGGTCTGTAACTGGCCACTGAAGTGAATTATCTCTGCATCATACTGCATCCTAACTCATTCATTCATTATCTCCCGCTTTATCCTGTATTAGGGTCGAGGTGGGGTTCCCCATACCCATCCAGGGGAGAACCTTTCGGGCGCTGGGCAGATAGACCCAGGACAGGGCGCCAATCCATCGCTGGGCACACACTCACTCACAAAGATGCACTCTATATGGGGCAATTTTGGAGAATTCATTTGACTTGATCCATGTTTTTGGACTGTGGGAGGAAACAGGAGAACCCGGAAGAAACCCACGCAGACACGGGGAGAACATAGAAACTCCACCCAGATGGGGATTCGAACCGGGAATCCCTAGCGCTGAGAGGCGAACGTGCTAAACCACTAAGCCACCGTGCCGCCCCGCATCCTAACTCGACTGAACAAAGATGCAGGAGCAACATTCTTGTTATAGCTAAACAATAAAAGCAAAAAGGCTTCGACCAAAACCATTCCAGCTAACCAGCAAAGAAACATGCCGACTTGCTAGAACATTGTTTTAAATCATGTACCACTGATGGAAATGTACAGATTAATATAAACAGCAATCTATTTCTCAATAAACACTACAATGACGATAATAAAACATGATCTAATCTTACCACTCTGTGTGTCTTATTCAGATGCCTGAGGCACATGACCAACCGATGGAGGAGGAGGCCGAGACTTTTGCTTTTCAGGCAGAAATTGCCCAGTTGATGTCACTGATCATCAACACTTTCTACTCAAACAAAGAGATCTTCCTTAGGGAGCTCGTCTCAAATGCCTCTGATGTAAGTACAAATTAGATACAAATATTTTGGTGGATTGAAGTGCTTATTGCTTTTTAATAACAAACATGTAATTGGTCAAATTTATAACCAGGCATTGGACAAAATCCGATATGAAAGTCTGACAGACCCAAGCAAGCTTGACTCAGGAAAAGACCTAAAGATCGAAATCATTCCCAACAAAGAGGACCGCACACTGACCCTTATTGACACTGGGATTGGCATGACCAAGGCTGATCTTATAAACAACCTGGGTACCATTGCTAAATCTGGCACCAAGGCTTTTATGGAGGCTCTGCAGGCTGGAGCTGACATTTCCATGATTGGTCAGTTTGGTGTGGGTTTCTACTCTGCTTACCTGGTAGCTGAGAAAGTTACAGTCATCACCAAGCACAATGATGATGAGCAGTATGCATGGGAGTCATCTGCTGGGGGCTCATTTACTGTAAAGGTGGATAACTGTAAGTATGTGATTACTTAGCATTTCATCATTTGCTGAAATAAAGAGGAGCTGCATTTATAGATATTTTTTTAATATATTTTTTAATAGCTGAACCAATTAAGCGTGGCACAAAAGTGATCTTGCATTTAAAGGAGGATCAAATGGAATACATTGAGGAGAAACGAATTAAAGAAATTGTAAAGAAGCATTCGCAGTTCATCGGCTATCCCATCACCCTTTATGTAAGTAGAGAGTGAAACATGAAGAACCAAAACATTTTTTGGGCACATTTTCATGCAAAATCAGCTGCTTGTGTTTGATATAAATTCTAGTCATTTTGTTTCTGTAAAGGTGGAGAAAGAACGAGACAAGGAGGTGAGTGACGATGAGGCTGAGGATGAGAAAGAGATGGATAAAAAAGAGGAGGAACCGGAGAAAGATGAAGATAAACCAGAGATCGAGGATGTTGGCTCCGATGACGAGGATCATGACAAGAGCACAGATAAGAAAAAAAAGAAGAAAATCAAGGAGAAATACATTGATCAGGAGGAGCTCAACAAAACCAAGCCGCTGTGGACCCGCAACCCAGATGACATCACAAATGAAGAGTATGGGGAGTTTTATAAGAGCCTTACAAATGATTGGGAAGATCATCTTGCTGTGAAGGTGAGTCCATTTACATGAGCTTTGATTTGAGCACTTTTTATTTATAAGATAGCGTTCCTCACCTGAATTTGGTCTTTGTACAGCACTTCTCAGTAGAAGGGCAGCTGGAGTTCCGCGCACTGCTTTTTGTTCCCCGTCGGGCTCCTTTTGATCTCTTTGAGAACAAGAAAAAGAAGAACAACATCAAGCTGTATGTGCGCAGAGTGTTTATCATGGACAACTGTGATGAACTCATTCCAGAGTACCTCAGTGAGTAAACATGATGTTCTTTTAACTGCATGGTAGCTTAGTATTTAGGTTGTAGGTTAGTGAATTAGTTCACCTAAATCTACTAAGAAGTTACCTGTGTGGGCCCTTAAGGCTGCCAACCCTCATTGGTCCAGGTGTGCATGTAATGCTAACCCTGTGTTCTGACCCCAACCCATGCCCAAGGTTAGGACACTTGTACGTAGTTTTGGGTAAAGGCATCAAAAACGTAACCTAATGTGTAATGTATTTGGTTCAAAATGTAGAGTAGAGGTGGGGGGAGGGGGGAGCAACATTATTATTATATATTCTAATTCAGAGTGGCATGGTGGCTTAGTGGTAAGCAAGTTCACTTCTTAGTGACTGTTAATACATTTTAATTTGGATGAAGTAAATGATCGGTTATCAGAAAGAAGTTGTATTGTGGTTTGTATTTTTTCCCAGGCATTGCATAAGTTAATAAAACTTTATTCCTTTGTTAATTAAACTTGATCTGCTCTCTTTCAGACTTTATTAAGGGGGTGGTGGACTCTGAGGATCTGCCTCTGAACATCTCCAGAGAAATGCTGCAACAAAGCAAGATTCTCAAAGTCATCAGGAAGAACCTGGTTAAGAAGTGCCTCGAGCTCTTCACCGAGCTTGCTGAAGACAAGGACAACTACAAGAAGTATTACGAACAGTTTTCTAAGAACATCAAAGTAAGTTGTTTCGATGTTTCTAAATTAAACTTAATTATTTTCTAACAATAATAACCTATTCATTAATATGTAGAAAATGCACATTAAATAAAATAAGTCATCGGGCAATCTCACCTGATTTAATAAAAACTTAAAGTGATTCATGTGCAAAAAGTGATGAAACTGCTTGAACAGTTTGCCAGTTCCTTCACAAAGTGAAACTAAACTGTTTTACGCATGTGTCCCAATTTTGGCAACTGTTTTCAGATGGCCTTAAGTTTCTTTATATAAAAAATAGATTTAATGACTCCATTAAACTGCATCCTGGAACTAATTTTCTCACCATCTGGGTAAACCTTTCTGTCTCCATAATCTGGTGTCTCAAATGATAAATGGTGTTGTTTTTCGACAGCTTGGTATTCATGAAGATTCCCAGAACAGGAAAAAACTCTCTGAGCTGCTGCACTATTACACATCTGCCTCTGGTGATGAGATGGTGTCTCTTAAAGATTATGTGACTCGTATGAAGGACACACAGAAGCACATATACTATATTACTGGTAAGAGTGTTTTTAAATTTTGAAAGCAATAATTAGATTTACATGCTGTTGGAATAAAAATTTTTAAAATTACATTTAATGCTTTATTTTTAATAGTATCCTGTACACATGTAGTGGCAAAATTCAACATGTATGTTTCCTTCTGAGAATGTGTTAGATTACTGACACTTGAAATAAGGAAACTCTTTTGCACCAGACTGCATGTTCTATGGTTAGCTTTCTTTAAAAATACCAATGTAAACTAATATTTAACATTTTGCAGGGGAGACCAAAGAACAGGTTACAAATTCTGCCTTTGTGGAACGCCTGCGCAAGGCTGGCCTGGAGGTGATCTACATGATTGAGCCCATTGATGAATACTGTGTTCAGCAGCTTAAGGAATTTGAAGGCAAAAACCTTGTGTCAGTAACCAAAGAGGGTCTAGAGCTACCTGAGGATGAAGAGGAAAAAAAGAAGCAGGAGGAGAAAAAGGCACAGTTTGAGAACCTGTGCAAAATCATGAAGGACATCCTTGAAAAGAAAGTGGAAAAGGTGCAGTGAACTAAAGCAAAAAATTATATTCATAACATTAGGTCATTTAGCAGATTTTGTTTTGTGGGTCAGAACACAGGGTTAATGCCCCTAGTATCCCTGGAGCATTAAGGGTTAAAGGCCTTGCTGAAGGACCCACATTGGCCTTCAGCGGACCTGGGATTTAAAACCTCAACCTTGAGATTGATAGCACAACACCCTAATTATTATTATTATTACAAACAGCCTTTGTATCTATTAGTGCTGCAGAACACCTCTCACTTTGTCTTAACAGTAAAGAAAATATATTTAATAAATATTGATAATGAAGGTACTGAGGACCAAATTTGACTTTGTTGATGATCTGATTAAATATGTCTTACAGATTTTTTAATTTTCTTCATGAAGTTAAATCTGAAAATGGATGTTCAAATTTTCTTCTCTGTAGGTCACCGTTTCTAATCGTCTGGTTGCCTCCCCCTGCTGCATTGTCACAAGCACATATGGCTGGACTGCCAACATGGAAAGGATCATGAAGGCCCAAGCACTGAGGGACAACTCCACCATGGGCTACATGGCAGCGAAGAAGCACCTTGAGATCAACCCTGATCACCCAATCATTGAAACACTCCGGCAGAAAGCTGAGGCTGATAAAAACGACAAGTCTGTAAAGGATCTGGTTATCTTGTTGTTCGAGACAGCATTGCTCTCCTCCGGGTTTACGCTGGACGATCCTCAGACGCACTCGAACCGCATCTACAGGATGATCAAGCTGGGTTTGGGTGAGTGTGGTGTTTATGACATGGCATTTGCACCTTGTTGTTTAGGTACAGCGATAATGGTTTTGAAGCTGTGGCAAATTATTAATTAGGAGATTGATTATTAAACTATTTGGCAACTCTTCTGGAGAATAAAAAAAGCTAAGTTGTTGTTCTCTCTCTCACTCTCTTAATAATCAACCAAAGGTCTCTGGTGGTAAATAAACTAAGATTAGGGGGGGGGACACACTCCAGATTTACAATGAACTACTTAGAAATTGGACACATTTGACAAATTTAAAACTGACACAATCAATAGATGATTAGTTCAGCATCTTGTTAAAGCCAAGAGGTCGTACAAATTTGAAATACTTTAAAACATAAGTAAGAAAAGACAGTACTATACGCTGTGTATTTATTCATTCATTATCTCCCGCTTTATCCTCTATTAGGGTCGCGGTGGGGTTCCCCATGCCCATCCAGGGGAGAACGTCTCGGGCGCTGGGCAGATAGACCCAGGACAGGGCGCCAATCCATCGCCGGGCACACACTCACTCACACAGACACACTCTATAGGGGGCAATTTTTTTGAGAATTCAATTGACTTGATCCATGTTTTTGGACTGTGGGAGGAAACCGGAGAACCCGGAGGAAACCCACGCAGACACGGGGAGAACATGGAAACTCCACCCAGATGGGGATCGAACCGGGAATCCCTAGCGCTGAGAGGCGAACGTGCTAAACCACTAAGCCACCGTGCCGCCCTGTGTATTTATATTTGTTAAAATTAAAATGCAGGATATTTGTCAGTTTTACTTGCATGAACAATGAACTTTAAACCTTTAAACATCTGGCATTTTGATTTCTTTCATTCCAGGCATTGACGAGGACGACGTGACGACTGAAGAGCCCAGCTCTGCTCCCATTGAGGACATGCCCCCACTTGAAGGAGATGACGATGCTTCCCGCATGGAGGAGGTCGACTAAAACCTAGTCGTCTTTTCCGATGCGCTTCATAGTTCTGTAAAAAAAAATGTACAGAGGTGAATTGTGGGCTTGGGGTGTCTTAAACTGGGAAAACGAGAGGTGTCTAGAACGCAGCATGATTTTCCATATGTATAAAATGCATGACGGTCTGTCTGTATGTATGAAGCTAAGCTTTAATAGACTGGGCTTCAGACTTGCTCTATCCATGTGGAATCAAAAATGAAGAACATGTTCTCTTGCTTTATTGTCTGGAAATCCAGCTCTTCGTGTCCAGAAATATTTAGTGACTACTACATTCATACACATGTAAAGACAAGATCGCCTATCGGTTGCCTGAGTGCAAATTAAGCCCACTTTGTTTATATTCCTGATATTAATGTTAAATTCTCATGAATGTTCAGAGATCATTCCTTTGGATCTGATGAGGTTTAATACCAACTCTATTTTTTTTTTTGTTTGTTGTTGAGCTGTGTATTCACCTTTTTGTATTTTTCATTCCAGACGTCTTTTTGTTTTTTTAAATGTAAGAGTTTTGGTTGTATTTAAAACTGTATTTTGAAATGGTTAGATTTAACAAATAAAGTTCATTTAAACATATTGCGTTGGTCAGTCTTGAGTCTTTTCTCAGTACATTGTGAACTCTATGATCAAGGGATGATGTAAATTGGTTTATTAACTTTTTCTGTTCCATCTGTTTTACCAACTAAAAATACAGTATTTGTCAAAAGTTTGGACACACCTCCTTTTTGCACATTTTATCAGTTCCACTTACCATCAAAATGACCTTTGTTCTACAATTCCGGACTGTAGTCCAGTTGTTTGTAGGCCACAGTACATACTGTACTCCTTTGGGAGTTTGTACATCATGTCCACCAACATGCCTTACAGTGGAGATGAAATCCTTTGCTGCATAGTTATTGTATTTGGTCTAAAGCTACAGTAAATTTAAACCAGTATTTAAGCAGTAACAGCTGTGGTTTAAAGGTTAGTGCATTGGGCTGATATTTTGGGTTTAAACCCTAGAAAAAGCTTATAGTCAGAGACTTAAACCAATTTTCCTACATTGTAATCTTTGTTTAGAACGTTCTAAATGCAATTGTAATGTAACATCACTGTATAGGTTTAATAATATTTCTGATCCAAAACCAGTAGCACCAGGTCGGTCAGTGAAACGCCTTGTTTTAATGTCAGGCAGCAGGTGGCAGCACACGACTGGCTGTCGATTTAATTCATCAGTGTCAGTGATTTGATCATTTTGTTTAACGTACAAACAGCGTTTTATTACAATATACAAAGATGTTCAGGGATATTATTATTACTGCTCCAAAATACCTGAATACATCACCACATTACACAAAATTCATAATTACAGAGGTTTAATGAACAAAATACCAGCAGGGCTTCAGTTCAGATGGCTTACATGTAAGAGGATTTTGAGTTACCTTACATTAGAACATGCGAACATCTCAAATCAGAGAATCAAACAAATAACTTTCTTGTTGCTTTAACATTACTCCATTTATCTCTCCCCTCTGGAAAAAAACTTTTTCAGAAGACCATCATCCTTTTAAACAACAACTGCATAAGAAAATTAAGGAGGTTCTATGCGTGCTGCTGTTCGAAGTAGACACACTGACATTTTAATAGTTACTTGATTATTAGACTTATGCTCAATTTACTGTAAATTAACTTCTTTGCTCTTATTGATAAACACTGATTGCTGAGTAACAGGATTCCAGTTTCGATCAAATACTGACATCTAGTGGCCAAATGCTTCTTATTAATTTATTATTAATTTGTATTTTATGCATATTATTGTGTGTGTGTG
>JAFMOD010000047.1:2725089-2752173 GCA_019802435.1 Corydoras maculifer | reverse complement strand
TGTGTGTGTGTGTGTGTGTGTGTGTGTGTGTGTGTGTGTGTGTGTGTGGGTGTGTGTGTGTGTGTGTGTGTGTGTGTGTGTGTGTGTGTGTGTGTGTGTGTGTGTGTGTGTGTGTGTGTGTGTGTGTGTGTGTGTGTGTGTGTGTGTGTGTGTGTGTGTGTGTGTGTGTGTGTGTGTGTGTGTGTGTGTGTGTGTGTGTGTGTGTGTGTGTGTGTGTGTGCGCGTGCGTAAGCACAGGCAGCCTATCGGATATGAGGAGAGACGAGGCGCTCGTCGGAGAGTCAGCGGGTTCGGAGACTGTTTGAAGCAAGGGGCCGGATACTTCAGTGCCATGCCGAACAAAACTAAAAAAGACAAGGTGGGAGTTCATTTTCGCAGCTGAAAGAACATCAGTTCGCGAGCATATGAGACAGAATCCTTCTGATAAAAGTTGCCGTTGCAGCGCGTCCTCTGCTCGGCGGGGTGTAGCCATGCTAACGCTTTTAGCCCGTTAGCCTGCCGGTACCGTCCCGTCTCGGTTCTCCCGCTGAATCCGGAGAGTAAACTGATTTGGCTCGTTGTTCGCTAAACGGGAATAAAACAGTGAAGCTGAATTCATACACACGCAGGTTTCTCTGCATGTGTGTTTCATTTCTGTCCGTTTCGCTCGACAGCTACAGTGCAGGAAACTGATGTTGAGTAATATCGTTGTATAGGCGATAGGCTTTTACCTTTTACCATAGTACGAATATATAGCTTTATGTAAGTTTACCGTGTGGTTTATTAATTTGTTTGCTATATGAAATGTGCTTCGCGCTGCTCGGTGAGTGATCGTAGTGAAGCTAGCTCTGCGGGGCTGTAGCGGTTAGCTCGCTGTCTGTCAGCCTCGTTACTGACGCGCCGCTTATTGTAAAAATCTGTGGAATTAGGACAAAAGTATCGCGTCAAATTCCTCACTCACTTTCATTTAGCGCAAATAATTGGTTTCTATTTTTATAACACGATGAAACGCTTTGTACGGAAAACCATTAACGCGCAAGACTAGCTATTTGCATTATTTTTAACGGTGTCCGGTTTACCAAACTGCGGTTAAATAAATCACAGCGCTTTGGAATTAGCAGGTTCCAACCGAGTTCTTAATTCAATGTCAAGGTTTTACTTTATTTCCTGCTTTAGGATTAAAGAAAGACAATGTTTGGTGACATGATTGCTTCTGACACCTTCAGCCGGGTTCTATAACATTTTTTTTTATAGAACATTGCTTCCAAAAGTTTCCTTTTTTGCATCCTTACCTAAATAATTAGGATTTTTTTTTGGACAGAGAAGACCGGGAACAAAATGATGACAAATCAGTTAAGAGATTAAAAAAGTCTTGTTTTCTGTCTTCACACCAGTCCAGGTTCTAGCTGGCTGCATTCTGTGTGCCATGGCTCGAGCAGCCTGAACACACTGTGTCTGACTCTGCTCCACCCGGGGCTGCTATTGATAATGATCTGTTAAAGCATCATGGTACAACATCTATGTGACAGGAGTCAGTGAGCAATTAGTATATTATTGATGTCCCAATGATGCAATCCAAGCAATATAGAGACCTCAGGTTAATGTACCTGTGCATTTTCTGAATCTTTAGGTTGTTTTTTTTGTACTGACCAAGTATAATTGTTTTATTAGGTAGGTTTACTAGTGTTTGTGTGAGGGGCTGTAGTTATTTACAGTCTTCACAAGAATGTCATAACTACCAGCTGGGTCAGCCCTGCCTCCTATCCTTGTACATAGTTGCTCTTGGCTTAGTCTTAAATCACTTTTGAAATGAAACCCTTTGCTTAAGTTTTTAAATTAAGATGGAGCTAATCTGTTTCTTAGTCTTCGGAAAAGGAGCAATAACACTACCATGTATTAAACCATGTATTTAAATATATGTATTCACTAGTAATTCTAAAGGTTATATGAATGCTATATGTTGCTTAAAACTTACATTATAAATGTAATTTAAATTTGCGTCTTAATGAAACAAAAAGTTTTGTCATATTGGCACTCTAATTAATCTTTAAAGTAATTCTGCAAATGAACTGTCATGTAAGAAGCTTCATCTGCTTTGCATCACTTGCCAATTGTAATGAATATGATCTGCAACACACATCCTTTTGTGTATATGGCTTTCTGCACAAGTCTTCATATGTAAGAGGTATGGCTGTATTGTCCCCAAACCCTTGTCCTTTTCATTTACTTTAATGTTATTTGTGATGACTGCTAATACATAGATAAGTTAAGTCTTTTTTTTAATTTTTTTTTTATACACGTTATGTTTACCCTCTCACATTGCTTTCTTGAGGGATGATTAGCTCGGTAGAGCTTGAAGATAATAAACACACAGTCTGACACTTATTAAATTGATTAAACCAATCTGCTGCCATGCAGATTGGTTTATGCACATCCAGAACCTTACAAATGACTTATCCAGTAAATCTATCTCTCTTGCTCATTAATATCTATCTTTTAATATTTATCTTTCAGTCAGGGGAGAGGTTGTAAATTGGTGCATTTGATTTCCACATGGCCGTAGAACATGTGATTTGACACATCAATGCAGTAGTGTTTAGAAATCTTTACTCTAATTGTTCAATAAGGGCTTGTCATTTTTTTGTAATGTCAGCAACACTGGTGTTGATGTAACTGTTCTGTTGCAAAAGATGCTTTTTGGTTTATTTTCTCTGGTTAATTACTTTTTTATGTTTTAGGAATCTCCAAAGTCTGGGAAAGTCAGTAAGGCTGGGGGACCAGAGAATTCAGATCATGAGGTAACCTAACTCGCCAATTTTAAATAGTACTGTTTTCTAAATTATATACCTATATTGTATTTTTTTGTCTTTTTGTTTATACAATCTATTCAGGTGGCATGATGGTATAGTTGGTTAGTGCTTGTGCCTTACAGCACAAAGAACATGACTTTGATTTCTCTTTGTGCAGAGTCTGTAGGTTCTCTGTGCTGACAGGGACAGTAATTTTAATGTCTCAGGTGTTTAAAATCAAATCTATTTAAACTAGCAGTTTGAACATTTGTATAATTCTAACCTTTTTGGTTTGGTGAAGCCCCCTCACTCTTGCGCTGAGGTAGAGTAACAAAAATTTTAGCATCGTTGAGTTAAAAACTGCCTTACAAAAATGGTATTACCCTTTCCTAAACCTAAATCGACCACTGTTAAATAAATAAATTGATTCAGGAGTCCAGACATTAAAGTTTGATTAGTACATTTGTCTGAAAATAAATGTTCTGTACAGGTTACTTGAGTTTCTTAGTAACTCACTTCATCACTGTACACAAAGAAAAATCTATAGTCATGCTGGAACTAAAAAAGACCTTGGAGGGGAAAAAAAGCTTCTTTATCTCCTCCAGCGTGTTTCTCTGACTCGGTTGACCTGTTCTATAGTGCTTTCATTATTTCATGTCAAGTGAGGGAATCTAAAGTTGCTTTTTTTTGTGCATCACGCTCATGTACTTAGTCATACCGGTACATCTCTTAAATCCATAAAAATAGTATAGGCTTTAAAAATATTTATATCTATGATCCAACAAAGAGCAAAAAATGTGGAGGCATAACTTACTGCATGTTTGCTTTTCATCCTCATTATCAGCTGGATATTTTTTATTCAGTATGGTGTGTGTATGTATATATATATATTATTTATTTTTTTTTTTTATTTAATTTTTAAAAGTATGGGAAATTGTTGTTAAAATGATCACCAGAAGCTTATTTAAAGACAGAAATGCCCTGATCCTGTTATAATTACAAATACTAAGATTTGAGTATTTGCTAATTCAAATGACCAATATTAGATTCCCAGTTTGAATCCCCATCTGGGTGAAGTTTCCATGTCCTCCCCGTGTCTGCGTGGGTTTTCTCCGGGTTCTCCGGTTTCCTCCCACAGTCCAAAAACATGGATGAAGTCAATTGAATTATCAAAATTGCCCCATGTAGAGTGTGTCTGTGTGAGTGAGTGTGTGTCCAGTGATGGATTGGCGCCCTGTCCTGGGTCCATCTGCCCAGCGCCCGAGACGTTCTCCCCTGGATGGCCATGGGGAACCCCACCGCGACCCTTATAGAGGATGAAGCAGGAGATAATGAATGAATGAAAATGACCAATATTAATATTTAACAGTAACATTACAGTTGCTACCATGATTTTTCAAAAGTTTTTTTTTTATGTACTTTTTTCAGATATTCCTTACTTTCTGACTTTCATGCAATACAGTACTTTTAAACAAACTGATCTGTGCCTCATTCTGTAGCGTTTGTTGCCAAACAACATACAACTGTAGTAAAATGCTTTTAATTGCAGTGGTCAGTTGTATTGGATGTTGCTAAATTTAGGCCTTTTACAAGTATTGTACTAACAAGAGCTCCAGCAATTATCAGACCTTATGCACAGTTGAATGCTGCACAGTGTCCACTTAGAAGTCATGTGTCAAAAACGTTCTGAGAAAACCACCGGGCTTCATATGACCATTTATTAGAAATAAATTTGTTGTGTGCAGCAATATGTACACGATGATGTACTGTTTAAGTCCAGTTTAAACCTTCTTAAAAAAAAAAAATTATTTTATTAAAATAAAAAAGTCCTGTTTATAGGGTTTTCCATTTTTGCTTAAGCCTGAACATTGTAGTATTTATTGTGTAATCAGGCCACATGAAATCCTCAGGTGCCTGACTTTCAGAAAGATACTAGACACTTACTTTTTTCCATTTGTGTTTCATAAAATTGTAAACCATATTTTGTTTTGTTAAAAGATGAATAAGAATTACAATAAGTTGAAGTGTCCATCCTGATTTTTCTTCTCCTTAGGGATCAAACAGGAAGGGAAGCAACAGTATGCCGCCCACGACGCAGCTGCTAAAGGGCAAACAGTCCGGATCTCAGGCTCCTGTCAAAAAGGAGAAGAGACAAAGCTCATCTCGATTTAGCCTCAGCAATAACCGTGAACTCCAGAAACTTCCTGCTTTTAAAGGTAAAAAATTGCAGTAGTATTGATTAGTCCAGACCTTCTCTACTAAAAATGCAGTATAATGTACTGCTGTGTCTGCTCAACTTCACACCGTCAGAACACACACACACACACATAAATGTGTGTGTATATACAGTATATGTGTGTATTATAACTGCAGTGCTTAAATGATCCACCACCCAAATGGTACCTGCTCTGTGTTGATCATGTGGGGGTTCTGACCATTAAAAAGTAGGATAAAGGAGACAAAGTATGTATAGAAACAAAGTCTTTAATTTGTAATTTTAACTTATTAAAAAATAAAATAAAGAAGTGTAGCTGATTAAAAATGACTGAGTGTAGAATGAAAGTTATACCTAATTAAGTTACAAACTGGTTCACCTGAGTTCTTTGTCTTCATTTAACAGCATTGTGACATTTAAAAAGATTAATAATAATTAGATTTATAAAACTGGTAATTTGGCCACTGGATGGCAGTATTTGTTAGAAAAACTGAAAACCTTTTATTCCGGTTCAGTGTTCACTGTGAAAACCAGACCAGATGACGTTGTGAAAGACCAGATTATTATTGCTAATGCAGCAAACATTATTTTTTTTATAACACAGAATTTGTTTTATAAAAGCAATAATGCACTCGAGGTTGTGGATTATTGTGAATAAACAATGGAAAAGAGATCTATGCTTTGTGCTTTATAACAGCTTTTTCCTGTGATTTATTCACAATAACACACACCCTCTCGTGCCTTACTGCTTTAAATATTTGGTTCATTAAGATGAACATTTTAGTCTTTTTTTTTCCCTTTAATGCTTTGTGATTGGCGGTCGATTGAACAGGGTCCAACTAAATTGCAGTGGGAACAAACACTTAGTGATGGCTTAATTTGTCACAACATGAATTCCTCTGCAGCTAAACCCCCATTTCGAAGTTCCAGCTTTACTCCTTGTACGTTATATGGCATTTTGAAAGACTTTGTGCCAACTAAATGTGTAGCTTATATTCACCTTAAAACAGAGAATTAATATAGTCATAAGTAAATATATAACATGGTGTTTATTTGTCTCTAATCATAGAGTTAGTCCACCAGCTGATAACCTAAACCGAGCATCTACTTCAAATATTGTGCAACAGGAGTCTTCAGACTTATTCTTTATAGTTTCACACAAAAGAACTGTTGTTGTAAAGGTTTATTAATGCCTTTGGTAGTGTTTTCTTTTAAACTCCGTTATGCAATGCAAAGTTTGTGAGACATTCCTGGGCATAAGTTCTTAGGACAATGCTCTAGTTTTAACCCGTGCTACTATATTTGGTGATAATCCCAGGAAAGTTAAGACTTCTGTCCTTGTGTTTGGCTGTGATGGTACAGGGACAGACTGCAGGCCACAGACCCATGGTCTCTGTTCAAGTTATTTAAGCACAACAGTTGCCTGTAGCGTTTTGGATGTGGTAAAAGGATTCTTTATACTTGGATAGCTTTTAAAGTTGACTACAGGTGCCGTTACAATGCCTTTAATTATATTGCACAAATCTTTTTGATTCTATTGATAATGACGTGTTCTGTGGTGTTACTAATTCTGAGCCTTTTTGTTACATAATTTTCTCATTATCTGTGCTATAGCAGTGACTCATTATTCCCAGTGCACTCTGTGCTCAGCTCACAAAGGCTGTCTTCACACGCTTGGTCCAAATCCAGTTTATGTGCCTATAATCGATATTCTTAATTAGCTGTTCTCATTTTACATATTATGCAAGTAATTACATCTGCTGTGCTCTAATTTATTTTTTGCATGGTCACTGTTTTTGTCAATGTTTGTTGAAGAGTGTGATCTTGACATACCTGCTGTGATGGGTGGAGCCTATCTGAAAGTGGTTCTAAAAGACAAATGTTTAAAAAAAACAAAAAAAGAAATTATGTGATGTAAAACAACGGATTAATAAAATGTAGTTTTAAGATCATTTCACATCACATGAGGTTTGAAAGAAATTCCAGTTGGGTAGGTACATATATTGGATTTGCACTTTGGATGAATACAAAACATTGAAAACCTCAGACAGCATCTACACAGAGGTCAAAGATTTATTACCATGTAATAGAAAAATGACACCTGAGCTACACTATGCAGTCAAAACCCTGGAAGGAAGGGATTAAACCATAGACTTTCAAATGTACACCAAGAAAGAATCTACAACATACACTGAAGTACTCAATTTCTTTGACAAAAGTACATGTATAATTTTTGTGTGCATTTAATAACCTGTTGAACAAATACCACAGCTTGTAAAATATTTTCTCTATACCCAGATAAAGGTCCTAAAACTTTTAGGTTTTTTATTATTTTTTTTCTATCAACACTTTGTAGTTCTGAGGTTCTTGAGCCGCTCTATGTTGCAGTGACGATAACTGCAAAACCTTCAGCTTGCTACTTAAGGTTCACTGGTGCATGTTGTATATACATACAGATCAAATTGTGGCTTGCAGTATTTCGTCTCGTCAGTGGTGGGCAGTGGGTGTGCACCAGATGATCTGTGTGTCAGTTCAGCTGAAGACTGGTTTCCTGTCAGAGCGATATTTCTTCAGTGTGGTTGATTGATTGTTGCATAGCACAAGGCAAAATGTGTCAAGGTTGTGCTCTGGTAAAAACTATCCTTTTCCTTTCACACTTAACAGTAAAAGTGCTAGAGCTAATTTTGGACCTCAAGCGTGTGAAAGGAGGTTCTCTCCTTGTCTGTTTGTTTTTTTCCCTCCTCTTTCTTTTTTTCAGTTCTGATTCTGAGGTGTATGAAACTTCATAAAGCTGTACAGCATTATGCACACCATCAATGTGTCAGCGACACTTACCGATGCTTAGAATAGGTCATTTTGGGGCTTTCCCATACAAACGTTGATGCACATTTTTACTTGCACTGTTAGATTGTTGGCTGGCTCAGCACTTTTGCATATCCTTTAAAATATGGCTTGTCTTTCCACAGACCGAGAGCTGAAACTGCATGGTAGTTCCTCATCAGGAAGTGAAATTAGTTAGGTTTACTTTTAGATCTTAGGTTCTTTGTTTCTGAAGCATCATAAAGGCTTAAGAAGTCATACTTTATAAAACACAGTATCAATCTGGTAGTGTGTCCAAATACTATATTTACTAAAATATTTATTATATATCCTTTCTACAAGCAAAAAACAATTTGCAAGCTGAATGTAAATGTAAAGTTAGGGCAGGTTGGATAGTTAAAAGGCTAAAACTTCACTTGTTGATGCTGCCCGGCCGATCAAGGTGGATGCATCCTCCACTGAGGCTTGGTCCTCTGAAGTTTTCTTCCTAAAAAATAAAGTAAGAGTGTTTTATTTATTTATTTATTTCATTTATTAATTTTTTCTTTCTTGACCCTGTTGCTTCGGCTTGCTCTTAAGGGGTTTAAAGGCTTACAATACTGAAAAGCTGCTTTGTGACAACGTACTACTGTCAAAAGTGCTATATGATTAAGTTATTTGAACTTGAACATGGAAACTTAAACTTGGAATCCCAGTGTGGAGAGGCGAACGTGATGACCACTAAGCCACATGCTGCCCTATTTAATAATTGTGTTGAGAATGAAGATGTACACAAACTACATCTAAAACAAAATTTCTCTTCATGTTGATATTTTCTTAAATCTTCATTCATTCATCCATGTTCTTCCACTTTATCCTATATTAGGGTCCCGGGGGGGTTCGCCATGGCCATCCAGAGAACGTTTTGGGTGCTGGACAGATAAACCTAGGACAGGGCACCAATCTATTGCTGGGCACACACTCACACACACAGGCACGCACACAAACACACTCTATATGGGGCAATTTGGAGAACTCAATTGACTTGCTTTTTCGACTCTGGGGGGGAAACCGGAGAACTCGGAGGAAACCCACGCGGACACGGGGAGAACATGGAAACTCCACCCAGATGGGGATTCGAAGCGGGAATCCCGTGCTAACCACTAAGCCACCGTGCCACCCTTGTTAAATTTTAGTTTATTTATTTATTTTAATATTAGAAGCTTTAAACCTAAACAGTGATTAACTATTACGTGCATCAAAATACGTGACAATTAATGAAATTATTAGCGGTTCATTTTTATCTAAGGATGTGTAAAACCTATCGGCTCAGGCATGCACTGTTTCAAACTCAGCAGCCAATCCCGAGCCAGCTCCGCCTGGCGTCATGAACGCCCGTCATGTGATTCTGGCTGGCCAATGACAAGCGGCTTTTCGGCGGATGACATCACTAGCTTGCCGCTTCCTTTTTGCTTGCAGTGGTGCTTCATTTTCTTCAGTCGCGCTGCTGAAATGGAGGCTCGCCCCTCTGTCCGGTGCTGATTCACCGCTCTGCTCCTCCCCTCCCGCGCGGCCTTCCTCTCGGACCGACAGATAGGTGTTGACATGCAGTAAAAAAGAGCAGGATGGTTTTTGATGTTCCGAGCTCCAATGGGCCTTTTCAGCCTTTGGCCCTCACGCACTTTAGAGGTGAGCCGTTGACTTGCATTGGGGGGGGGGGTTCCTCTGAGAAACGCTCTTTTGTCTTTTGCTGTTTAAAAAAAAGAAAGTAAAGTGTTTGTAGCAGTAGTGTCACGCTCCTGTTCGCAGTCTGCTTGTTTGATTTTGCTGCTTCAAGCCTGATGCTCGTCGCAAGTAAACACTGGAGGCACTTCCGCTTCTGTACCACAGTCAAAAGTGTCGACGGTATGTTGTAATGGGGGGGAGGGGGGGGCTGCTTTTGGTCTGTCCCCCACTGAAAGTGCTGAGGAGCAGTGATGACAGCTCAGAGAATTGTGATAAAAAAAGGTTCTGGCTTTTACTTGATCTTTTTCCAGTTAAACTTTTTTTTTTGCTTCCTGTGCAGTTTTTTTTTCGCTTAAAAAGGGCTTTTTTGTGTGTCGTGGAGTTATTACAAAGTCTGATGTTTTCAGAAATTAGCATTCATACTGTTGTCCAAACATCTAGAGTGTGTGTTCAGATTACACATTGCTCTACACTTTAGTCACATCTGATCAGTTATAGTGGTGCTTCATTCTCTTATTTAAAAACATATATACACTGTCTCTATAGAATATGTAGGGCTATAATCCAACCATCAGGGTTCAGTGAATCCTATTAAGTAATTTCATGCGCAATTGTATTATTGGGGAAACTACTTGCACAGTTTGTTTCAGCTGAAAAGGATATATAAGAAATTACCATGCTAGCTACCTAACCTAATTAATGTCATGGTGAAAAGCCTAAGCCAGTCACATCTGATCAGTGATTAATAGATCTGAATGATGTGCTTTTAGTTGAAGTTTAGAAACCCTGCTGACAGTATAAACTGTCAGTTTCTTTGTAGGTAAGAAGTGTATACAATGGTTGGTATGCAACCCACACCCTGCAGTGCTACTTTGTAATAAGACCCATTCTCCAGTTCTGCTATTCTGTAAAAATCTAGCAGCAAAACATGCAAAAACAAGCCCATCTGCTCTGCAAATGTGAAGTGAGCACTCTAATAAATGTTATGATCTGAAGGTGCTTTAGTTTTGGGGGTGAGACTGGGTAACATTATCTAGCCATAAAATAGTGAATGTCATGTAATGGAATGTTCTGAATGATTAGGTTATATGTTCTTTGGATTTCTTTGTTGTGCTCTATTGTGTAGGCATATTGTAGTTCAACAATGCAAAGATTCATCTGGCTCATATATTGAAAGAGGGGTTCAGTGACCATTAATATTTTTTCTCTAGAAGTAGCTGCATTCATATAATGTGAATGGCACATTTGTAGGTACTGTATTACATACTACTATGTCCTAAATACAATGGTATTAATAGGTTGAATTTAAATAAACTACTGATCTGGATCTGCTGCATTTGTTACAATACGTAATGTTATTGTAGAATGTTTTGTTAATGGCGCTAAGATTACAAAGTGGAAAGGAACTGCATAGTTACTGCTTTTAAGATTGTGTATATAAATCTTAATATTCAATATTCCTCCCAGAGTGGAAAAAAGTCTATAAAATATATACTGAGTAACACAATTCCTGAAAGTGAAAGAGTGGGGGGGAAAATGATCTTTGGGATCATTAGTCTTGTTCTCCGAAATCATTTTAAAGTCGATGTCATGTTGCTGATGCTCATATTTAGCAATCTGAATGTGAAACATTAAAATATTAGCTATTAAAAACTGCTCGGAGCCAATGATTTTTTTTTTCTTCTTTCCTGTAATATTGCAACTTGCAAGCTACATCTAACTGCTTATTAGAAGCAGTTATTTATATGTAACAGAAATTAGACACTTAAAGCAAACAAATAAAAAAAAAAAACTTTACAGTTACATCTCGCAGATATTCCAAGTCAATTGATAAAACCACATAGCATATTTCACACTTTTATTACAAAATATTAAGTATATTGGCTTATTACTGCATGATGTTAGTATTTCATGTGAGGAACATGAGCATTGTACATCATTTAGCTGTTGTGGCATTTATTGGGTTTAGAGCACTTGAGGTTTCCTTTGTTCATATGTTGAAAATATGTGCTCACTTATCTTTCGGTTGCTCTTTTTATTTCTCTGTTTAATAAAAAAAAAAAAAACGTCATTCTTCTGCTTTCAGTTGATAAAGTATGCATGCATGCATGGTAGACCCTTGCTAAGACTCACAGATGCTCTTTAGCATACCTATTTTTATCTTGTGTTTTTTTCTGCTTGGCATTGCTTTGTTTTTTTTTTTTTTTTTTGATCAGGTTAGATTTTTTTTAGGTTAGTATGGCTACTGGTACCCAAACCAGTAAAACAATTCTGAGTATCTATGTCTAAAATCCTGACTTGAATATTAAACCCAATTACAGGATTATAAATCTAATGGAGCATGTTGACCTGCCAGTAAGAGACTGTATTAACAAGACATGTTACACACATGTCATTACAGCTTTTAAGATCATGCGCCAGCAGTGAAGGGCCACAGCTCTGTGGCTTCATGTCCAAAACAATAAGTTAGATCTGAATGTAACTCAATTTAAACATTAAAACATGTGCAGTTTTTATGTGTCTCTAAAGTACATTCATGGGTGAGCAGATAAATCAAATGTATGAGGTTTTATGTTTTGAGTGCCTGCTAAGTGATTGGGTCTTGTTACCTTTTTTCTTCACTTTAAAGCAGGGATTATATGTTGTTATTCAGAATTGACGTGAGTGCAATACGAGAATTGTTTCACTTTTTAATCATTTAAAATATATATATGTAAGATGATTGAACCAGGGATGTTAGTATAGCTACCAGAAGGCTTCTGTGATTTCAGCCTTAGTGATTTTACTTATGCCTGTTTTTGAAACAAAATGTGGACAGCTTTTAGTGTATTATTAATATTACACACACAGATTTATATTGGTTTAAGTTTCAGAACTCCACCAACTTCATCAGTGTTGTATTGGAATGTTGATCCTTTGTTTTTGACAATGCATTGTATCTATCTGCTTTGTTGGTGTAGATGTGTCCCAGGCAGAGCAGGAGAACCTGTTTGTACAGAAGCTTCGGCAGTGCTGTGTGCTCTTTGACTTCGTGTCCGACCCACTGAGTGACCTGAAATGGAAGGAGGTGAAGCGAGCAGCGCTCAGCGAGATGGTGGAATACATCACACACAACAGGAATGTCATCACTGAGCCCATCTACCCAGAGGTGGTGCACATGGTGAGTGAACATCAAAAAGGTTTTTGTCATAATTTAATTTTTGCACTAGTGAAGAGTTAATTATGGAAAGCTGGGTTTAGCTCTCTGCAGGGCATTTATGTACAACCTTACTAAATGGTTAACGAGAGATACCTATATTTATGTAGTTCAAAAGCAGCACTTGATTTTCAATCAAGTTGTTCAATTATTACTTTGATTTTGCATCAGCATGCCAAGCAATTTAAAGGGTACACTATCAGATAATATTTAATATATTGAAATTATTACTGTCTGCAAAAGTTTAATTTAATAAAAATAAACCTGAATAGGTGAAAATTAATAGTGCATTAAGTTTAGATAAAGTGTTCCATACTATTGTACATTTAGTGTTGATCAGTGCACATGAATGTGTTCACTGTTATACATGACCCAAAAATCTCACATCTAGACACCTTATTTTAAGATACTGGTCAAGCACCCTGTGGCTGACCTAAACTCTCCTTGGTTCCAGCTTTAGTTATTTTATTTCAGCGAATAACCACCTCCCTTTGATGTGTATCAAACCCTGGGATACAAGTAGGGAACCACTTTTATTCAAAGTGCAAATTGACTCATTCCTTTGATTCGACCCTCATTTGATGTGTGCAGGAGAATAAAAATGCAAAGTCTCCATATCAGCATGATAATATGCTCATACTCTCGAGGTTCCCCATCCCACCCTATTTGGAGCATAGATACTTTGAAGTTTCCTGGCTTTTATCATCAAAGTATGGAGAGGAATCCGAGCCCTCTAGAGACTAATCTTATGTTTCTGTGTAGCCTTTGTCTGACCAGACAGTAATTAAAGTCCAGTTAAATAAAAAGGAAGCCATTTATTAAGTGTGAGGTCATGGGAGTTGTTATCTATCATTTTGCTTTGTCAGCCTTTTGTAATGAATTCGTGTTGTGCTCCAACATGTACATTTCTGGACATTTTTAGAAAACATTTTTTAGAGACAAGCCATGTGTTTATTTTACTGTCTTATGGGAGAACTAGATTTTAGTAATTGACAAAACACATGCATTGCTCTGTTCTCAAGTAATGTGATTTTCTTGAACGGTCACTGAAGTTTATGAAACTATGAATCCACTATCCCTCAATTCACACACCAATGGAGATGTCCATAAAAACACCTTGCTGATAAAAGTACGATCGCAGAAAATGCCATCAAACAACCAGACGCTTACCAAGTTTTCATAATACTTTCCTGTTAAGCCATTAAAATGTATTAAGAATTAGTCTTTGTTGGCATTTTAAATACATCATTCATTCATTCATTATCTCCCGCTTTATCCTGTAGTAGGGTCACGGTGGGGTTCCCCATGCCCATCCAGGGGAGAACATCTCGGGCGCTGGGCAGATAGACCCAGGACAGGGCGCCAATCCATTGCTGGGCTAAATACATCATTTGTTTATTAAATTTACCAAATTACCAATTTTCTGATCTGCATGTTTATATTGTACAACCCTATTTGGATGATCTGAACCATGAGCTCAATGGCTTTTAAATGGTTTTCCTTATTTTAGTAAGATCTGTAACACTACATTTTCAGTCACTAAAAAGGTTTAGTGAGCTCTGAATAAACATGGTGATGAAATCCTTTACCTCAAACATAATTCACATGTGAGCAATGTTGACAGACTGGTTTCTCACTAAATTTTAGATAGGGTTGTATTTCTGATTGTGTCAAAGTCTCGCACCTTTTCATGTTTGAAATTAGTTGTTATACTAGTTATGGGGATAAGGGGTTCTATATTAGTGGTCCTTAGATGTAGAATGATCAACAAGGCAAGCTACTCCCTCTCTGCCTTTACTGTAGATGCATATGCATGTTAAAAGTATGCATAAATAACAGTATCAGGTATGAACCAGAAATTATTATTTTTCTATCTAAATACATACTGTTATCATAGCTTTTATTAGGCTGTATATATTAAAAACCCAAAAGTTAATTCATAAATATTGTTTTAGAATAATAGAATGTTAGAAAATTGACATTCAGAATAGTTTTTCTTTAACTCTGTTAACGCTTAGGTTTAAAACCTATTTTAAAAGTAAATAATATGTGGGTAATGTTTTTTTTGTGTGAATTAGTAATGGCATACATGAATTATGATGAACGATTATTTAAAAAAAATGAACAATGCTTTTGAAACAGGAACAGTCCTACACCCAATACCTGAAATCAAAACCACTATTGCCTTGTACAGTGACTGATGATGAGTGATTAACTTATTTACACTACATTTAAACATATCTTGACCAACCAATATTTATTTTTAATACAGTTAACCAACTTTTGAAAGTCCAAGTGAAAATGAATAAAATCTCAGATGGAAGGTTAATGTTTTAAGCATGCAATGCAACGTTTTCTGAGAATAATAAAGAAATAAGTAAAGCAGACATATGATAAAGGTTGGTGGTACTGTATATGTAGCAATCTTGCAACATTGCAAAACATTTAGTGATTTTTATCACTGGTCTGTTTACATTTAGCATGTTCTTCCTATATGCAGTGTTTTTGTGTGTTTCCTCTCTCCTTCTCTCTCTCTCTCTCCACTCTTGTGACAGTTGCACAATGAAATCAACGGAAACCTTGATATATGAGACCTTGAGAATGCCGTGATATAAAATTTGGGTCACACCACACAGCCCTTAATTTCAGTTCCCTTTTTTAATATATGTACTGATTTCCATCTCATTTGTTTTTGCTATTTTGCTGTTAGTTTTAAGTTTGAATCCTTAGCTACATTATGACTCTTGTGGTTACCGTACATGTTTAAGATAAGGTAGCATTACTTAATCCTGGCTCTAAAGCTTTTCATACCAGAATGTTATGGCTCAGATACATTACCAGAAACACTTGGGTATTCTGAGTGTTTGTGGCTGTAAACACTAAATACAGTTTGCAGTGATCTTTGCAGTCTAGACCTATAATGACCACTCTGGTTAAATTTAAACATGTCTTTACGGTACCCCATACCACTATATTCTTTCCTAAAGTAGAGATGAGGCATTTTTAACAGGCTACAATATGGAATTAACATGCTGTTGCTTTACTTTTGTTAACTGTAAACAAATCATTTATTTTGACATCTTATACACACAAGTGCACACTATCGGCTTAATTAAATACAACTCCTGGTATCTAATGTACCATAGATGCATATCCATCTTAACCTCTATTATCAAATCTGATACTTGTACAGCCAATCAAAATCTCCTCATCATGCAACAATCTATAGAAATGTAACTTCACTGAATATAATAAAAACAATTGTATGCTACAAATAGCCAAATATGGGCTAAAGTGGCAAAAAAAACAACAAACAAACAAACCATAGATGCATATAGTTTTACTATAGTTTTAGTACTATACTATATATACTATATATACTATAGTATAGTTTTACTGCAGTCCCTCTCTGTGGACAATTCTGTGCCCAAAGATGTAGGCTTGTACCCCAGGTACAACTATAAGCCTACAAGATGCTTGTGGCAGGATACTTGTTTGAGGGGGGGGGACTACCTAAATGGTGCAAATAATACATTTGTTTTTTATTAATGACTATAATCTTTTTTTCTTAAGGTGGAAATTCAGTTTTTTTTATTTGCTGACTATTTGGCAATATTTGGTCTGTGCAGTTTGCAGTCAACATGTTCAGGACATTACCACCTTCATCCAACCCGACAGGAGCAGAGTTTGACCCAGAGGAAGATGAGCCCACGTTAGAGGCTGCCTGGCCACATCTACAAGTACAGACATACAAACATTTACGCATCTTCCTGTTATTCAACGCTTATTCGTACTGCACCTAACTTGCTCCTCTTTCTTTCTTTCTTTTACAGCTTGTATATGAATTTTTTTTAAGGTTTTTAGAATCGCCAGACTTCCAACCAAACATTGCCAAAAAGTACATTGATCAGAGGTTCGTCATGCAGGTACGGCCTTATATAAAATAATTTTTATAAAGAAGTTTAAATTTACTGTAAAACAGGGCATTAATTCTAATTTAATTTTTTTTTCAGCTTTTGGAACTTTTTGACAGTGAAGATCCACGTGAGCGAGACTTTTTGAAGACCACATTGCATCGTATATATGGAAAATTTCTGGGCCTCAGGGCTTATATCAGGAAGCAGATTAATAACATATTCTATAGGTTGGTGTTTTGCTTGGATGTATGCATGGTATAAAATCAAGTAATTATTTTGTCATTAAATCTCTTGGTTTTTTTTTTAGGTTCATTTATGAAACCGAGCATCACAATGGAATAGCAGAGTTACTGGAAATTTTAGGAAGGTATGTCTCTGCATTGAACCTGGCTATGTATTGTCTCTGGTTTGTGTGTGTGTGTCTGTATGTATGTGTGTGTGTGTATATATATATATATAATTAAATTTAATGCCTGTTTATTTTTAGCATTATCAATGGATTTGCCTTGCCACTAAAAGAAGAACACAAGATATTCCTGTTAAAAGTTTTGTTGCCTTTACATAAAGTCAAGTCTCTCAGCGTTTACCACCCACAGGTATGAACTATGTGTCATCTGAGCTTTATGTGAAAAAAAAACTTTTCTAGTTTGGTTTCCACACACACACACACACACACACACACACACACACCTGCTTTAGACACAAAACCACACACACACATTCTAGCACAAAGCCAAACTGTGTGGTTCATTATGCTTTATCGGTCATGATAAAGCATTTGTTATAAAATGAGCACCAATTAAATAAACAGTTAACATAGCATGAGAACCCCGACTGGCTCTCTCTTTCAACAAAATTTTGTAGAAAATCTCTAGAAAAATAAAACAAAGCTGTATTGCAAAGGTTTAAGGTACTTCAGATTAGTTGTCCTGAAGCCTTCTGTAGTTGTAATGTGGGTTTTTATTAATAATCCGTTGGGCAGGATTTTTATATTTATGATGAGTTCAATGCTTTCTAGAAATGTGTTTAAAATAAGGAACATTTAAAAGCCATTTTTGGGACAGAGCAAGCATTGTTTTAGGTTTCAGAGCCTGCAAACCTGCAGCTTGACTAGGCAACTTTTAAAAGAGGAAATATTGCAGTAACAATTTTCCATGGCCACAATAACAACATTGTGCAAATCATATGATTATAAGCATTTGCTTATTTAACATATATTTTAGTGTGCTTTTATATAAAAAATTGTGTATGTACATGTAACATAGATATGATGCATTACATTTGACTTTTTATATATATTTTGTGTGTGTAGCTGGCATACTGTGTGGTACAATTTTTAGAAAAGGACAGCACACTTACTGAACCGGTAAGTTTCATATGACATCAGTTTTGTAAAATTCAGAGACATTTCAGTACTAGCTATTATTGCTGTGTACATAAATCATATCAAAGTTGCAATCCTATGAAAGTTCTCTGAATCTGAGACAGAATCTGTCTTATTCTAACAGTTCAGCTTTTTTTTATAAATTAAAAAAAAAAAAAACCTACACAGAGCATGTTGTTAGATGGTAAATGGTTTGTATGTTTTAGTTGTTCTATCCGATCCCATGTCTTTTACCAAAGCCTGCAGTTCATTATTATTAATTTTATTTAGCAACTGGCACGCTTACATTTTAAAGTGTGTTACCGCCACCTTCTGGTGGGAGTAATGGCATGGCTTTCTGCCTTTTCAAGATAACTTTTTGGTACCTACACTTCATAATGCGCATACTGCTATCTATAATGTCCAAATTCATGTGCTCATATTTACAAAACTTTAAATTTACAAACATCGCACTAAATGTTTGGGATGGTTTTCAGAAGGTTTTCGTCAGGGCTCATGCTGCTCAGTGGTGACAATGGTGTGGTTTGCATATAAGCAATACCTTAATTGAGATACTTGGGTAATAAACAAATTCAGCCTGATCATTAGTGCAAACATCTTTGGATGATGGAGCCATGCAGTTTTTATCAAATTTGTATTTTTTGTTTTATATTAACAGGTTGTAATGGCTCTTCTAAAGTACTGGCCAAAGACTCACAGCCCCAAGGAGGTCATGTTCCTCAATGAGCTCGAGGAGATCCTGGATGTAATTGAGCCCTCTGAGTTTGTTAAAGTTATGGAGCCGTTATTTAGGCAGTTGGCAAAATGTGTCTCCAGCCCACATTTTCAGGTCAGTGAAAGCTCCCTTCTGTAAAAATATTAATTGTATGCACATGTGTGTTTTACGTTACATTAACACTTATTCATTTTGCTCAAGAACCCACTTTGGTAACTCTGTTTTACAACGAAATAAGAGCAGGTATTGTTTAGTAAATGGATGTTTTATGAATTAGTCTCAGTACTGTGTTGGTACTAAGATGTTAACAAATTCCAAGCAGCATCATTGTGTTTTTCATACCCATCAGCACAACACACACAAAAACTTTGCCGTATTTGTGCCATTGCAGTGTTGAAATGCCTTCACTACCCAAATACTGCAAAAAACACAGTATATTCATGTGTGACCTAAAAGTAGATATGGTTTCTTAATTGTGTTTATGCTCATCAGGCTGGATGAGCTTAAAAAAAAGCCCTAATGAGATTGGGTTCGGGGTCCTTCGAAGCAACTAAATGCCTCTGTAACACTGGCAAATGTTATTATTCATGGGTCATGAAAATACTGAACAACTATGATGTGCATAGCAGACTAACAAGAATAAAGCCACTCCTACACTGAGAAATTCCTGCCACTCTGTAGTTTGCTAAACATTATGGGAACTAGCAGGAATGCTGTTAGGAATTACGTTGTCTATACAGATAAAAATTACGGTTAAATATTTTGTTTAGTAACAGGAAAATGATATGCTTGATTTCCATTTGGGAAACATGGTGGAGGTAGGGTTTGGCTGGAGTCCTGCAAACATACAGTAGATACAGTTTCAACATTAGGATGAACATATTATGCTTGGTCATCGATTTATTGTTTCATATTGCGTTAGTTTTAAACCTGTGGTTGTAAGTACATTTTTAACTATCCGCAGTTAGAGATTATGACTGGCCAATTTTCTATGATTGCATCCAATCACATTTCAAATCAAAACCACTCACACATAATATGGAATATGGTTAGTAATAATAATAATTTGTCTCTTGCCACTGATTCCATAAGTACTGCATGATGACACACAGACTTCACCATGATGGAAAAGGTGCTTAAAATAGGACCTTGGGCTTTCTGAGTACTGTTTAAAGCTTTATTAAGAAGTGGTAATTCACCAACGACTTGCCTAGGTTGAACCTCCCCTTTAAATTGGATGAGAGTTTCATGTATATGGGTTCAGGAAGCTACCAAAATACTTTCTATGTGCGCCCTTGTATTAAGACAGGTCAATCTGAGATAAGGACCATGATACTGCTAGTTTTATACAATGCCAGTATATTTTATATGCAAATATTTTACTTTCTGCTGCATCATAACACACTGTTCAGCATGAAACCAGAGATTTGTACAATTTTTTTATATTATCGTCTCCTGTAAAAACAAGTCTGCTTCTACTACATGCATGTACATGATTCAGGCATTGATTACAATAATGTTACTAACGTATGAACTTTGCATTAGGTTGCTGAGCGGGCCCTATATTACTGGAACAATGAGTACATCATGAGTCTAATAAGTGACAACGCTGCCAGGATTCTACCCATCATGTTCCCGTCCCTTTACCGAAACTCTAAAACCCACTGGAACAAGTGAGTCAGTCTTTGCTTGATTAGCGTTTTCTTGTAATGATTGTTGGAAGTAGATTATATGGTTCCAAAGTATTTAATTAATATGAAATGTGTAGTTTAAATAGCGAACCAAATTTCTAACCATAAAGCAGATATATTGATTTACATTTTTTATGCATGTAAATCCATCTAAAACCACTGTGATTAATATATAGTTGAATTTATCATTTCTTTGGCAGTTTTGTTATTTCCTTACATTTATTACTTGGATGTCTTTTTATAGAACAATTCATGGTTTAATTTACAATGCACTAAAGCTTTTTATGGAGATGAATCAGAAGCTGTTTGATGACTGCACCCAGCAGTTCAGAGCAGAAAAAAACAAGTATGAAGTTCTTCAGTCTTCCTTTTATGTTCATAAATTCAGCACTGAAATCTTTAATTAAACTCATTTTGCCACATTCCATTTAGAGAGAAACTAAAATGGAAAGAGCGAGAGGAAGCCTGGATAAAGATAGAAAACCTTGCCAAATCAAATCCTCAGGTGGGTATCTCTTTTGTGTGCCACTTACCAGTAAAGAGGAGCCTGAACACCTGAAATGACTCATTCACCTAAAAGGATTTCAACAGTGTTTCTAATGAAGCTTTGTATTCTTTCAAACTATACTTCAGAACACTTTTCTATGTGGATAGTTTGTATATAGGCATTTTGTTGTTTCTCTGAAAAGCTGTGACTTAAGTTTTGAGATCCTGTGGCACCATACCAAGTAGGACCTACCCCTATAAAAGTTGCCAAGCCCCCACTTTATTTGCTTATTTAAAATAGACTAACAAAGGGCATCTATGTTGATTTTGAACTTATAAAAATGACCATGAAATATGGAAACTAAAGTGGCTATGCACCAACTATATGTGGCAACACTGCATCCTCAGACAAGAACTCATAAAAAGGTGAAAATCACATTGGTTTGTCAGATGCTGCTTGTACTCCACAATTGGTGGAGAGATCTAGAAAGATCATCTGGGGGAAAAAAATTGATGGTCGAGTCATCGTGTAGGGCAACTAAATGCAATTTGAATACACCCCAAATCCCAAGTGTTAAAGCAAAAAGCAGCATATTTATATATTTGTTATTTGTAGTACCATTGATTCTACAAACTTTTTGCTTTGTAGTTTCTCGTGTATATTGACACTGCTGGCTTATGCAGCCCAATGGAGATCGAGACTGAGGGTGCAGTGATTGATGTTGCTTTGCTCAAAAAGAAAATGGAAGAAGAAGCCACTCAGGTGAATGTCACACATTTTAATGCTTTGTTTTCGAGTTAAAACTGCCCATTTCGGCTTGAAAATTTTCGAACAAAAGCATTGAATAATATTAATAAGGACAAAAACTTGTATTTTCTGAATCTGTTTAAAATGTGGCGGCACGGTGGCTTAGTGGTTAGCACGTTTGTCTCTCAGCACTAGGGATTCCCGGTTCATCTGTATCTGCCCAGTGCCCGAGGCGTCCTCCCCTGGATGAGCATGGGGAACCCCACCACGACACTAATATAGGAAAAAGTGGAAGATAATGAATGAATGAATGTTTAAAATGTCTTAAATAACCATCATAAACATTAATCTGAATATCTGCAAAAAAGCAGACAAATGTACAGAAATAAAAAAATAATAAACATCCTGTTTCTAAAACTGCTAACAGCTCGAAACAGATGTTCCAGAAGCACTTGCTATAAAACAAAAAAAGGAAAAACGCAGGCATTAAAACCATATTGCATAATCAGGATTGAATATATATTTTAGTGTCGCTTGGATGAACGCATCTGCTTTATGTCTAAAATTAAATGTAGAACTGATTTAATGCATCAGTGTTTAAGTGACATTTATTTTCTAAGCTACTTATCCTAATTTATGGGGATGCTGGCACCTCAGTGTTTACTAGGGAAACTTCCTCGACAGGTCATGATTTTATTACAGGACACAAACACACAGGCATAAGTACCTGCATCAATTTTTTTTGGCACCAATTCACCAGTTGGACTTTTAAATAAAACTATATTATTAAGAGTAAACCTGTAACTTTTGCTGCGCAGTGGGCTTTGTGAATACATCCTCTGATTCGGCTTTTGTAAATGTAACCAACGCCTGGTTACAATCAATGTTGCATGTCCTTCAGCCTTCTCGAGGAGAGCAGCGGAAAGAGCGGCCATTGGTGCGTCGCAAGTCGGAGCTCCCCCATGACGTGTCTACAGTGAAAGCTCTGGAAACACACAGGCGTGCGGAGGACATGATAACCAGCCGCGACGGCCACTAAAGAAGCTGACCGACTCCAAGCAAGTGGCCGAACACAGCACGCCCAGTGCACAGCAACAGGGGCAGCAGCGGTGCAGGACAGGCATGTGTGACCCAAAAAACCAGGACACACCCAGCTCTGCTACCAAAAAGAGCCACAGTGACCCTCTCTCGGCCAGTGCCCCAATGCTGGAGATCTCTTTTTACTTTACTACCCTCTCAGGTGTACTGATTTATTTAAATTTTGTTTTGGTGTGTATGATTCGAATCTGTCTTCTTGCTCATGTGCCTGCATCAACTGTCTCTCACCATCACAAAAAAAAGCGGGCCAATTTCACCATGAGAGTACTTGCAGTATGTCTGCTGACTTGCTTTTAATAGAGAGAGGCGCTCAACCCAAAGGAAGAATAAGAAGCACAGATTTTAGAACTGATTAGGACACAGCTGCCGTCAGTCGCTTCCAGCTTTATGGCTCCGAATGTTGGTTCTTGTCGTTTGTGTCGTGTGTTTCTGGTCCAGCAACGGGGACTGTCAGCCGAGTGTCACTGTTTGGCAAAAGAAACTGATTTGGCAGTATGTGCATTTTATTTAATTTTTATTTTGTGCTTGCTGTTGTATGGAGACCTCTGTTTTTCGATCACTCCCTGAATGGAGAATATTCTGCTGTAGAAATTGGGTTCCGTGCCATTGATTTCACTGTAATATAGTTCAGAAACCTAATCTAACACTTGGCTAGAAGTACACCTAGACTGAGGATGGACGTTCAAACAATGGTGACTGATTTAGTCCTGCTGCTTCCTTTTCAAAAATTTTGGAGGTGTTTACACTTTAGTTTGGTCTTTTTAAAATGTATTTATTCACTTGGTTTTTGGGGGAACAAGTTCAGTTTACATAAACTACATCTGAACATGTTTGGAACTTGAGCCTTTATTTACATTGAGTGCCTTTAATGTAGTGAAGAACTTTGTGGAATATTCTTCAAAACTGTCATCTGAATGCCAGAGCATGTGTTTAAAAAGTACAGATGCAATGTTAAATAGCAAAGTTCATCCTGTCCTGCATGATCTATGTCAAACCATTATTACACCTGCAGGAATCGGCACATGACCGATTCACTAAACTGATGTCACAAATCATAGAAACCTCAGTAGTACAATCCAACTATTTTTCCAGAGCCGACAACTAAAAGCGTTCTCATACCGTTATTAGATTTCTCAGATTCATTGTTTGAACTTCCATTCTCTGTTTGGTGAATGAATCGAAGATGCTCCTGGTAAACTTGGAGACCTGTATGTCTTTGTATAAAAGATGCTTAGAAGTATTCCCCCCCTCCCTTTTCTCTTTTGCCTCCATTAACATGGTCAATCTGAATGTGCAAACTTGTAAATAGAACTACCATATTCTTCCTGTCTTAACTGTCACTATGATTTTAATTATTATTTTTCCTTTTCTAGTATTTTAGCTGCTTCTGAAGGGCGGTGCATTTGATTTTTCAGCATATTCACACCAAGAAGAGTAGAGTACTAAAACATTAGTACCAAAATCTTTTTTTTTATTTTTTGTTTGCTTTCTATGGCAAATGTCAGCTTTTTCTGCTTTATACAAACTGTTTTCGACGAACCCGCTTTTTGCAAAGTGTCCTTCAATTTGCACCCCTGCTTAACAGCGTTGTTTATCTTGTACATATGTGCGCTTATGTTTAATCTATTATTACATGGTAGCTCTCTTTGTACAGTAGATCGTGTACAGATAAGTATATTAGGTTATTAGCCTGTACATGTTACCATTTGCATTAGATACATTTATGTTGAAATGCTATTTTTATGAGTAATTCAGAACCTTTTATTTCAGTTTTATGTCATTGTTTTTGAGATGTCATGTTAACATCTGTGTGCTTTTGAACATTCTCAACTGGTGTACATCTATACATAGCGAATAAAGAGAACTGTGGAGTTTTATATTTTTATTTAAAGTGTACATTGATTGACTTGCTGTGTGAGAATCATGGATGAGGGACAGAGTTGTGTATACACGTGAAAACATCTTATATTTTTAAGATTACGTATGTAACCATAGAGCATTTTTTTTTTTTTTTTGGGAGCAGGTGTTGCAGGTTTGTGTGTTTGAAAGTGTAAGAGGAGTGTGAGGTAGAGGCTGTAAGTGACTTGCATATATTTGTGTCAGGGAGAGTGTAAATGGGGGATGGTGTGGGAGGCAATGGGTGTGCCTATCCTATGGGTGGGTGTACGAGGGAGAGTATACATGTTGAATGTATGCGTATATGCAAATACATTTATGGTATGTATTGCTAAAGGGCCCACAAGTGTGTGATTGCAATAGCAATTAAGGATGGGCCAATATTAAGACTTGTATACCGGTAGCTGTTTTAATTTTCTTAACCTGAAGGGGGTGGTATAACCCTAAAAGTAACTGCTTCTGCTGTAGCATCTCGGAGGCTGCATCAGGAGGGCTTCTGTAAGAACATGTCCATGCAGCTTCCCACAGCAGTGGCACTGAATTTTAAATAATGCACACTACATATAGACAAACTTATTGGATAATTGTGCACTGTACCTGCAATCAGCTTTTAGATCATTAAGTTAATCTTGTCTTCCTTCTGCTGCAACATTGAAAGTCTCGGTGGAATAACTTCCTATTTATCCAGAAAGCCAAATTTAAGGACTGAATCTGGTGTTGGACAGGATGCCTTGGCTCTCACACTCCGTCCTACTTTGCCCCAAAGGTTTTTGGGTCTCTTTGAGGGCCAGCCGAGTAATGTGCACTGGGGTACTTGCATGCAGGCACAGTAAAGAGCCCACCCTAAACTTTCCTCAAAATTAGAAGTAAATGGTTATCAAAAAAACAAAGCTTGGTATTTGATAAAAAAAAGGGATAATACACCATTAATTTAGTGAATAAGTGGTGTTTATAAAAGGTTGTGAAATTGATGAACACTTGTGCAGCGATAATCCTTACTGAAATTATTCTTAATGCAGTTAAAATTGTGCTTGATTTTAAAATATTGCTTTAAGCTAAAATCTGCATTCTTATGCTTTTTGGCTCTGCAATCACCAGTGAGGCGGCTTTGTCACTGCTTCCCTATTGTGATAAAGGTATATTTTGGAGTCAGTGAGTTTCTTCCGGCACCTGAGTTCCTCTTATGACCCACATTTCAAATGCAGGCCAGTGCTATTGCTTGACTTGACTATTGTTTGTAACTGTTTCTGGGGAAACCACTTGCAGTTCCAGCAGGACACAGTAGGGGGCTGTAACGCACCAGTGATGTAGTTTATTCATGGCGCTCATGGTAAAAAGAATAACATGCAGAAGGCATTGGTTTTTAAAGTCATATGTGGTAATGAGGAAACAGTTCTTGACACAAAATGCTGATTCTTCTCGCAGTGACTGCACAGATCATCCTGAAGGAAATGTCGAAACAGTCATCCACATGAAAGCCCTCGAGTAGCCTGGAGGCCTGACCTTAATCTTTTTAAAGTGACCTAAAGATTTTAATCCACCAACTGTGCACTCACATGGGACCATTCATGTATGGAAGCATTACATCGCTCCTGAATTCCAGAAAATTATGAGAGAATGGAGTTCTCAAAACAGTTATTCATTCATCATGCAATAAGTCAAGTGATATGAACTTCCAGCCCCTATTTTCAACACCTTTGAATAAAACCATCAAATGTATAGACTGTATACGATACGTATGCAATATATATATATAATGTAATTGTATGCAGTCTATACATTTGATGGTGTTATTCAAATGTGTTGAAAATAGGGGCTGGAAAAAAAAAAAAAAATATATATATATATATATATATAAATAAAACAGAAAAGTGTCAAATTATAAATACATTATTAAATAGGTATATAAGTATATAATATGATATATACACTCACGGGCCACTTTATTAGGTACACCATTCTAGTAACGGGTTGGACCCCCTTTTGCCTTCCGAACTGCCTCAATTCTTCGTGGCATAGATTCAACAAGGTGCTGGAAGCATTCCTCAGAGAGTTTGGTCCATATTGACATGATGGCATCACACAGTTGCCGCAGATTTGTCGGCTGCACATCCATGATGTGAATCCCCCGAATGGAGGCCATTTGAGTTCAGTGAACTCATTGTCATGTTCAAGAAACCAGTCTGAGATGATTCCAGCTTTATGACATGGCGCATTATCCTGCTGAAAGTAGCCATCAGATGTTGGGTACATTGTGGTCATAAAGGGATGGACATGGTCAGCAACAATACTCCGGTAGGCTGTGGCGTTGCAACGATGCTCAATTGGTACCAAGGGGCCCAAAGAGTGCCAAGCAAATATTCCCCACACCATGACACCACCACCACCAGCCTGAACCGTTGATACAAGGCAGGATGGATCCATGCTTTCATGTTGTTGACGCCAA
>JAFMOD010000047.1:2661133-2718627 GCA_019802435.1 Corydoras maculifer | reverse complement strand
TCTTTTTTTTTTTTTTTTTTTTTTTTTTTTTTTTTTTTTTTTTTTTTTTTTTTTTTTTTTTTAAAGCTTTCCAGTCTCCTGAGTTGTTCTGTCTATTTAAAAGATTTTGGGTTTAGGAATACGAGCTACAAATTAAAACATATTAGGAAATCAACAGGTTATTCACACTCACTATTCACAAACACGGAATTGCATAAATGGCAATAAATATATCTAAGGATAAGTAAACAAACTTGCATTTTTAATGATTAGACGAATTTTCTTGTGTACTAACAAAATTATACATTTTTAATTGTATAATATTGAATCTTAACAAACTAACATCAGATTTACATTTAAAAAGCCACTGCATTATTCAGAGCAGTTTGCCTGTCTATGAGAGGGGCAGCACGGTGGTTTAGTGGTTATGGTTAGTATGTTCAGCTCTCAGCGCTGGAGATCCAGGTTCGAATCTGTGTGGAGTTTCCATGTTCTCCTCGTGTCTGTGTGGCTTTCCTTTGGGATCTCTGGTTTCCTTCCACAGTCCAAAAACATGGATTCAAAGTTAATAGCCCCTATCTAAATTGCCCCTATTAATTCTGTGTATGTGTGAGTGAGTGTGTGCCCAGTAATAGTGCCACCTTGTCCTGTGTGTATCTGCCCAGCGCCTGAAACGTTCTCTCCTGGGGAATAGTTTGTAAGAAGTAATAATCACAAAAGACTAGACATAACTGTATTTGCATACCATAGATGAACCTGATGGAAACCGCAAACTGTCAGGGATTTCAACACTGTGTCTGATCTGCAATGCATACAAACAACATACACACAACCTACTGGCATCACTGTTTTCATCTAAGATGGAGAAAATGGACTTCTAAAGGAATTTCTGATAAATAATATAATCATACTGGAGTGACTCAAAATGTTCGACCTACACTCTCCTTGTGTAGTATTTGGTCGTGCCTGCACTTGTTTCAATCAAGTCCGTAGTCTTGAACTGTCGTACATTTGGATTTAAAATATGTTCTTTCACTATTTACAAATCTTGTGTTTAGCATCCTTGTATTACGTTGCACCATCATTGCAACATAATCCATGAGGTAATATTTCAGCTTGATTTCCCTGTTTACACAGATGGGATGAAAAGAAATTTGTGGTCTGAGGATAACATCAAGATGCAGGCTGTGTTTAAAAAAAAAAAGAGATTCATTTTCAAAGATCTAGCAGACTGTCTACAGTGCTACATGATAATGTCATTGCACATTTATAATAAGCTCCCCGAACAGATGAACAACCCACTCATTGCCTGCTTTGTGAGTTCCGTGCTGCTCTATGTCAATCGAAACTGTTTTAAATGTCTACATCACTCCTTAAACTGTGACACACTTGGGAAATGTAAATTCAGTGCCGAACACTTAAATCCACTTAAAAAACACTTAAATGAAAAATGCACTTATTTATAAAATCCGGAAATGTTCGCAGGAGGCAGATTATTACGGAACATAAAATATAACAATTAGAATAAAACAGTTTGAAGTGAATTTTATTTTTCTCTTCTTTTACTACTTTTTGTTTGCCCTTAGTAAATAGGAACATCCTCTGAAATAACATTTAAAATTGTACTTCTATTGACTTAAAATTTACTACTAACATATATAAGGTTAAGAAATAATATACAACAAGTGGATCATTACTTTGCTTTAATTAGTTTTTTGCTTGCTTTTGCATAATCATATATTATGAATGATCACAGCTCTGTGTGCTATGAAGGCATTTTAATTAAAATAGTAAGAAAGATATTAGTATGTGGTAGTATGCATGATGTGGTAGCTCTGAAGGTTGAGGGTTCAAATCGCAGATCCACTGAAAATACTGATATGTGTCACTCCAGGAGTTCTGTCCCAGTGTTCTGACCTCAGGCATCAAGTTGGGATACTTGCATAAAAGCGTCTTCTTAATAACCAAATGCAAATGTGAGTAATATGGTGAAATAACTTAGTTTTATACATAATTATGAATGCACAAAAGCTAAATATTTACAATACTTTTCCTGTATTTTTTTTTTTAAAGAAAGAAAATACCCCCCTCTTCACCAAGTGGGTGGAAACAAGCTTATTAATGCATCTGCAAACAGCCTTAACCTTCTGTCATTTAATGTCACATGTGCCGTTAAAAAATCTTTTTTACTTTTGCTTTGGCGCTAATGCACAAAAATGCTTCCAGCCCTCTGGATGGGAAAAATAGACATCACAACAGGATGGTGTCAGCTCTTATTTCCATGGTAACAAGCTTCTGAACTTTTAAGCTATAACCTCACTATGAATGCATCCAATCATTGTGCAAAATCCACCAAAACACATCAGTTGTTGGGCTCTCCCTTCCTTTCTCCTTCTGTCTATGGCTATGAGTTCCACCCCCACTGATATGTGACTCAGCTTCTTACACTCACACATCCGGATGAAATAGAAAGGGTAGGGAGGAGTGAAGGGTTGGGGAGCTTTGCGGGGTGGGGGGCTCTCCCCTGAGAGTGAGAAGCAGAAAATAGGAGAGTGGAGATGAGCAGATGAGAGAAGAAGACAGGAAGTGATCCTGAGTCACTATGGCTCTAGGGAAGAGACTGGGCTGGACTCTACCAGCATGCCTATGTCCTTAGCATCTTCCTTTCGCATCGTTAAATTTTCAAAGGCATTACTTCTATGAGGTCTAGACCTGCACGTCCACCGGCAGCAGCTCCTCTATCGGTCTGTGTGCCGCACAGCTTGTTCAGCTCGTGCTGACCTACTTTCTGTTAGCTGCTAATATAATGAGGCTTCTAGATTTGGTTACTTGGGCCCAACATTCACAGAGTTCTTTTGAGGTGAATGCAGAGGCAGAAGGGGGAGGGAGAGGATAAAAGGAGAAATCGAGTGACTTCTGAAAGAGCAGGCGGAAAACTGCCATCATACAGAATGCTGCAGATCTTTGATGCTTAATGTTTAATCATTGCTGCATATTACAAGATTTAATCTGTTCTTTTAAAAAGAAAACTGTTTACAATAATGAAGCACAAAGTCTGAAACAGACAGTATAGCTAGAATTATTATTATTTTTAATTTTTTTATATTTTAAAGGATTGAATTAAATGAGCAGGTGCTATTAGTAACCAGAAAACATGATAGTTCAGAACCTTATCTGTTTTATTGTTATATTGCATTATACTTTATTTCTTTAAACCGGACGATACAGGACCCCCGTGAATATTGGCTTTATTTTTAAATAATGAACAAAACGCTGTATATTATTGTTTATATATATATATATATATATATATATATATATATATATATAAATTGTGTGTTCTTTGATATGGAAGTCAATAGTTAGGCATAAATGTTTTAACTGATTAACATAAAATTTGTTGGCTCCACGTTACTGAAACCAGCTGTGTTTATTGATTACCTTTTATATTTCTTTTAATTTTCATATTACATTCCCCTTTGCTGGGTCAAGACTTTTAAGTAGCTCCATTTATTCTGTTTTTAAGCTCTATTTCTAAAAGGGTTACATACATAAGGTATTCTATTTTTATATAACATTTAAAACCTCCCATAGAATCCTGTCCTGTCTACCTACAGTACATAAGATGTTTATAATACAGTCTCTCTCTCACACACACACACACACACACACACACAGATATATATAATGTTTACCATATTCACCATAGGTTATAAACATGTATCTTGGTACAGGTACATTCTGCATTTGCTACTTTGCATTTGCCATATAACATTTGTATTTGTAGGTGCATAATCACAAAAGTTGTACATCATCATCACTATGCAATTTTCAATCTGATTCCGATTCCTAATACTACTAAGTGACATAGTGCACATCTGGTACTTTGTGGTACAGCATCTGTATTACTTTGTATGATGTGTTGCTTCGACTCTGTCTTTAGGTGTTGTTCGCCTTGAAAAATAGACACACATTGTAGTACTGGGTATGTCCGATGTGTGCAATGCTTCTGATGGATTTTCAGTCTTTTCTCAGCTTCAGCATGGCTTGTTCTTCTCCAGTGAGCTATTTCTGCTCTTTGCGTTGACTTTAAACAACAAATGCAACCTTTATATGTAAAATCCCTGTAGACATTCAGTGCTATTCATTGTTTTACCCACAGAATGCAACTGTCGGTCATATGTATTAATATTTTCATTCACCTACAAGTTTCTACAAAGTCATATTAAAATAACCAATAAAGCAAAAAGTACTTTTGTAATAATATTCTTCTTATTTCAAAAACACAGATGTGATGGCTTGGTATACAGAAAAATCAAATAATTGACACTGTTCTAACAAATCGAACTGTATTTTTTTTTAGATTTTTTGAACAACATAGAATTGGTTGAAGTTAACGTGTTTGGAATTACAAGGTGAGATGAGGAGATGGCAGGTGAACCACAGGTCCGCTTAGGAGACAGGAAAATACTGAAGCTCCTGCAGCTTCCTCACTAATCCAATCAACAGGGGACATCGGAGTAACTGTCTGAGTGGCAAACTGCCACTTAACCAGTGCTGAGTGGAGGGAAACTGAGGACACAGACTCCCTGTACACCCAGCTCTGGCCAACAACAGAGCAGGTCAACATCACTGGGCTGGAAAGTAGAACTAGATAATAGTTTGGAGGATTAATAGAACCTAATTGGTTTGTGAGATGCTGATTATGTAATTATCCTCCTTCTGATGAATGTTTTTCTTTCAGCAAAGGCCGGGAAATGTTTGGCAAAAGGCTTAATTAATTGAAAGCAATGGCAGGGATAGTATTAATACACATTCTTTTACAAAAGAAACGTTAATTTTCTTTGTTTAAAAAATACTTGATAATTCTGATTAAAATCATTTGTTTTTGGAATGATTTAATGGTTGGAATTGTTGGAATTACTGCAGGAATAAAGCAATACTGAGCAATTCCTGATTATATTTGTAGATCAATTTTTTTCCATAGTCTATTTTTAAAAACATTTTCGAAAAGGTTGTTTTTCGATGAGCTACTGCCAACACAAGCAAAATGCAGGACAACAAGTGAGGGATTAGTATTTTCAATTCACATATAAATTGTACATCACAGAATCCTGAATTTTAAAAGGTCTTCATGATGAAAGCTGAAAGTTTTTAAGCTTTAATAAGAAGTGTTTGATAAAAATAGATGCAACTCTGGTTGAAAACGAATAATATGATTTTACATAGTTTGCCTACAATAACTAAAAATATCAGAGCAAATCCATGCTGATATATCAGAGCTTGTAACTCCAATTGTACTTTTTTTTTTTTTAACAGATAAAAATATAGGCACAAGCCGATAAATACGTTCATTGTTGCTTATTTGTCACATTACTATCATTCGTAATAAAGTACAATGACTGACTTGAAGTCTCAGCGACACCAACATATGACTTAAATATAAGTGGAATGTTTATAATTATTCTACTTTATTCCATTAATGTATTATTACATTCTTAAAGGTATAGTAAAAAGGTATTATATAAAATTGATGTACTGACTTTTAAAAACAGGTAATGTTAAAACAGTAATATTAAAGGGTACTGTAAAAGCAGTAATGTAAAAATATTGATGCAAAACCAGTTTCCTTCACTTTTTTATTATTAAATAGTATTTATAACTAATATATACTGTATATCATGCACTTGATGTCAGTATATATCCTATAATATTCGAAAAAAACGTCTTTTTTTTTCTTCCCCTCTCTCAACCAAGTAGTGTGGTGGTTAAATGTAGGCAGAAAGGCCACACTTGTGATCACCACAGCCACAGGGTCAAGTCCCGGGCATGTCACGAAGGTAAGCTCATTTGGTCTGTGAATAGTATTACTGTCAGCCCCCTGGCAACGTGCTGCAACTCACTCATTCCCAGGAATTGTTCTTCTACATGATATGGAGAAGGCACTCCAAATTTACATAATTAAACTTCGTTTAAATGAATGCTTGATTTCAAAATCAACAAAAAAGGACGTGGCAGTAACTAGGGCTCACAGTTAAAAGATTGTGTGTGCTTTAAAATGTGCTAATAATATTTAAAATAGAGCTAATCTGGGGAAATACAAATCACACACTGTACAACACACTGATGAACACTCCATCAGAGGAAATGCACCCCATAAAGGCAATTTCATCTTATCTCATTAACCTTCACTTATTCTTCTGCCAGGGTCACAGAGGGGTTTCCCATGCCCATCCAGGGGAATACGTTTTTAGGTGCTGGGCAGATACACCCAGGACAGGGTGCCAATCCATCACTGGGCACAGTTACTCACACATACACACACACACACATACTATAAAGGAACGATTTAGAGAAATCATTTCACCTTGCTTCTTGTTTTTGGACTGTGGGAAGAAACTGGAAAACCCAGAGAAACCCACATAGACACAGGGAGAACATGGAAACTCAACCCAAATTAATTAGGATCTGCATCCCCAGGACTGAGAGGTGGATGTGCTAGCCTTTACACTGACGTGCCACTCTAGAGGCAACTTATTATCAATGAATTATTTGACTTCCAAGTCTTTTAGCTGTGAGAGAAAGCCGATGCTCCGGAAAGAAATTTGCATTACATGGATAACCTGGAACATTCAAAATCCAAGCAAAATAAGACTATGTTCATTCATCAGGACTCAACTGTGTGAGCTGTAATGTGACCGCATACCCATTACTCAACTCTGCCTTCAAAACAATCAGTACATCAGTCTTTTCAAAAGAAGTTACAAGTTGTAGTCAGAAATATCTTTTATTCGGCTCACTACATTGGACTTCATAACCTTTTAGCATATTGCAACACCTCATCATATATTAAAAGGACTGGCTAAATAAATCACAACGGATGCCTGTTGATACATTAAATAGGTGTCATAACTCTGCACAGCATTTCCCATGTACCACCAGAGGGCTCCATCTCCTGAAAACCTATTTACCAATATTGTCGCTTATTGCCACTAACCACTAAGTTACCGTGTCACCTCATACATGTAATTAACACCAAAAAAAAAAAGCAAAAGAATTTACATACATTTAACTTGATATATATAACTTGAAATACACATATATGATAATGTACTGAAATAACTTGCGTGTATTCGGTTGTGAGATGTTTTTTTTTTCGGAACAAGAAACTTTATTTTAATAAATGAGTAATTAAAATAGCAATCGGCCAAAGTCAGACCGCACCAGCCTTTTAAAAAGAACAGCAAGTGAAACAATGATTGGTTTATTGCACATGAGACAATTTGCGGTGAGACAATGCGCAGTTGTGGGGTTGCTAAAGTTCACTAAAAAAATCCCTTGAGCAGCTTGGTGGTTGTTAAAATTATATACTTTATTATATACATAGGTGACTGACTTCACAAGTCAGCACATTGTGTTGTGTTTGTAGTTTTATACATAGTTTATTGGTCTGCCTTAGTTTGTTTTATTTCACCCCTGATCATATGAAAATAGAAGCTCTTATTCTTTATCTATTTATAGATGTATACTGGTAAATGAATCAAAATATTTTTCCTGATCTGATTTGGAGACCACAGGAAAGTTCCTCAGTGCAACCTATAAAACTTTTATTTACCATGCTAGTTTTTTATTTATTTTTTTGACTTTGGAAATTCTGAGAAACACTAATTTAAGCAAGCAATAAATTATCCTCTTCCATGAGGAATTAATTTTCCCCAGCATTAACCTTCACATGGTTTGTTGCAACAGTCCTGTCAGGTTATTTCATTATCTCTTTTTAAAAAAAAAAAACATTACCCAAGATTAAATTCTGAAAAATCTTAAATAACCGAACATTACAGTTTAATACCAAACTCCACTCATAGGAAACTTGTGACCTTAAATCTCTCCTTTCTCTTTGGAGGAAATAGTATAATACTCCCGATATGCAACCTTCCATCTCCAGTTATGGTTGGATAAGTTACAGTCACATGGATGGTAAAAAAGTTGGTTTCTGGTTTCTCATTGGTGCCTTTTTATTTTACTTTGTGAACAGCAACAATAACATGATTTTTAGTTCTGATCACTGCTAGTTTTTATGTGAAGTCCAAAACACAGGCAATTGTGATATCAGACCAGCACATCATGACTTTTAGCATAAATCCTATGATACTTGACTAAATTATATACCATGTGAATTTTAGCTGACAGCTGCTCATATATCCAATTTCAAATGATTTACCTCTATCACTGTGCTGCTCTATTAAACTGCTGAGTGTGGAACATAAATCTTTACCTTATTTATTGATTGATTTATATTGGCAGCATTTCTTAATTCTGTTATTACCACCTTTACAGGTAAACAAAATGAAGTGGATAAAAGTCCTAATCTCTCCACATTTGTCATGTGCAGTATTTTGAACACCCCTACCTGCAGATTATTCATTGGTCCTCAAAACTTTTAAATGACAATGTGAAACCTAAATTGTATAAGAGGCCCCATGAAGCATAGTTGTATGAGCTCAAAAGTTAAAAAGAAACCCTTTGCTTACGTTCTGGTTTCTTCACTTCATAAATCTCAACTTCACCTAATACCACCTAATGTTTAGTTTTGTTAATTGGATAGTAAAACATAGTGAGATCCATGAGTTGAAAGTTATTGACCTTTTTAAAATTGAATCTTTCGGGAAAAAAATGAAGATTTTCCCTTGTTGCAAGTAGGTTGTTTCACTTAAACTGAACCACTATTAATTTTACAAATTCCAAGTGGTTTAAAACACATTTAATAAGCAGAACATCTGCCCCAGTGCATATGCCACATACAGTTCCATAAAATCACGTGTACTGTTTTTATTCCACTGTTTTTCACAATTAAATATCTAGCTTCTAAAGAGTTGTTGTAAAAAATGTATTTTAATGAGTTAAAGTTTAAGGTAATGTTAAAGACTTTATATATATATATATATATATATATATATATATATATATATATATATATATATATATATATATATATATATAAAATATATATATATATTACAACCTATTGAAACTCATTATTCTAAAACATTTCTGGTATAACAGGAGACATTGATTATTGCTTAACTCTATATGGCATTTACATTCACTTTTTTGTGATTTAATGTTTTTTTCTGCAAGATTTAGTGTGTGAGGGAGTTTATGATGATGGTGTTAGATAATGAAGCATGTCATGTAATTTACATTTTAGAGGTCTGCATTAGGTTAAGGTAATCTAAGTGCCTGTGGAAATCATGGGAATTCCACCACATCAAACATGCCAAACAATGTCATTACAGCCTTGAACAAGGGAACAGGAAACGACGCACAAACATTTGCAATATCGCTGAAAGCATTTGTTAATATATGTGAATGTTTTTGCATAAGTATTACCCTTCCCTAAAAGTAATCACACCTATAGTTCGTTATGACCCACTGTGCTTTACACTGTCAGCATTTTCAACAGCCAGCATGTCATTATATATATATATATATATATATGACATACTTTATATAAAACATTTCCTCTTTATGTTCATTTTTTAGTATATTAAATGTAAAATCACATTACTGGACAATAGTTATATTGTAACTAATAGTAATTAATAGTTATATAATGAGCAATTATTTATATATATATATATATATATATATATATATATATATATATATATATATACTGTAATAAATACTGTAATGCGGAACAGATAGGATCTGTCTTACATTTACATCTGAAAAACTACTACTTAGGAACGTATGAGTAAAGCATGATTAATCATTAAACAAATGCTAGAATATTTTGCCAGACATCAGACCAACTCTATAAGAATCCCGACGACTGACGAAAGAGAAAAGATTAAAAAGCTGGGTATACAGCTGAAAAATAAAAATAAATTAAATTGAGTAAAAACAGTACTGCCACCCACTGCTTTCACAAAGGCACTCAGTGCCATCCACAGTGGCACAAATAGATTGATCTCATAGCAACGTGGTCCCCATGGCAACGTGAGATACAGATGTCAGACCAGAGTGGTCCAAAATAGATTAGATGCCTGTTGGGCAGTCTTTCTCTACTCTTTAATGTTAAAAGTGAAAATTACATCCATTTCTATGTTCGGTATGCAAATATGCTTTAAAGCTGACGTTTGGTGCATCCAGATTTACCAAATGCAGTGTCTGGTTCCAGAAGAACCTCAGGTGCAACTGGAAGGTGCTTGTAATACAGCATTGTTAAATTTAATAGAATGCAGGAAGAAAATGCTTTTGACCTGCTTTTGAGAAATTGAAACCCTAGACTGATCCATCCATCCATCCATCCATCCATCCATCCATAATCTTCCACTTTATCCTCTAATAGGTGGGGGGGGTTCCCGATGCCCATCCAGGGGAGAACATTTCGGGCGCTGGGCAGAAACACCCAGGACAGGACGCCAATCTATCACTGGGTATACACTCACTCACACAGACACATTCTATATGGGGCAATTTGGAGAATTCAATTCACCTTGATTCATATTTTCGGACTGTGGGAGGAAACTGGAGAACCCGGAGGAAACCCACTCGGACACGGGGAGAACATGGAACCTCCACCCAGATTGGGATTCGAACCAGAAATCCCTAGCGCTGAGAGGAGAACATGCTAACCACTAAGCCACTGTGCCGCTATGCTGATACATAATACTTCAAAATCAGTATAATTGTAACGGGTGCCTAGGGCACCTGTTCCATGTTTGGTCATTTACTTTAATTAGTCATTTAGTTTGTTTAATTGTCTCTTTCTGTTTATTGGTGGTTTTGTGCACGTGATTGGTTTTCGTTTGTATTTATTTCCTTCTTTCCCTGTACTCGGTGCACTTCGGGGTTTAGTTTATGTTCACTCGTCGTACCTGTGTTTTGTGGTGTCTCTACACCTTTAAAATAAATTCCAATTCCCTGTTACCTGCGTGCCTGGCTCCCTTCAGCGCGTTTGAGCGAGACGGCTCTGCGCTTTCTATGCGCAGCTGCTTTATTCTCTGGGTAGGCGAGTGTAACAATAATGTTCATACAATACTGATTTTAATACATATTACAATATGTTCCATGGCTTCCTATAACATCTCTGTGGACAGTTCCACATGCATTTGGCCCTTTTTAATTAGGCCTTTAATTCCTAATTAGGAACTGATTTATTTATAATTTAAATGTTTAGTCTTAATATTTTGTAAAAATAAAGAGCTTTTAGCATTTCAAGAAAGACAGAGTTCGAAATTATGAATATTGTGAACCTTGCTGTATGTCCTTTTAACAATTCGCATTAATAGTGAAAAGGACCATTGTAAGTAATATTGCTTTCCAAACAGGGAACTATAGCCGAAGGCAGAAGCTTTGCAAGTTAGATTATCCCTGCTGTAAAAATTACCTATAATAAAGTTAATAATCTGGATACGATAATTATTAATAATGGGGACAAAATAATATTAAACAATCTGTAAAATGTGTAAGGAGCAGTACAGGTCTATTTGCAAGCCATAAAGTAAAACATTTCCCCAGACTATAAGCTTAGCATGTTTTTAACGTTCGCCATGCTTTGAAAAGCATGTAGGCTTCAACATGTGACCTTCACAGTTAATGCCTTTTTACATTGCAGCTGCAAAATGTATGGTGATAAAGGTCCATGAGCTATATAACTATATGGCCATATAAGGGATCAGTGGACACGAAATGGTTCATTTACCCCAAAACTGCTTCACAACTGTGTATTTGGGGCATTTTTAAATTAGAACTTGTATGGCATTACTGAGAGCTGGAATTCTTTGATCTAGATGCAATCTAATCTCAAAAGGGTTCTTAAAAAAGACCATGAAGTTTTCAAACTAAATAGAATGTAGTAATGTGAAAAGTATTTTAGCAAGAAGCAACAATTTTAACAGTTTGAATTACTGACTATTAAAAAAAATAATAATAAAAATATGTATATATATATATTTGAAAAGTGAAATTATTTCTGTGAGTAGCTTCATCTTGTAATATGCTTGTAAGTATTCATAGTTTGCCTCATATAACTTAATTACTTTTAAAATTACTATTGAGGAGTAAACTTGTTAGACACATTTAGATTATTTGTTTCATGCATTTTGCATTTTAAGCTACATATTAATGCACAATGACTATGATGCTAATGTACAGTTTTGGTCAAATTTAATATGTGTAAGTTACAAAAAACAGAAAAAAAACCCATCCCATATCGTTACTTATGTTTTTTTAAATGAAAATAAATGTAGATTAGAAAGTTAAGAGGATGGTAAGTCAGTGTGTGTTAGCACACATGTACATTGTTTGGTGGCATAGTAGTTCACGTTTACTTTTGGGTGGAGTTTCCATGTTCTCCCTGTGTTCACATATATTTCTCTCACAGAGAATGGATTTAAGGTAAATTTCCAGCTCTAAATTTTCTCTATATATTCTGCGTGTTTTCATGAGTATGTTGTCTGCTTTTTTTTTTTTTACATTGCTCTACTTATCAGGGTGCTGCATGACGCTGCACTACATTTTGGTAATATATTAGTGCAACGTAAGGACTAGTGAATGGTGACAACTTTAAAATAAATATCATCTTGTTGGTATAATTTCAGTTTCAACATCATAGAATGTAACAGCATTTTTGTGCTTGTTGTGTCACACTTAATTAGTTAGTCCAGTTTTCTGAGCCCTAGAGGAAAATGCCTATGTCTACCAAGTGTGTTTGGAACAGAGGTGTGTTGTTCACAGAACTTTTGCACGTAAATGTAAAACCCCCACATAAGTCAATGACAGTAAATGTTTCTAATGCAGTTGTCTTCTTCCTCATGTTCTTGGTTTTGGAGGTTTTACTTTTTTAGTCAGTACATATATCTATAAGTACAGGTTTTAAGCTATTTACTTAACTTCATTGAACCTAGGTCAGGTGGTGACCTAGGATAACTCTTAGTTGTATATTAACCTGTAAATTTGTAAACCAATGCATGAGGACAAAAACCTGGTTGTGTAATACAATAATGTACTCCACTGACTTTATTATATTGCCGTGTAATACTAATTAATCCCAGATTTTTATTTATTTAAGGTAGATTTAAGGTCTAAATCTATATTTATCTAATCTATATCTATCTAGATAATACGTTGTGTGCGTGATCGTTCCCTATACAAATCCACATTGTTGCTCCGATTACACTAAATTTGACATACTCACTCGTTGGAATCCTGCTGAGGTTTATATTCTTTTAACAACCACCAAGAATGCATTTAATGGCATAGTGCGACCCTTTTTGTGCAAATTAACGTTTACAACATTTGCAAGAAATGTTATTACATGCCCAAGCAAAGTTGGGGCAAATGGCTAGTCGTGATATACTATAAATTTATATTTAAAATTTATAATTTAAAAAAAGAGCATCATTAAACAGAGAATTATGCTAAAAAACCTATATCTCTTATAAGGGGAATCTGTAAAGTGATAAATCTTCAATTAAGAACAAGATAACAACAGATAACAGGTTTAGCACTATCTTTAACAGTTATTTTACTTACTGACTTGACTTCCAGAATCTTTGAATGCTTTGTTTGTGTTTATCTACTAATTTTTATTTTTTTTAGGTTGCATAGTCGAAAAAGCATGCCTGTCATTTTTGTACAATTTTAGCATTACAATTTATTCTATTATTCACCTGTTTTTAGTTTCCTATCATAACAATGTGCCATAATTCTTAAGATTATTTGCATGACAAGGACTAGCAACTGTCTGTTTACATATGTATAATCACTGTTATGCAGTGTGTTTCTATAGGTTGTTGATGGGTACATTGTGTTTGAAAAATGAATTAATAGTTTAATGCCATTCACAGTATTTTGGTGGATTTGTCATCGGTTTTATACTCCTTTAGATATATGTTGGTAGCGTCGAGACTGATATTTGATTAGGGATATGAGACTTGAAAGTTGTGCAAGAAAGTCTAGCATTCCAGAAAATCAAAAAGACATAAAGCATTCTTTGTTCACTTCCTGTGACATAGGAGATTGTTCACTGGGCAAAGAGATAAAATGAATTATTATGATAAAAGGTCATCAGCCTAAAATGAAATGTCATCTTTCTACAACTGTGTTTCTCTTTAAACCATTTTCAGTTTTTGTCATTTGGCTCTGTGTCATTGCTTTATGAGTTCACTGTATGTATGATGTGTGCGGTAATTGACATGTGATGTTCACTGGTTTGATGCAATATTTATGCTTTTTTGTCATCACTGATTGAAGTGTTAGCAAATGAACACACTCAGATCTGCAGTTTATCTGTCCGTGGTGGTGGTAAAATGTCTGCAGAGAGCCTGCACTGTAATCACAAAATGCTTGTTATGTACCCTCTGGAATCAGTTCAAATATTTACCAAATCATGCTGTAAGCTGTAAACAATTACCAGTGACCCAGATTTGTTACCTCATGATTTTACACATCGAGCTAAGTGACATCAGTGTAGTGACATCAAAATGATTTTCACCAGTGCCATGAAGTCAAATATGAATTGTAATTGAGCAGAGACCAAGCTTTTTGCATTTAAAGGCAGATTGAACAAAACAAGCTAAACAAACCATGTGAAGCAATCGGGAGCAGATGCGTGGTTGTTTTCTGTCCTACGTTTGTTCTCTCGCTCTCTCTCGCTCGCTTGCTCTCTCTTGTGCTCATCCTTTCTCTGTGTAATGGGCAGAGGTTCAAGGCTAGAGAATGTACACTATCAAAATGTACACTATTACTCCTATCAATTGTTTTTCTTTTGCTGTTTAAAGATGACATTATAACACAAAATACAACATCACATACTCACACAAACACCTTTTCTCTTATGCAGACCCCCCTCATTACTTATAAATTGTTCTTTTCTGAAGTATCTGCCATTTGTATAAAATGTGCTGGATAATGTGTGATATGTACCACCATAATGTTACTGTCACTGACAGAATATTCAGTGAAGATCCTGATTTACAGAAAACAGAATAAGGATGAAAAACCAAGAATGTAGACAGAAGGAATTGCATTTTGTAATTTTTTTTAGCAGATGCTTTTTTATTTAAATTGTCTTACAAGTATAACCTTTTGTTTAGAGTCAGAACAGATATAAATGAGGGCCTTGCTCAAGGAATGACAGTCTGTTATTGTAAAATCACAAATTACATCTACATGAATGTAAAACTGATAAAACAAGGGTAGAAGCAAGAATGTTTACTTACTACAGTGACTATAATACAGCCTGAATAATATGAAATCTTTTTTCCTAATCTTTGTTTAATATTTCTACGTGTGTTATGGTGCATTGACTGACGTGCAGCTGCGATGTACAGCTTAAATTTGGCTTTAAAGCAAGTTTTTGCCAACATGGTCCTTGATGCCAACTTTCCTGCCCTGTGTTTATTCTGCTCTCAGTGACCTGTGCAAATAATCAGCTTATTACCAGTTTATCCTTAAATTACACTGGCTGTATTAAAGCAGGAAATCACTAAAATGTCCAGGACGATAAGCTTTCAGGACCAGGAGTGAGAAACACTGGATTAAATAGTGTTGCTTTCCAATTGTAAATTAAATTAAAATTCAATTCTCATTTAATATTAAATAGGATTAATCAACTACCTCATTCTCATAGGAGCTTGTTAAACATAGATGTGGGATGTTACTGGGGCAGGTTACCTATAGGAATACCTATGGCTGCAGTCAAAACAAGTTTACAGTACACAAGATATTTGAATGATTTTAGCACTGTCATATTAGGGGATTCGGTAAGTAATTAAGTTAATCCTGCTCTGTCTGGGGCAGTAGTTGGTTAAGAAAGGTGGTGGTTAAGAGACCAGCCTTATTCCTGGTCCCTCCAAGTACTCCAGTGCCCTTGGTCAAGACCCCAATTGCCCCCCAGACAGCATGTACAAAGCTGCCCACTGCCCTACGTGTTCCTTTACTCAGTGTTTGTGTGTGTTTCACTGCACATATGGTTTAATTGTGGAACACAAATTCCTCTGTGTGTAATTACAGTAGGCAAAATAGTTCATTATACTGTATCACGTATTGTGAATTAAATGTTTGTTAAATGTAAAAAAAATTAAAAAATTGGTAAATTAAATTGAGTTATTGCAATATGCATGCTTTAAATAATTGACCGTGAACTTGAAGTTTAGTATGAATTATCGGGCTGAGCTGAAACACAGTACTAATATTGTTGTTAAGATGAAAAACAAAATCCAATGATATTTATATCATAATTTATATATCATGATAGCATGATCATTAACAGAAGATATGTAATATTTTATTATAATGAATCATAGATTACATACTCTGCTTTTTTGCACCATGGCATAATTGTTAAACTTATTGAAATTGCCTTTCTGTCCATCATTCCATGCAACCAAAACTTCCCAGCACCTAATACCTGAAACGGGAAAAGCCGTTAACTTTTTTTTTTGTTTTTGCTTTGCACACTGACGTTTTTTGCATTGTTTAAAGGAAACATTGCACTATTAAAAGCATAATAGTTATTATATTATAGTGATCAGATTCTTTATTTCCTTGTCTGTTCCTGCTCTCATGCTTTGTGTTTTGGGGACTATTATCTGTAAGACCTGCCTAACAGACTACAGTCTGCGTTATGGGATTTCTAAGCCTGGTTGCATTCTCAGAACGCTTTACTCTCTTTAGAATGTCAAATATGATTAAATTGCTCTCCAGTTTAGCCCTTTTTTTACTTATTATACAGGTTCCAAAATTTGCTATGTGGTCCTTGCTTTGAAACTGATTTTTGATCTGTCCCCCCATGTATGAGAATCAAACACTTTATTAAAGTGCAGTTTTTACAGATGCCCCATAAACAAGGACGTATTAAGAAAAAAAGATTGCCTATTTTGACCTTTTGCTTCCTTTCTCTCTCATTTCGTACAGTTCATAACAGCTGATAAATAGGTGACACAAAGTTAGCAGACAAAACGGCCTTTAAAAGATCTCTGTAATCTACTGTTCTCTGTTCCACTGCGAGTACAAAATCGCACACACACACACACACACACACACACACACACACACACACTGTTGATTAAAAAGACACTACAGAGAAATCTTTTGTTTATGACGTATTCCCAAAAGACCTTTAATATGTCTTTATTCTAATGTGACATGTTTCTTAAACTGATGTTGAATGCAGAACAATGCATAGAATCTCCAAAACTTCATCCCAATTTTAAAGCATAGGGATGGCAAGATCAACTTTTGGCAGCTAGGCTTCATCATGTTGAACAATTTTTAATTTAGTTCACACATATGGACTCCCAGTGAGAAGTAAATGAAACATCAATTTGGTTGAAATACTGGTCCAGCGTGGTTTCCACAAGTTGGATGGGACTGTCATTGTTTAGCACTGTTAACAACAAATGTAATTGCACTGGAAAATTACACTGGCTAAAGGTAGGCAGAGTAAAACATCTTTAATTATATTAACTTGCTTTGACACTTATTACAGGAAAAAACACTTTAGTGAAGGAGCAGTTTCGGTTTGTTAAAGAATCTTTCAGATGGCCGGATTTTGATTGCTGGTTTGCTGATACCACAAACAGAAGAATGATTGTCCATGATAAATATTTATTTTATGTGGCTGTTCTTTTGTAGTGAGAAATAATAAATTGATTCTCTATGACGCAAATGTGGTTAAAGCGCCACTCTTTTAAAAGCTTAAAAGAAAACTGAAACACTTCTTTAATGGCATTATTTTCTGTTGCCTCTGTTGCCAATTTTTATTGTTGTTCCTGAATTTTCTATTTTAAACATAAGTCATGCATGTCAGGTATCAGTTGATTTTGTTATGCATTTAATAATTTAGCCCTGATCTCAATTTAATTTTACTTCGTTGAAAATTTTAGATGAGAGCTCGGCCATAAATTGCATAAACCATTGTTGTGATAAAAATATCTTTGGACTTGATTATTTAACTTTATTTTTCATAAAACACTGCAAGCAAATCAGTCGCTGAATGTTGATTTTAGGACTTTAGGACCATCTAACACTGCCAGAATGCTTAAAAGCGCGGGTGTTTATGCTTTGAATGAAGAAGATAATGGATTGTGACATTGCTGATAATAAACTAATATAAACACAGGAAAAGAACCGAACAGCTTGAAAGCTTGGGTCACTGTTTACAACGGAAGATTGAAAAGACAAATGATGAAAGAGTATGAGATCATTTAATTGAAAAGCTCCCCAAATTGACCATCCTAACATGTTTGTATGCATGTCGCAGAGATTTACTACCCATGTAGAACATCAAGGGGTCTTCAGATGAACATTGGAAAATAGTAACAAATGTTTGTGCATTGACGGATTGGATTTTGTCACTGTGTCTTAGCCTGGGGTCCACTGCAATTTTGAAAAGAGGATAGCCATTGGACCTGTTTGAGCTTGTTACAAAAACACATCTTGGGTGTTATTATGGGGTTGCCTCACCCTAATCATGGTTTTCCTCTTTTGGAAAAGCTTTTTTTTTTACATTTTAAGTAGCGATGACACATTAGGTAGTATTTAAATAAACGTTTCAATAAGAAACCCATCTATGCAACTAACATTAATTCTAAAGTTATAAAATATATTAAAGCTATTTACATAAAGCTTTTAACTGTAACATTTTGAAATAAAAGAAATTATCTATTTGACAGCATGAGTGGGGAGAGAAAAAAAACACTGCTCATTTACTCAGTGCAACATTAGAAAAACATTCAGTAATTACACTAATCTACTATGGAAGTATTTCCAGAGGACATTTACACAGCTGGCCTCATGATGCATAGGTGTACATTCCCATTTTAAAGAATCTTTTTTTATTCTTCAAAAGAAGAGTTTGCATCTGTAAAATCCAATAAAAACAAGAATCTGTGATTTTAATCTCTTAAAACTCTGGTTAATTAACTAAATATGTATGGACAAAAGATTTCCAGTGTCCTGACCACATGTATAGCAAATTTAGAACTTCCCTGAAGCACATACAAATATTTAATACAGAGGCATGTGTACCACTGTGTTACAGCAACCAAGGACATTCATTATGGTTCGATGGTGCTTATAGTGTTGTACTATAGGCAGATCTTAATTTAAAAAACAATTCTCAATTTATTTTTAAAACGGAATAAATTTTTCACTTAGACTAGGTACAGATTAAAGAAATCACTGCCCTTCTTTTTCAGTATCTAATCAGTTAACTAATTTTTTTAACTATCTAACTTTAATATACAAATGTGCATTTTCATCAGATGTCATGTCCACAATGGAAATCTACTCTTCAGTTATTTAAAGGACTTTACCAAAGTCAAATTTTGCTAAATGTAAATTCTCCCACATTTTAAAAATAAAGACTTTGGGATTTTTTTTCAGTCTTCTTTTTAGGAGGTTAAATGGGAATAATGTGGGCTAAATGATGGTAACTAACCAAGCTCAATTTGCCACATGCAAATAAAGTCATGCATTTTGGACAACTATATGCTCCTGAATTTCTGGGAACAGTTTGAGGAAAGACCTTCTCTATTTAAGCATACTTGTACTCAATTGCGCAGAGTATAGTCCATACAGTCATGGTTAGATGAGTTTGGTGTGGAAGAGGTTGACTGGCCTAGACATGTGATTCTATCAACACAACTCTATTAACTCCAATAAACTACTAGATTTTTAAATTGTGCCATCCCATTTAACACCATAGTGTGTGTGTGTGTGTGTGTGTGTGTGTGTATAGATAGATAAGTAGTAAGATCTTTTTTTTTTAACTATTTGAGTTTTCAACAGTAAATGGTTGTTACTGTAGCATGGTTGCTTTACAGTCTGATGGATGAAAATAACTGCATTATATTTATTATGTCATGTCATATCTTAATCCGGTACTAGGGACTATGGTTGAGTGGGGGGGGCTCCCCATACCCATCCATGTGTGAATTTCTCAGATGCTGGGCAGATACACCCAGAACAGGGTGCCAATTCATCATTGAGCACACACACACACACACACACACACACAAACACACACATTATATGGGCAATCCATGTTTTTGGACTGAGGCGAACATGCTCACCACTAAGCCACCTTGCCACCTTCTTTGCAATTTGAGTATCTATAATAAATACTGTGTGTGAAGATAAGTGTGTAATTCCTTTATATGCCACAGAACTGATATATATATAACTTACTCATTAAGCAACAATCAAGTAATTCAGAAACTCTATTCTTTACTTCCATGTTACATGACAGTCAATAATAAGATATCTGGAATTTGGTGTCATTAAATGCTTCATACATCTTTGCAATTCCAGTAGGCAACTGATTCAAAGGTCTTAGAATTGTTAAGCAAAGAGAAGCTAAAACTATTATTTTAATTTAGATCTGTTTTTAGATTCAGGGTACAACTTCAGTCCCACTACTGGAATGTTAATCTAAAATATAAATACATTTATTCCATTGTAAATTGTCATTTTAATAGTTGATATTATTTTGTAATTATTTTATTCAAGAATGTTCCTTGTTAGAATAACTAAATGTATATTCAATAGCAATGCTACGATATGCATTCATAATTCTGTCTTAACAAAGGGTTCACTGTTTTTTTCCTTTTATCTGCTTCACTTTTTTTTTACACTCAAAAAAGGAATTTGTAGTCGTAAATTTTAGGGCAACATTGTTCCTAAACCTCAAACATTGCCTAATACCCAATACTTAATAAATAAAATTTAAATACTTAATAAATAAAAATTAATCATTTTATTTCTTTATTTTAATTACTGTAAATTAGGCTTTAAACATAATTCTAAGTAACATTATTATCTTAGCCCTAATTCTAATTTCCCTAAAGCTGCTGAACTCTTCTTTCAGTACATTACAGACATGGACCCAATGCAGGGGTTTTGAACATTATATGAGCTTGTAAAAGGGGATATGAGGTGGTTTAGTCGTGACATGGTTTGAAGGAAACTGACCGAGTCCCTATATCTTATCGCAGCTTCTGTCTGTACACTGCAGCCTCTTCATAGCAAACAGCTGGGTTGATCACACTGCTCCCTCTGAGATGCTAAAGGGAATACACACTGATAAAATTGTGCACAGATTAAAGGGCTACTCAGCCAGTACTGAATACATTAAATCAAACAGTGCAGACGGCTGCCACGTGGGACCCGATCACATTGCCTGCTGCTTGATTCCCAGAGAGTGTGCAAAGACGCGGGCACACGTGTGTGTGTGTGTGTGTGTGTGTGTGTTGAGGCAGGGGAGGGGCAATGGGCTTCATGTTTCATTTGCCTATTTAAGAATCAAATATCCTAATTATCACAGTGTTTTCATTTTATATATGACTGTATGTATGTGTAATACTTTATTTGAAGATAATTGTAAGAATAGATGCTAAATATCCTGTAGCCCCTTTCATTTTTAGCTTTGTAAAGTGTTGTATTATTAGGCTCAGCACATCATGTGTTCAAGTGTTTCCTGAGTGAAAATATGCCATTCAAATCTTAGCTCTTAAACAGTACATTCTACTGTTGTTTCACGAAAGCCACAGATGAATAAAAGTTCCAACCATTTCACAAATAAGCTACATAATTGCCTGCGACTCAATAGGCATAAGCTAAAATAATCCACCCTTGTATTCCAAGTTATATAAATCTCTTAAATGTAATTACAATGACGCAAACTTGCTATCTGATCTCCTGAGGCTTAAAAAGAACTATGACAGAAACTGTCATGTGAGGAAATCAGGCTTGCTTTCAAAGAACTACAGAAAACCTTCAACAGAACCTAATTAAATGGTTGCTGCATACAAGCATGCGAGCTAAGTATATTTTATCCTATGTAAAAGTTTGAGGATCCTTGCTTGAATCACGTTCGCTTCATTTACTAAAGGCCTGTAACTTCATGATCGTTCTGCAGGGAAGATCTTTTAATATGGCATTTTATGCCAACCTTTATAAGCAATATCTATTACTTTTTAGGTGCAAATAAAATCCCCGTTCCATGAAATATAGAAGCTTAACTATTAATTAAAATGTTTATTGTACTTGTAGATGATGTGCTATCTAAAATCATTGAAACATGGAACATGCCCAATAGCACCTCTGCATGTATGTAGCTCGGTTTAAAAAAAGAGAAAGAGAAGCCTGGAACTTTTGAGCAATAGATTAAATTTGAAGATAATATGCTCCAATTAGTTATATGAATGAAGTATATAGGAAGAAATGGTTTAATCTTCAGAACCTTTGTGTTAGCCAGTAAAACTCTATAAATAATGATGATAATAATAATAATAATAATAATAATAATAATAATAATAATAATAATAATAGTGTGCATTAATGTATTCTATTATTTATTCAAAAATATTTGTTCCATAAAATATACACAACTTGTAAAACAATGTGGCAATTAGCATAAAGGCCATTCTTCTGTTACTGAGTACTCTAGTGTTAAAATCCATCAGTGCCGGTCTTCTGGATCAAATCCTTTTAAAAACCGAACTTCATTGCAACATCAGAGTGCAATGAAACAGTGTAATGGCCGGGCTCACAAACGCACACGGGTGAGCACACACACACACACACACACACACACACACACACACACACACACAATCACACACACGGGATCCAAAAAGGGAGTAATTAACAGGTACAATTAAAGTATGCCTATGGGAACCGGGTGTGTTGGGAATAGAAATAAAAAAACATCAGACTTAACAACAAATGAATAAATGGTAACACAAAGCTTAACACCTATCATGCAGTTTTCATCACCGAATGACACACACACACACACACACACACACACACACACACACAAACTTTCCGGATGCGCTTTAGCCAACTTAACGTGTGCAGCGTATCCCCCGGGTCACAGCAGCCTCCATGGTCTTAGTTCATCATGGCACACATGGCACAGTGACTGGTATCTGGAATGGCATATATATATATATATTTTAAACATGAACCACCACTGTTCTTGACCCTTGAAGATCATGGCGATATTGCTCGAGCCAGTTCCTCAGTTCGGAGATGCGGTAACCCTCGGGTCCCCGTCCTCCCTGATAAACCACCTTCTTGTCCTTGACTATGTACAGGCGCTCGAAGTAGGCGCCGTACGCCGTGTTGGACGCGTTGTCCATGGTGTCCACGACCACGGCGTTGCCGGGCACGGTGGCGTTCATGAGCCGCGCGGCTCGGAGTCGGTCCGTGATGCAGCGGTGGCGGGGGATCTGGTAAGGCGCGTCCGAGCTCACCCAGCCGTCCGAGGGATGCGCCTCCTCGATGTACACGAGCAGCGAGTCGGCGATGTCGGCGTACTGGTCAGCGACGCGCCGGAAAGCCGCCAGGCGCGTCATGAACGGGGGTCACGAGCAGCTGCCGAAGTTGAGAATGAGCGGCCTGGCACCGCGGGCGTAGTCCAGGATGCGGGCGCGCTTGTGCGCCACCAGCGGCACCACCTCGCTGTTGGGCGCGTTCAGCCCCAGGTGCGCCGTCTTGCAAAAGTCCAGCTTCTGGCCGTACCACACGGCGCGCAGCGACTCCAGCGTGAACATGCGGTTCGAGTCGGACACGCTGACGGGCGGGTCGTCGGGGTTCGTGCCCTCGCGTTGGCGCATATTCAGGAGCACCTTTCTCCGGATGCACAGAAAGTCGAGCAGCCACAGCAGCACGGCGGCCAGCAGGAAGCGCGGCAGCAGCATCAAGCACACCTGCGCGTTCTTCAGCGCCTTCATCAAGTCGTGCGCGCTCGGCATCCTCCGAGTCGGCGCGCACGCCGAACTGTCATCGCTCTCCATCTGGGTGTTTTTTTTTCTTTTTTTTTTTTTTCTTTTTTTTTTTTTTTACCTCCGGCGACTTGCGAGTTCGCGCTTTTTATAGGACTTGGAAGGATTTAAACATGGGGAAAAAAACTACACGCCTCCGTGCCGCCTCCTCACATGAAGGGGGATTACCTCCCGGCAACTCTGTCGCCTGGACAGACTATATGAACAGGAGAGATAGCGATAGAGAGAGAGGGGAGGGGGGGGGCAGAGAGAGAGAGAGAGAGAGAGAGAGAGAGAGCGTTTCAGTGCGTATTCTTTAATTCAACATGCGCACCATCAATAAACTGCAAATCCAGACTACTTACCGTTACAATAATGATGCACAAACAATAAGATGTCTGATATGGGCAACATCACAGGAGAGTTCGCGTACGCCGCAATTCTGACCCGGGTTGGGGAAACAATTCTTATATATTCAGTCTCATTACCTGAGCATCGCTCGTATATCAGTCACGTAGACAGAACTCACGGGACTGACCAAGAACACTTCTGACACCGGATCTAACGTGCAGGCTGACTGCTGAACACTGAAGGTTCCACACCAGACGGCGCTCGCGTTCCCCAAATGAACGCCGTAAGACCCAGTGAGCTGTGGAACGAGCGAGCTGTAGAGCAGATAGAGGGCTGGGATTGGTGTTGGAAACGGTTATTCTCCAATATTCTCCCCAAAAATGACTAAAAAGAAGACAAATATGGAGCAGCATCCTGACTTCATAAACTGAGTAATCTTTGTTTTATGGTTCTCTAATAAAGCTACAGTTACACCTCATCTCATTATCTTCCACTTAATCCTATTCCTATGGTTCACATGCCCATCCAGGGAGAACGCTTTAGGCGCTGGGCAGATACACTCAGGACAGGGCGTCAATCCATCGCTGGGCAAACACTCACTCACTCACTCACTCACTCACTCACACACACACACACACACACACACACACACACACACACACACACAGACTCTATGGGGGCAACCCGATTAGGTTTGATTCCCAATTCCAATGGGGTTTCCATGTTCTCCCCGTGTTTGAGTGGGTTCCTCCAAGTTCCAGTTTCCTCCCACTGTCCAAAAACATGGATTAAAGGTAAATTGGCTGCTTTAAATTGCCTGTGTGTCTGTCTGTTTGAGTGAGAGTGTCCAGTGATGGATTGGTATATCCTGAGTGTATCTGCTCAGTGCCCGAAACGTTCTCCGTGGATGGGCATGGGGACCCACCCTGCAAATTTACAGGATTGAAAGGAATATAATAGATACATTGATGGAATTTATTAAAATGAATAAATTTATTCATTAAAATTTCAGCAAAATTACATTTGTGACATGTTACCAAACCTGTCAGTCAACATAACCTGATTTCTGGTTTTACCACATGACTCGCTTGTCAGCAGCACAAGGGCAGCAAAATGACTTATTAAACCCTTGGCTGCACATTGAATTGGGCTTCAATTTACACGTCAAATATGGATTGATCAATAGCTTATGTGAGAGTTGTGTGCATGGGTGCCAATCCACTGCAGGGCACACACTCAGACACTCAAACACACACACACACACACACACACACACACACATATATTCACTTCATATATATATAATTTGTATATATTTTTGATTATAAAGCTGCTGCCCCAAGAAAACAATATAAAGGTCTTCCTCCCTCCCTCCCTCCCTCCCTCCCTCTGACTGATCTTCCAACCATTAACGTGTGAATGAGTCAGAAAAGTCTTAATTTTAGTTCATACACAGAAAGGGATGAAGCATCAAAATTATTGTCGTGGCATCAATTTGACATCATTGTTCAAAAAAAGAATAAAGCAACCATATTGCTGATTTAAAAAAGTACATTATTTAACAATGTTATATTATATGTGGAATATTGAGTTCTATTATAAAATACCTTCATTTAGCAAATCTGCTGCAGAATAACATATTTTACAATGCTAATTTCACACAAATGTACAAAGGCTATACAGACCAGCACCCGCTTGTTTCTACACTCCATTTTATCAGTTTCACATACGATGCAGATGAACTTTGTGGGTTTACAATTATAGACCATAGTCCATCTTTTGTTAGTCCTTTGTTAATCTATTCACTAATTGTCAGCACTCCCACGGTGTGTATTATTTAGGCTGAAGATTCTAAGCACTGCAGCAGATGTGGTGGTGGTGTGTTATTATCTGTTGTGTTGGTATGAACACAAAGCAGTGTGGCTGGAATTTTTAAAAATCTTTAAAAAAAAAGAAAAGAAAATCATAAGTCTTTATCAGTGAGCACTGATAAAGGTATAGAAGTAACAATAATCGAGTGTCTCTGATTTTATATTTACATGTAGAATATAGGGCACAAAGTAAAAAAAACAAAACTCCAGCAGCACTGCATAGTTTGATCCATTTGTATGTCATCATCCACCATCACCATATTATTTTCGCTGCAGCGAGGACAATAATCCACCACCAAAATAATACCAGCTATATGAAGTCAGAGTAATTGTAATTGCAACTTAAGAAAGAGCACAGGGAGAGAGGTGTTGTTTATCGCTGTTTTGTGTATATATCTATAGATGGACTATCTAACTTATTGGATTTAAGATATTAATAATAAAAAGAATTACCCTTAAAGTAAATGCAGCAAGCCATTTTTAGAGATATATGAACCACAAAATCACTTATTAGATCCTATAACTCCTTTAGGTGTTACGTCATTAAAAAGTTACAACAATGTTTACTGTTTGACCTCATGATTTAACCAGCCTCTGTATGGTAGTAGCTCTTTCTACATTTTTTTCCCTTTTTGTTTTGTGTAGATATTAATTTGTTGGTTCAAATGGAAAATCAGGCCGCTCTTTTGCTGCCTGTAATGTGCAACTAGCTCTCTAACTTTAACAAATTCCCTACCTAGCTTTGTGGAAGAGTTGCGTTATGTACACCATTTCTTGCTTGACTAAATTTGCGGATAGGCATGTAGGTAGACCACGTACATCACATAACCATTTTTTGTAGACCAATTAAATGACTCTTTACCACCCTGTTAATGCCATAAATTAGACTTAACAATTGGAACACTGGGAATTCATTGGGATTGGCGCCATAGCCTGGGTATCTCTGCCCAGTACCTGAAATGTTCTCCCCCAGATAAAGGAAGATATGAAAACTTTCAGAAATTGAAGCCAGGATGTTTCCTGCTTTAATAGTAAGCAATGAACAACTGTGCCATCTAAAATCACACATTCTACATTTAACAAGATGAAACAAAGAAATCTTAATGCATGATTGATAGAATCATAATCCTGCTGCCTCTTTGCTCCTATTCTAGGATGACCTGAAATGAATTCATATTTCGTAATTTATTACCATCAAAGGAAGAATGCTAAGTCATCATTGACTCATTCGCAGAGGCATGGTTTATGTGTTAGTATACGTGTTTTTGTGTTCAGCGGGATGTTTTTTTTGACCATGTTTGTAATAGAACAACGCACTTCTGTGCTAAAGCTGAACTGTACTGTGACGTGTCTTTATTTGCCCATAGATTTCTTTTATCTAATAGCTCTTAATACCTATGTAAACAAAGCAATGTGTCTGAATGGATTTATTTATTTGTTTATGACATGCCGCCATTTTTGCAGAGCTACCTGTAATGTTCTGTTGACTATTCACTGTGTTACCTTCAATAAACCCTCCTACAAATTTGGCACAGACCCATAGGTCATACAAGGACAGCTGAGAATAGGAAAAACAGCCAGCGCCTGGAGCCGGCTTTTGAGAGCAGCACAAATCCAGCTTCAGCAACAGCTAACTTGGTACTAACAGGTAGTGTGTGTCCAAAATCAGATTATTTTTCTGGATCCACTTATTCCTTGTATATTTACCAAATTTTGCCTTCACTCTATACCTCCAGGCATCTTACAGTCTGGAAATACAGCACTCACCTTCAGTTTTACTAAGCTTTAGTTACTAAGCAACCTTTGTCCATACCCACTTTGGATTATCCTGTTATCAAGGCCAGAGTTTAGCACCACAGGATCTCTGCTCAGCACCTCCACTGTTTTTGTGTGATAGACAGACAGATAATCTCAGCAGCTATCAGAACAAAATCATTTTTTTATGTAAACAAAAACAATGCAGGTTTAGAACAGTTCTGAAATCATCAATAAGTATTCATACATACTAATATATTGATTGAAATAGTACTTTATGCATTTAAATGAATAAAATGTCAGACACAACTCTTTGTTTTATGCGAATTACATTTATTGTTTATATATTTGATTATAACTGTTACAAAATAATTAAAAAAGTAAAGCAAAAGTAATGTTAAGGATATCCTTGTTGCATTTTAAGCTGGTTTGTAAAGGTTATGGCAATTAGCTTGTGTCTGACCTAGTTTTATACATGTATATATAATTTTCTGATTATCACTAATGCTATTATCCCCCTCCAGAAATTTACAACTGATCAATACAATATTGCATTATACATTTACACAGCAGTTTACCACGTAACCACAATACCACAATTTTTCTTTGCATTTATATTAATAGTTTCTTGTTCTGTCAAGAGGTCTGTGTCTGGTTTTCCCAGAGAGATAATAAAATGCAGCACATGACCTTAAGAGCACTGCAAGCTATATTGCAAACATTTATTGGGTGTAATGTTGCTTCATCTCTGTAACATCAAAGCATGATTTCCTCAGCACATATATTAGCCGCTATAAAGAGGGTCCAGCCTGGAGTACTTCGAAACTGAAATACCGCAGTGACACCTTCAACAGGTTTACATTTTTATTTTCACTATGTCTTACTTCTAACCTGAGTAAATTTATAAAGCCTTATAAAAATGTACATTTATGTCCAGATTAATGCAAAACCTGTTGCCATATTTAAATAAGCAGTTATGTATCAAAGTATTTAATTTTGATGTTTTTGAAAGATGTTTTGGGAATTACAATATTAAATGTGCTATTACACAAATGTATGCAGGTACCCAAGATCTAGATGTGACAAGGTCCAACACCATTAAGCTTTTACTACTATTCTTATCGTAAAATTATTGATGATAGTGTTTCTAGAGCACTTACTTATTTCTATATTGATATTTGACGAGAGATTTAAAAATGGTTAGATGTTACTCATTACCCATTTTACACCGTGTGGCACTTTACGCTCTCTGTGTGTTGATTTCAGGAGACACTCCTGATTTTTATTTGTTTACAACTAAGACCTAGGTCTTTAAAATGCTTTTGCAACCTCATTTAGCAACTTGTTATTATTCCCGGAGGGACAAGCAGCATGATAAGATCTTTCTTGAGCAGAACAGACCCAGTCTTTGTGTGTATGTTTATAGCACAGGACAACTAAAACCCACACCTCTAATCTTCTCTTGGAACACCTGACCTATCTAGTAAAGTGTGAATATTATTATCTCAGAATCAAGCATTACTTCGAATCACAGAGGTATTTAACTTATTCCAATATTTTTAAAAAAGAGGTTTGCAGGTATTATTATAACTTATTATATATTTTTTTGTATTTGTATAAATGCATGTGATCACATGCACTAAACATTAGCTTGTCAACATACTTATTAAATGATATTGCCTTGGATTCCTCATTGAATATGTTTTAAGTGTCTAAGTGCTGAATGTAAATTAATTGACAAGTGGTGTTATCTGTTGGTCAGCATTTGGCTTTAATAATAAACAAATCCCAGCTGGTGTAGAAAGTGCATAGATTAATAAGATGTTGTATTTGTATAATCTCCAATCATCAGGTATAGGAAATGTCATAAGCACCAGGTCATAAAAAATAAGCACATTTACTGCATTAGATTTTTAATCGGATGAAGTATAACAAAATATATATATTGTGTTTTTTCGTAATTTAAACATAAACTTATGACCACGTTTGCAATATGTAGTTAAACTGATAAAAAAAAGCATCACTTTTTAGGAAAAGTCAGAGGACCCATAAGATTGTAATTACACACAGTGCTAGGAGTAAGGTTAAATATTTTTTCCTGTAAGCCATGTGCACAACTAGAAATTAATTAAATAAACTGAAAACTGGAAAGACCTTAAATGCCCTTCAAAAATATGACCAATCGATGTATTGTGTATGCAGTACATTGGCACAGACTTATGACTAAGAGAGCTTCCTGTACTCTTTGTGTGTGCTATCTGTTTCTTCACCAGGCAATAAAATTATTTTGCAACTTTTAAAGGTATTTTGATCAGCAAGCAAGTAAGAACTTTGTGTTTACAACTCTGATACTGTGTGCTTGTATGCACTTGCGTAATTCTCTCAGATTGTAACTGTGAGTAGATAGGGCCTAGGAGGAGAAGCTGTTTGGAGGCTTTTCCCAGAAACCCTAACAAAACAGGCAGAACATACAAAAACACAGGTTAAGAGGGCTGCCATGTGCAAATGCCTATTTACACATGCAGTATCTAGAACACATCTAAAAACATTACACAATACAATTGAACTATGTTTGCTACGATCTGGGATTTGATTATGTGTGAAAACTGTATTTCAAAAAAAAAATACAGGTATGTAGTGTAGTAGTATGTAGTACCCTTGCTGTTTTGACACTGAGTGGAATTGTCAAATGTAACTGGATGAGGTTATATAAATAGATTTACACTTGAGTAACAGGTACAAGTGGATGTCAGACATGCTTAATGGTTTCAGAATTTAAATACTAATTAATAAATACAGTATTTTATGTCAGAAACTCATATTAAATACTAAATACTAAACTCATAATTGTTTAAACTGACTGAACAAATGTAGAAAATAATCCTATAAACAATCTTGGAAATGTGCCTTTAGTTAATATCTGAACTCCTAAATATTGACCCTTCAGCATTTATTCACCTTGCGAGTATGTGGACCAGTGGTTGTCTTTGTTAAAAAGCACAAATTATAAAATATAAAAAAAGATATATTAAAAAGTACACATAGGGTCATTACACATAAAACTGCCATCAATTGTAATCATATTCATTAATTATATTATATTAATAATATAATACTAATTAGAATTTATTTATGAATGACTGTGTGGAAATAACTACAGTATTTACTATATACATTTATGATCCATACTGCATGTCGCTGTGCAGAATTTGCATTGTGTTTTAAGATATAAATCAACTTATTGCACAATCACATTGACTTATTAAACTGAATCATAGATAGTTGTATACAGTATGTTACAATTATATATGGCAGCTGGAATATATGTGTCCACTGACGTTAATGAATTTGTTATGAGGAGGTCTAGTACCAAAGGCACATTTACTGCAATCAAATAGCAGAATGATTTTATTTATTGTTTGGCAAATAGTTTAGCTTATGGTCAGTATTGCAATGTTGCCAACAGGTAATTTCAGCACTGATTGGGTTGTTTTTGTTGTTTTGAGATGTTAGTGCATCCATCACTAGTTCCACAATAACATTATTTCCTCATGATTGAGGTGGTATCTTTTAAGCGATGGAACCGTGTTCAATGTTTCCAAAACATTGAGATGTGGAATGTCAGTGAGTATTTTTTTTAATTCTTTGTGAGTTAGTGACTACTTCTAAGTTCTCCCAGATGTAAGTGTTTTGCTTCTCTTTTGCACTGAGGAACATTGTGAATATCTCCCAGGCCCTGTTTATAACTGCTGGTTTAGATGTGACTTAATGGATATGATCACAATTGTTAAGTACATTTGTTTACATGGCTTTGGATGTGTCCACACGCTTAGATTAATTTTTTTTTACCTAATATGCAAATAACCATGAACATAAATTAAATTTGCAAACAACTGCAAAATGTACGTAAACGTCCTTTAATTGTTTCTAATTTACCACGAGTTATGTTGTGGCCAAACAGACTATAACACACCTTGTTCTCAGAATGATCTTTACTGGTTGACATCAATGGGAGGGTAAAAATTGTTTTGGATTTCTTCCAAATCCACACAATCTATCTGACTGTGGATTGGTGAAGTCTTTGTGCATGGTCCTGTGCATTTTCCAGTCTAATAAGCATCAATATCTCTTTATCTGATGTCCTCAGAAATCTCTTTTGTTCGTGCCATGATACACTTCTACAAACTTATCAGACTTTGATGGACCATCAGTCTTTAAATAAAACATGGCTCTCTCTCTCACAGACACCGCTAATCCTTTTGATTCACATATTTTTGAATCAATGATATAAAACAATGTGTCATTCTCTATAATAAATAGCCAAGTATCATGTTCATGTATGTCATTAATCCATTCATTTATTTATTATCTTATGCTTAATTTTTGATTTGTGTCATATTTGTGCAAATTTATAGAATATTATGCTGACTTCTCAAAAACTCAAACACCATTGTATGCTTGTACATGCACCTTTTTATTTAATCTGTACACCATCTGTTTATCAGCATGCTCTCTTGGTTATTTTTAGTTAGTCCATCGTTATACCGTGTAAATGGGAGCTGCCAATTCTCCTAGAATCCATGATTTCTGCAATTTCCCCTTTGGGATTAATAAAGTATTCTGATTCTGATTTTTCTGACTATCAAGCTACTGTGCTGGCCTGCACCAGGAAACCCCGACTCTCACAGTTTGATATTACACTACATATGGCAGTGGTGTGAACAATTGGGCGGCAGCTGGTAAAGGCGTGCCAAGCGGAGTATGTGAGGAAGGTGATTGACACGTTTGCTGAAGGATGCAGTGAGGGTCTGTGTGCTGGTACCTAAAGGGAGGTAAGATGTAGAATGGGGAGGGAGAGAGCAGCAACAGGAATGGGAGTTCAGCAGTGGCATTGGAAAAGATACTGACAGGCAATTCCCATAGCAACAGTTACTCCAGTCTGAAACCTAAACAGTTAATAAAACTCCTTCCTTTGACTGACTACTCCTGCCGATGCTCATCAGGTTCTGGAATGTGACCGTGCATTTCATTAATTAACATCTGTTTCAATGCTTTTTTCCTTCCTAGTAGTTTGGAGACTGGGTTACCATTGGTTCGGACTGATTTCCTCTAGTTTGGTGGCGTCTGTAACAGAAGTAAACGGTATTTATGCAAAGGATTTACATTATATGTTTTACAGTTTTAATTTTGTATTTATTTTCTCTTTTGTGTATTTACCATGAGCAGAGCTGATGTGTATTCAAAATGACTTATTTAATGTCAACTAATAGTTTTTTTTTATAGATTTCATATTTTTTGAAACAATCTGCATTTATTAAATGACCTATTTTTTATCTTACTGAAGCATCTGCCAGAATCATACTTTTGAAATAACACTGTTTTAAACATCAAACTGTCCTACAAAATCAAAAGGACATCTGAGTTCACAGTTTGACGTGCAAACCTGGGTCTGTTCCAGGCATCAACTAAACCCTTACAGTACAGTGCACTGCATCCTCTGAAAACAAAGGACATTTGAGGCCACAGAGTAAATCTGTCTGAAAGAAGGCTCGCCCAAATGTGTGTGGGCACACACAATCCCACTCACATTTGATGCAGTGAGGGATGGGAGGAGGCAAGAGGCCAAAAGGGCAGATAAAGTGAAAAGGCGACATATAATAAAGCTGTCAATGATGACACAATGAAGACTTTTCGAAAGGGATTGAATTACAGTATTTAGCTGATTTTTAAATGCAATTTCAAGCATTTGTTTTTATCAAGCTTACATAAGATTAGCACACGGCGACATAAGATTTCACAATAAGATGTGTCAGAATGAGCAAGCAAAATGACCCAAAACAGGAATCCCCAGTCTATTTTTAACTATTCATATAACCACTCATTCTATTCAGCATTTAAGAAGAACGTTTTCCATTTGCTTTTGATGAACTCACCTGCTATTGTTTATTCCTTTTTTTGTATTATGAATAATCACAGAGTAAAGGATTGTGCTTTCATCTCCTGTATGGTCCATTTCACCTTTAGTTATGAAAAGCTCTTTTGAGTTTACAGCACCGTGACTGTGATCCTCACCCACATACCGATTAACAGGAAACCACCATCCTAACAAAAAAGCACTTAATTCTTCTAATGCGCTGTCTGGAGAATATCACAGTATAATACAGTATGTCTGCTGGTTCTATGTGTAGCAGCATAATTAATAGAATATTTGTCTACATTTCCTTTCTTTAGATTTTTATACAGCTTTGGTACCATTTAATCAATTAATGTAGTTTTCTAATAGTCAGGAACCTCAGCGGACCACTACAGAGCATGTATGTTTTTGGGTTTTTGATTGTTCTCCACAGTGACACTGTCAGATTATTGGTGGTGTGTTTAGGTGGTGTAAATGGTTTAGAAACAGCAGTTCTGCAATTTTTAACACCTTGGTGTCACTGCTGGACTAAGACCATTGAAAGAAGAAAACAAAAAATACAATGAAGTATGTCTACTCAGTAGACTCCTTACATGATGCATGCTGAATATTCATTCATTCATTCATTATCTCCCGCTTATCCTCTATTAGGGTCGCGGTGGGGTTCCCCATGCCCATCCAGGGGAGAACATCTCGGGCGCTGGGCAGATAGACCCAGGACAGGACGCCAATCCATCGCTGGGCACACACTCACTCACACAGACACACTCTATATGGGGCAATTTGGAGAACTCAATTGACTTGATCCATGTTTTTGGACTGTGGGAGGAAACCGGAAAACCCGAAGGAAACCCACGCAGACACGGGGAGAACATGGAAACTCCACCCAGATGGGGATTCGAACCGGGAAGCCCTAGCGCTGAGAGGCGAACGTGCTAACCACTAAGCCACCGTGCCGCCCGCATGCTGAATAGCATCTGCACAAATATGCCAACTCCACACTGTAAGCACTCTGCACTTCCCTGGACATTTTCTTGCTGTGAGATGACAGTGCAACCTTTTAAGGATAAGCTGCTTAAAAATGAACGGAAGCATGAAAAAAAAAATCTGTAACAAAGAATATAGGTCTCCTCAAATGGCTTTCCACTTTCATAAAACAAGCAACTGAGTGAATCGGACATGAAATCCTGCTTCCATAGTATTAGATGAGTGTATGGGTGTGGCTGAAGAAGCGTGACTGATCAGCTGAGTCAATATATATTTTTTAATTTAACACATTTTGAGTACTTCTATTTTTGTTATTTCAACAGTTGCCAGACTGTTGTCAGACATCCAGACATCTCAAACATATTTATCCCAAAAACAAAAAAAAAGCTTTAAGTTCATAAAGTTTTCTTGAAATCTGAAATTGCTGCTATTGTTGTACCAATCTTTTCTTGGCCAGATTAATTAAATGATATCTAAAGGTGTAGTGGAATTTTAGTGGCTAGTTCTCTTCCATGACTGCTCATGCATCTGAGCCCAGTTTTGGCTGTTAGACCCAAAGTAAAGATTTTAGGAAACATTTGGCTGAAACTATTTTAAATCGAAAATTCTACTCATTTTGCTTGCATGTTCATGTCAGTTAACATCTTGCTATTTGCTTTAAATACATTCACTTTACACGTGGTTAAAATAAAGCTTTTGAAACTGTCTTTTAAACTTGTTTTTCAAAAAAAGTCAATGGATTGGTTTAATTTAAACTGCTATAATATTTATTTTAATGTAATTTAAACCTGGTTTAAAATAAATTGAAAATATATGCTTCTTTATAAAGCTTAATATCAATAAATAATAAAAAAATTAAAAAAAAATAAATTGTAGATTTTAACATAATAGAATATTTAATGAGCAACTATGTTATTAAAAATATTGCATAATATTTAAATAAATACATGCAAATGTAAGAAGCAGTGTTGTGGTTAGAAGGATAAAGAGTAATAACATTTTTATTTTTGGTTTTACCCTGTTGTTGATCATATATATAAAATAATTATAATTATATAGTATAATTATAATTATACTAGTCAAATATAATTTGGATAAATCATCACTTGCCAAAACAAGCAACTAACATATTACAAATCATTTTATTTTTATGTTCAATAATTAGTCATAATGGTTAAAACTAAACTGAAGACAAACTCAAAAAGGAAAAAAAAAAACAGTATTTCACACTTCAAAGTAAAGAGGCCAGAAAAGGTCCTTTTAAGTGATGCCAAAGATGAAGCATTTTCATTTCTATACCAAACTTGTTTGATGAATGATTTTTTATTTGTGGTATGAAAAAGAAAAGAATAATTTCCCCACATAAATGTTTACTTATCTTTTGTGTTGAGTAATAATTATTCATCTCACTGTGACACCAACAGAAATGGTCAAAAAGCAATAAGTCAAAAGATTCTCCTTGTCTCGCTCTAAAGAATCCTTTCAGACATCCTTTTTTAAAAGTGCAGATGTCTGAATGTGACCTACCGTTCTCTAGATGTGCAGTCATGTAAAACATATTGATTGCTTCCATACATGCCAGCTGCTCCATGAATTTTATGCAGTAAACATTTTACTTCATTAAAGTAACGCATTTTGTATTTTGTCATATTTAAAAGAGAAATAACGATCCGTTAAACTTTTCTAACGCTTTGACCAACCGACCGATAATCTGGTGATGACTAACATGACCCCAACATAATTTATCATTCATAATTCTTCTTTGGACACTTGTATGCTGTATTTGTTGGCGTGACTACTTTTTTCTTTCTTAAATAAGTGGGGTACTTTTGTAAAGAGTTACCCAAACCAAACCACAGAAGTAAAATTATTGACAATTATATTTTCATTTGCACCTCAATGATCAAATCAAATCAAAATGAATTACATCACGGCAAAAAACATTAGAGCTTTCTGAAGAGCTCAAAACAACAATTGTCAATCCATAACATTTGGTTATAAAACATTCATTAGGACCTTGAGTTTCAAAAATCCACCTTTAAAATTCACCATTTTATACATGTAATATTCCACAAGATCACAAAGAAACTCAGTCACCAATGATTATATATATATATATATATATATATATATATATATATATATATATATATATATATATATATATATATATATATATATATAAAGTTAGCATTATTTTTACTTGAAATAAATGAAACAGAATTATATCAGTTTCCCAAAAATACCTTGGGACTGAACTGCACAACTAGAGCAAACAAAACAGCTATTTGATCTGCAGGCAGCTATAGTAACTCAGGCAGGGTGTAGGTGAAGTATTAAGAACTGAGTTAGTACAAAAGGCCTAAACAAGGCCAGCCAGTCAATAAAAAGCCTGAACAGAGAAACGGCAGGCACATGGTTGGATTTTAAGAGGCAACAAGGTGAGTTAAGGACTATGTAGTGAGTGCTTCATATATATAATTTACCATTTCATCAAAGCCCAAAGCAGATGTTGACCTGATTTGTACTTTTCTGCAGGAATTCACCACACATGTTGGAAAGCAAGTAATAAAATTTTAGCTAGACACTTCAGATATTTTTCATTGTTATTTTACTGATGTTCTATTTGATTTAAATCACACCAGAAAATACTTTTTTTATTGAGAGAAAATATTCTATATTTCTATATGTTTAGAGCACCATACAGATTCATGCTGTGTTTTTCCTTTTATCTAATTAACCAGCTTTTGAAATCTAGTGCTTAAAGCACACAGACTTATTTGTTCAATCAATCGGAGGAAAATTGCCTGCAGCAATTATTTACAATTTTTAAATATGCTGGTGCTTTACGATACTTGTTGCAAAAATGTAATTTGAAATAAATATACACATATATTAAATGTGTGTAAGATCAGACAATTTCATAATTAATATCCTCATTAGAAAAGAGAGTGCGCATGGCGATGTAATGGTTAGCACGTCCGCCTCTCAGTGCTGAGAATACAGGATCTGGGTGGAGTCTCCATGTTCTCTCTGTGTCTGCGTGAATTTTCTCTGGGTTCTCCAGTTTGCTCCCACAGTCCAAAAACATGGATTCAAGGAGAATTGGCTGCTATGAATTGCCCCTATATAGTGTGTCTGTGTGTGTGAGTGTGTGTGTGTGCCCAGGATTGGTGCCCTGTCCTGTGCCTGAAATGTTCTCCACTGGATGGGCATGGAGAACCCCCTGCGACCCTAGTACAGGATTAAGCAGAAGATTATAAACCTTCCTTCTTCTAGTCGAAGGGTAATAAAATTCATCTCAGACACATTCACATTTATTACCTCATGCTGCTCACTGTTTCATACACCTAGCAACTCCTTGTTTGGAGATTATCTTCTTTAGAAAAAAAATTGTGGGCATCAATTTCATATCACTTCTTTCATATCAATCTCACCTTCATTCGGACGGTCCTCGTCTCATTAAACACCAGTCTGCAAGATGGAGGTACCCAAGATTCCTCTTTCTATCAAACTATTTTTAAATGACACCAGCATTTACATGCCTTATCAATTCAATTACCACTGGTACATTCCCAGATTTCCATAAACAGGCTAGAAAATAAATGTATTTTTAAAAATAAAACATTTACAACCCAAATTTCGTTGGGATCTACAGGCCTGTATCACTGTGACACATCCCAAACATTTAAAACTGTAATATATCCAGGTGTTGGTGTTTCTTGCAAAACTTTATAAATCCAGTTTCATATGCACTCATTCCACCAAGATGGCTGTTATGAGGTTAATTCACAAAAACCACAAATCTCAGTCCTCATTCCACTTCACCTGTTTGAAGCATTTAACAAAGGGAATTAACCTATCACATAAGCACACACACATCTATAATATCTATATATTAATGGCTCAAACACAATTAATAGGCATGGGTGGCCCAATTTGTATACTGTCATTCATATATTAATTATGCACTTAGTCCGAGGCTCTCGGAGAGCAACCTCATTAATGAACTACAACCTCTGACTACAACCTCTGCCTCAATAAAAGTCCTTTAACACATGCCATGATCATTTTTCTTACTGATATAGCAGAATCCGGAGGTAATATGACCAAACTGTTTATGGTTGATTGGTTCTCTAAGGGTTATTGTCTGAGCATTCTCCCAGGATGTCTTAATAGACCATTTGACAGCTGAGGCCCAATATGGGAAACAAGAAATGAACTTGACATGTCCTGATACTGATACATGAACTGATTTTTTTTTGTGTTGACTAATTCAAACTTATGATGTGTTACCTGTACCAAAAGTTTATTTAAGAAAACAGACAAAAAAAGAAGGCATACCATGCTGAAACATAGGAAATACAGACTCTGGACTTAAACACTACAAATCATACTCTCTTAGTTACTGTTCTATATGCAGTATGTTTTTTTTTTGGAAATCTACATTTGAAACATATTTGGTTGGACCATTTTTTCTCCCAAAGCTGGTAATTTTATGACTGAGGAGTATACTTTACATGTAATTTTAAATTGCCCTTTAAAATATGTGGTTATGTGCAGCCAGTATAACTGATTACAGCAAATAGAAAATACATAATCAGTAGTGCTAATAGGAATAATATTAATGGGCAAAGGCAACTTTACACACATCAAAGGGGATATATTAAAAATAACCCAGACATTCTAAATACCTTTCATCCCATCTAAAATCACTGATATGGGTAATGCCTCGGATTAGTTACCTCTTAGGAAGGAAGTCTGCCTCACTAGCTGACCCAGAAAGTGGCCTTTCCTTCAACATAGCAACCCACAATGAGTAGAGGTGTGTGTGTGAAGAGATCATTAAAACGATAACTTGTTTGTGGGTTTGGGTAATCTTTTTATAACAAGCTAAAGTCACTGACTTGGAAGACATGCTATAAATGTCTTGGCCTGGTGAGAGATGTCAACTACAGGCACATGTCAATAAAAGAAATGTACCCTGAGTGCAGACTATTGTATTCTAGGAACTGTCTTGGGGACCTGACTCAGGTGTATTTATCTTTAAGAAGCTTAAGACTAATGCTTTAAATGCAATTCTTTAGAAAGGAATACATTCTTAGAATTCTATATCTTATTCACCTAGTGACTCTAAATGACCTGCAGGTCCTACACATAGGCACTTAGGTTTTACACAACTTTGTGTGAGTAGAATGTGAGACAGGAGACATTCTTTCTCTTTTGACAAGACTTTTATGAGCTGTCATTATCTTTTAGTTACGGATTTACCTACACAAAATAGAACAGAAGTTTGGCAAGGTATTTGAAATGTTTATGCAAAACATTGAGTCTTCCAAAAATATTTTTGTCTATTTAATGGGTATTCGTTTTGCATAGAATTAGAGAGAGAGAGAGCGAGAGAGCGAGAGAGCGAGAGAGCGAGAGAGCGAGAGAGCGAGAGAGCGAGAGAGAGAGAGATTTAAATTGAGAAAATGTTAACTCACTGAGACAAAATCAACAAAAGCAGGGAAGACCAAACTTTTGCATAATACTATAAATAGAACCATTGTTTTATAAAGTAAAGCGCATGTTATTTTTAGTTATAGTTCATCTGGCTTGTGTTTGTTCTTTTAACATACAGGTTTCTTCCTTTTTCTTGCAAATGTCTCAGAAGTTGATTGACAGCTCTGAATTTTACCCAGAATTGGTCTTTGATGTGAGGCAGTGTGATGGACTGAGCTGAACTGGTTGGGAGACATTGGTGTGGTCCTGTCAACACTGTTCATAGATCTATTGTTCAGCCTTAAGTGACACATCCATTATTTTATGGGAAAGCTTTTACCTTCATGTTTGAGTTAACTTAAGTGATAAGAATAAGTCATGACGGTGTGCTTCAAGTTGATTAAAGTTCAGAATGCCTGATGTTTGCTGTCCTCTGACGTGTTTGTTAGAGTTAAATCCACAGTTTGTTAAGCTATAAATTCATTCATTCATTCATTATCTTCCGCTTAATACTTTGCTAGAGTCAAGTGTGGGTTCTCCATACCCATCTAGGGGAGAACATTTCGGCCGCCCAGAACAGGGGGCCAATCTATCACTGGGAACACACTCACCCACACACACACAGAGACTATATAGGGTTAATTTAGAGCAGTCAATTTACCTTGAATTCATGTTTTTGGACTGTGGGAGGAAACCGGAGAACTTGGAGGAAACTCAAACAACAGGAGAACATGAAAACTCCACCCAGATTGGGATTCGAACTTGGAACTCCAGCCCTGAGAGGCAAATTTCACTGTGCTACCCATTATGAAAATTATAAGTATCAATCAGTGTAAAAATGTTGGGTCATTAAATAGTTTAATTATAAAATCTGTTTCAAACTCAAAGAATGAAGTCACGTACTGAGAGTAATATTGATATGAAGGATATAAAAATATTTTTATTATTAATATGGTCAGTAATTGCTGCAATGTCGCAAACATGAAAACTACAACTGTTAAAGTAATTTCAACAAATCATGAAAAAGAAACATTTTCTGTATTTTGCTTTCAGGAGCAGGAGTATGGTTATGCAAGTCTTTGTCAGTTACTTAGCCACAGGCCAAATCAAGCTTTAGAGGACTTACTGTGAGGGTCTGATTGGTATGCCAGGCACCACTAGCTGAAGTAGACCTGGAAGGTGCATATTTTTACAGTTACACTCAGCCCTGTCCTTTGGCTTGTGTTAAAAAAAGATGTACATGTATTACAGCTGGTGCATTTAGTTTTTTTTTCATAAAAGAATATTGTAGTGCAGTGAGCATAAGTTGGGAAGAGGTTATAGTCATTAAGTGATAGAATATAAAAAAGATAGAGTTGAAAGGGTAGTAGAATACCACATGCTGCTTGGCCTAACTGCCAAGCATATGGGTGAAGGTGAATCTATAAAATGCTGGCATAACGCCTGAACACGCCACTGGTGTTCCCTCTTTGAAACAAAGCCAAAATGTCAAGCGTAATGGAGTGATGTGATTTCCCTATCACCTGTTTGCTTTTATTTCAGTTCACTACTGAGTGCAAATGAGGCCATACTTGGAGTTAATCAAACTTTTCTTGCACTTTGTATCTTATAGGACATACTGTAGCTGCGTGTCTTTACTGGGTGGTGATAAGCACCATAACATCTTTCTGTCTCTTTGCTATAAACGTATTTAATTTCAACATTATATTTTAAATTAATTATTATTCATGGTTATTCATACATTAGTACATTTTTAGTTTTGTCTTCAATTATCATTGTCTTTGTTACAGTTTGGTCTGTGTATGTGACACATGGTGAATTAAAAATAATAATAACAATAAAATAAAACTATGCTAGTAGGAGTTATACAAAATAGGTTCTATGCACACGTGCACACACACACACTGTCATGTGTTTTCATTATGTATATAGTTAAAATCTGTTCAATTGCATAAACATGCTTTTAATTTTACCAGAAATGTTCTGGTTAATTTGAACCAGCTTGAGTTCAGGAAAAAGGTTCTTTGGGTTTTGTTTATCTGTCCTTATTAAATAAACATAACACAAAAGGACTGTGTAAGACCTCCAAATAAAGATCTGTTTGTTCAGGTAAGCCAAAGTCCATTAACACTTTCGTATCTAGGGTGAAATATGGGTTCATGTGGCATTTTAGGATAATAAACTAACCTGGAATGAAACAACATGACTGCACACACACGTACAAGTGCAACAGATCACCTCAAACTCCCTGTTCACCTAGCTTCTAACACTGTGGACAACATGTACGGCTTCCTGCATGAAGTCTAGCATGTATTCTCAAAGAATGTTATAAAGGTACAAAAAACTTAGGACAAATAATGCTTTTTCTATGCACAATATTCAATGTCAAATATTTCCATTTTATTGTATTGAATAACGCTATTCCTGGTTTAAAAAGCGTGTATTTTATTCTTTTTAATATTTCTACTAGCGCTGCTTGTTTAACATACAGCAACCCATGACCCAAGGAGCACATTTTATATATAATGTTACATTTTCTTATAGCAAAATTTACAAATAAATAGATTTTAGCTGTAATAAAGGCCTTTGCTTTTTCATTCATGCAAAAAAAAAAAAAACATTTCTGAATTCAGACCCATATTTAGGGTCAAACCCAGAACTGACTTAAATAGTTAGTTTGAGTTCTAAATCATTGTTTGATCTCTGTGTATAAGTGATTAACCCTGTGTCTCTCCATAGTCCCCTTCAGCAATCATATGTATCATATACATATACATACATCCTGGCCCAAACCTGTTCCAACAAAGTATACTGTAAGTCATATTAATGAGACATTATTACATTGGCATTGGCAAATCAAAAGAATAACTAAAAAATATATAATGGTGTCTATTGTTGCCTCTTTAGCATACAATATATTTAATTTAAAAAACAATAAAATAAATAAAACATAAATTATCATAAGGTACAGTGTGTCAGGAGTTCATAGGCGGTACTTTTTTTCTTTATTATTCTGATTAAAATGTTGGCGCAAAGACATAGCAAATATTCTCTGACCGCATCTTTTTTCTTTTTTTGTTTTCATTTTGTTGAATTGTTTGTACAATGTGAACTGGCAGCAAACCTGCTTGCAGATATCACAAACATTTTCATTTGTGACAGCCTCAGTCCAGGGCTTCAGTACACCCTGGGGATTTGCACGGCATTGCCTAGGCAGAGCAGCGTTTCAACATGGCTTCAGATCGAAGGTCAGTTACGTAATATCAAAGGGTTTACACTGGCATCCAAAGCATGCACAGGATGCAGGAAGACCTAGAATCACCCTGAACAGCAACTACAATATAGCTCAGAAGATTCCAAAAAGCTTTGAGTGACTGAGTTGTTACAGAAACAATTTAAAGCAGCTGGTTAAACTGTTTTAGGAACATCTATTAGAATTGTTTAATAAAAAAAAACAGATATACTCCACTCCATCTATATAGTTCTATAATTACTATAGTCCACAAATAGATGGACACAGTACATACATATGTGTATATCCACTCTGCACTGTTCTTTAATGTTCAGGACCCCAATAGTATCACTACAGAGCAGGTATTAGTTGGTTGGTATTACATTTTTCCTATCCCAGCAGCCTCACTGAGGTATTTAAATAAAACTGCAGCAGCACTGCTGCACTAAACCCCCTCATCGCATTAGTGTTACTACAGAACTGACAATTAACAATACACCAACCAAAATATACCAGTTCTATGATGTTTACCTTTGGATGGGCATGTGGGATAATAATCCTCTCTCAATATCCTGGCATTTAGCAATTAAAAATCATTTTGTGAATCCTAACTGACTAAAAATTAAAAAGCCTCTAATTTAAGATCAAACAGTGCACAAAAATGATTTCTTGTAATTTTATACAGAGGTTTTAACTTAATTAAAATGAGTTATGAATGTAATTATGCGTAGCAATTAGTGCATTTTATTTTTAATTCTGTCACTTTATTACAACAGCTGTTTAACACCTGTGTACAAAAATTGAAAGAGCCTCATACACATTTGCTTGGCCATTGCACATAAGAAGACAGTTTGCTTGAATGTCACATACTGGTGGGTTAAGGAGTAACTGTGAAATGGATTTATTATAGCCATAAAACTGATTTACCATCAAAACATAGTGTTCATTGCCAGTTTAGGGCCATCAACTTACTTTAATCAGTGGGGAGAGATAAATTTAAATGTATGGTTTAAAATGTTACACAGTGCATATCTGGAATATGCTCTTGAAAAGCCATAAATAGCACAGGATTTTCAAAGAAAAGCCAACACTGGCACAGTAAAATCATCAGTGGTTAACTTCTACAGGCTTATATAGACCAATTAAATCAAAATGTGGTTCACATTCATGTACGATATAGAAATACCTATACTAAAGATTTGACATACTATACTACTTTATGAAAGCATAAAGATAGAGTTATAGATATCATTTTAATAAAAATAAACAACCACTTGTAGTTTGGAATCATTTTATTTAGATGTATGGTTATTTAATCTTGTTGTCTGTGAAAACTCCAATTAGAGCTAATAAACGTATGCAGAAACTGTCTATTCAAAAGCACTTATACTGGATTGTACTTGGATTCATTCTGCTGAATCTCTTAATATTTTCAAAAAAATCTGCCATGGATGGCTGAGTGCCAGGCTTTCCACACAATCCCGATTTGTTTTTTCTTTTTGACTGACTTCCCAGAGCTTCCTAGTGTTTTACTGCTGGCCTGTTTGTTCTCTTTCTAGGAAAGGAAACCATGCAGTAAAAATTCCATTTAACATTATACAGTCATTACTGAGCGCAGTTCATGGCAGTACAATATCACTGCCGCTGAGTTAAGTTTAATATACATGTGATTGTCTAGTTCACATTAAAATCCAACACTGGTGCGATGTTTATTCACTGAGTAATTGGTATACTGTTCCTCTTTATGGGTTTCTATGAACAAAACAGAATAAATGAAATTGTTAGGTAAATCTTTACAGATGATAAATGTACATTACTAATTGATTAATTAATTAAAGAGACTAATCGGGGGGCTTTTTAATGTTTGATTTTGTGTAAACTTGCCATACTTAGTTCTCCAGCAAGTGTTGTACCTACCTGAGCACAAAGGCCAAGAAAAAACCTGGTTGCTGTAGACCAAAAGAGTTAAACAGTGCTCAGACACATGGAGAACATGCAAAGTGCACATAAATTGTAGCCACTCATAGCCGTTTACCATTTTATGCTTCTGCTTTGTGTTTTATTAGCTCTGTCCATTTTTTTAAGTCTAATTTATTATTGCTTCAGGGCTAAAATGTGTAACCCATATTGGGAAGTGGAGTGAGGTGTTCAGGATTAAAGGTTTTCACTTTGTAAAAATCAACCAATGTTAGTAGTATAACACCTTTCACATTACATCTTTAGAATGCTTTAAAAAAATACAGAAAATCCTGATTGTCAGATACAAAACAAAGAAAGGTCACACTCTTGTTTAAAAAACTGTAGAAAGCTCCTTACAGATATTTTGACCTATACTTACAATTTGAAGAAAGATTGATAAATACTGAATAAGTCTGAATTAAATTTTATAATAGGGGGCGTGATGGAGACAAATGATCTCTGTTTACTTGGTATAGGAAATAAGCGTAAATGGACGGTGGTTTATATACACTTTCGATCACTGGTGTTGTGATCTTTATGCTCTCAGGAACACTGTCTTATTTTATTACAAACATATGTCAATTGTTTTATCTAATGCTGTGGGGAAAGAAAATGCCTCCGTAAATTAGCCCCCCGGGTACAATAAGGTCCTGCAGAATTACAGCTGTCAGCAAAGCAAATAAAAATTTAATTCACTGCAAAGGCACACATTCCACATGGTCCACACTTTGACCTGAGAAATCTACATGATCTTCTCCAGTAAAATTTAAAATGAATCAGTCCCACATAGTCATATAATGGGGCTGGAAAAGGACATTCTAAAGTTTTTAAGTTACTAAGTTTGTATGACTTAATTAAACATGGTGAGTATTTTAAGAATTTGAGATAATTATATGTGAAAAGCTTAGTGGCACAGTGCGGTCACCCTACAGCAAGATGATACTCAGTTGGATTACTGGGTGGCCTGTCTGAGCCCTTTCTGTATGGAATTTGTATGTTCTTTTTGTGTCTTTGTCTCCAAATAAATGAATCCAGGTGAACTCGAGATCCTTAGTTGCCTCTAGCTGTAAATGCATTTGTGTGTTTTTTGGCAATCTGTCTAGGTGTTTTTTTCCACATCTTTTATTCTGTGAACATGAAAATCTTAAAACCTAATTAGGAAAAACAACAAAGAAATGGAATGAATGAACAAATGAATTAAGTAATCATAGGCTTTTTGCCAGAACCCGGTTCCAATAAGTCATAGCAGTAGTTTATAAGTTTAAAAGTGAGTTTAAAGTAAAATTAAAATATTATGGTGAATCACTAGACAGATATTGGTTAATACATTGTACTATTAGACAAGGACATGACATGACAGCCTTGTGAAACTTGTGTTGTGTTGACATGTGCATCAGGACACTGAAAATGATTATTACATTGTATATTGAAGTAATAAAACATGACGGGGCATGCATTTTTGTGAATAAATTGCAGAAAAAAGGTGTATTGTAATAAAAAACATGGTATATTATTTCCATTCATGTTATCTGATTTAAAAGAATTAATTATATATCATACATTGATATAAACATAAAGTAGCCAGAGGTATGTTTTATTGTCAGCAGCTCAGCCAATCAGATTTAGGAACCAGAACTACCCATTTTATAAATTAGTATAAGGCATGTTATAGAACACTAAATGCGTGTATAATTTAGTTCTTTATACAATAGAAGATATTATATTAAAAAAACATTATATCGAATGGTTTTCGATATATGAAAGCACACTGTAGTTTACTATACCACATATAAGTATTCAAGTACTGTTCATTATTTAATAAGAGTAATACTGTAATTCATTATACAGTACATAAGAGTTTACTCTATTGATTTCATAATACATTCTGAAGTTAAAATGTCTTACTATTATACATTTTATCATATTATTATGTAAATCTTGGATGTTTCATAAAATCTGATTACATCTAAAAGTCATTGAACAACACATAAAATCTTTTTTTTTTATTTTTGTCTTAGAGCACACAAAGAGCTAATTATGGACAATAGATAGGTGTCTCTGAACTTTAAAGCATTGTTGTGTACTATTTATTGGGCTTTTTATGTTGAAGCTAATGAGGCAAATGGCTGTTCTCTTGCTAAAACATTAAGACACTTTAATTACACCTGGCAGAGCTCTTACAAAACAAACCTTGTATGTGTTAAAAACCTGTAAGCAAAGGCACATAAAGACTACAATAGTACTACCAGGTCAAATCAGGTCAGCAGAGTTTCTCCTCAGGCAATGTTCAGAAAGGACAAAGCATCTGGCACAAACAATTTAAAGACAAAAAAGGTTATTTATAAGAACCATCCTCTATCTTATCCTCATATTGGAGCAAAGCTTATTCAAACAAAAAACCTCTTTCAACCATTTTCAATCTCACAGTGAAAAAGCCAAAGGAACAGTTAGGCATAGTTAAGTCTTTAAAACTCAAGCATTGCTAACAGATGCTTTCGACTTTAACAAGAGTAAATGAAGCAGAGTAACTTTTGAAGCCATCACTATATTTGGCAAACATGAATAGTGAAACATTTCTGAAGGTCACTGGTATCGAGGGGCTTTGCTCTTTTGGCACAGACTCATCTGTGTTAAAGTGCCTTGCTCACTGACCTCTTTCCTGATTTGACCCCTTTCTGCAAAAGACGGACCTGAAATAACTCCTTCCTAAAGGCAAATAAATCTAATGGCTAATGTAAAGTTTTCAGATAACTTTCTTAAGATACAATAAAGTATTATAAACTTTGTTCATGCCACCAGTGTACCTGGCCACAAAATAGAAAATAATTAGCAGATTCCAGGTGGACATATTATACATATTATAATGTATTATCGTGATCTTGAAACCATTAAAGTATGATATTCTGTGTAGAGAGAGTGAAAGAGTGAAGGGGAAAAAGGGGAAATAAATGTTTCACTTGATGTTTAAGGCAATTGGTTAAAGAGTTTAAGTGTATTAGTAGAGGCTGGTACTGATTTTAATTGCTTTTGGTTATTGTTAGCTCTACATATCATGAGCCCAACAAATTATCATATTATGACATATGTACTTTTTTAGTAAACATATATCCAATACTTATAAGACTCTGTGTACTCATTTATGCATTCTCTACCATAAAGTTAATGAACTATAGCACTTTACCTAATGCTTATAAAGAGAGCTTATTAACTTTTATAAACAGCTATAAGCTATTTTTGGAGGTGGATGCATTAGTTGACCATAAATATTATGAAGGTTTATGACACTGGTTTCTATAAGATCTATAATAAGTTGATAATGCATTATAAAATGTATATTTGAACTGGTTGTCACATTTGTGTTATAAGGCATTGTAGCTTACTCTTATAACACTTTGTAAGTGTGGTCATGTACATTTATGGCTTATGATAAGTATTATAAAGCATAATGAATACTTTATAAAGCTTTATGAATGTCTTTATAATGAATCATGAATAACAGATTCATAGAAAGTGTTACTCAATATCCTTTAAACTTTTATTTTGTGTTGTTTATTCTTCTATTGTACTTTCCTTAAGGTTGCAGGGCTTTATTACAATGTGCTAAGGCGTCATTACATCAAATCTTAAAGACAATAACTCAGCTGATAACAAGCAACCTTCACTTGAAAACAGCTTGACCTGAAAATAAGAAAAGTAGACTTTATCATCATATTTAGACTATGCTCTTGTGATGAATGCTTAATGATGCATTTTGGTTTTACACGCTGAAGGGCACACAGAGAAAAACCCATTTAAATATACTCTTCAAGCTTTCTATAGGATTGATGTGATGTGATATTTTCAGCCGGTCATTATGGTCCAAAATTAGCCATGGGTGTTCATGCTAAATACAATTCTGGATTTCTTGCCCACTTGTGACAACATCATTCTTCCCTTTTTTCACAGGACATTTTTTGTGTACTATTTTTATACTTGACATTCTATTTTTTGTATAAACTTCAGAGTCTGATGTTCATCTACACTTTTTGCAAACATGTGGCCATCCCTGGTCCTGTTTCATGGATTTTCTATGTAAAATAAATGTATACATTCTTTAGAAGCAACAAACAACTGCACATTTAAATATGTTTTATTTATTATTATTATTATTATTATTATTATTATTATTATTATTATTATTATTATTATTATTATTATTCTCAAAACAAGTATTCATGGCGGCTTAGTGGTAAGCAAGTTTAACTCTCAACCCAAGGGATTTAGGTTCAAATACCAGTCTAGGGGTAGTTTCTATGTTCTCCCTGTCTGTGCGGGTTTACCCCGGGTTTCCTCCCCATGGATTTAAGGCAAATAGAATGCTCTGAATTGCCCCATATAGTGTGTGTTTGTATGTGTGTCTGTGTAAGAGAGTGTGCCCATCGACAGATTGGCGATGTGTCCTGGATGTATCTTCCCAGAGCCCCAAATGCTCTCCCCTAGATGGGCATGGGGAACGCTCGTATGACCCTAATATCGGATAAAGTAAAATATAGTGAAATGAAAGTGATATTCATATACTATATTAAACATCTCATCTCATCCATTTTTACTTAATCTTTTACTAGGGCAACATTTCGGGTGCTGGGAAGATGCATCCAGAAGAGGGTGTCAATCCATCACTGGGCACACAAACACACACACAATATAGGGATGATTTGGATAGGGGCAATTTCAAGCAGCCAATTACCTTGTTGGACTGTGGAAGTAGACTGGAGAGCCTAGAGAAAACCCATGCGGGCACGGGAAGAACATGGAAAACTCATATCAGCATTTGAACCACATCCTGATCCTGGTGCTGAAAACATATTTTCAGAAAAATCTACGTTGTTTGGTGAATAGTAAAGAAATGACTAAAATCAATGTAAAGTAGAGAATAATTACCATGTAGGTCAAATGGGAACCTGACAGAAAATAAGAAAACATAGCACTACAACCTCAAACATGACAACAGAACTGGAACTCCGTGGCACTGATAAACATATCAATAATTTAAAATTCCCAAAGCAGCTCTGCATCTGAACATTTATTTTTTATATTAGCATTAGAAGAAAGTTAAATTACATGGTTTGTCAGTGATTTAAAATATTCATAATTTGTATGAATGCCAACTTAACAATTTCACATTTGAATTTGATGATTTGTATGTAAAAAGGGCTTAGTAAGATAATTAAAAACTGAGCATACATATGTTTATGGCTGTTTCACACACACTGTGCCTATTGGGGGGGAAAAGGAAACAAAAGATAACCGTTCCAAGACAAACACACATCCATAACTTGAGTATAGATACTATATCTTCACCTGATTAGCATCCAGCCATCCAATTATTTTCTTCTTGACTAGAATTTCCCATGCCGATCCAGGGGTGAAGGTTTCGGGTGCTGGGCAGATTGGAAATCGAATCTGGATCCCCAGCGCTGCGAGGCAAACATGCTAAACACTAAGCCACCCACCTGATTGACTTTTATATAGTTTATATTAGTTTCCATTAACTTACTTAACAATTTCATTAAATCTAAGGCAAAATTGTACCAAGTATTTTGTTCATTGAAGATGTTTCTTAAAAAATGTTTCAGTTTTACTGTTTCTAATGCACAACCTTTGGCAAGGTGGTGACTGATATTTCGCAACAGTATTAATCATTGTTGTTTTGGCTTGTTTGCACGTTTGTGACAGTGTCTCCATACTAGGCTCTTGATTTGAAAAACAGCTGTATGCATGTTGCATCAGGGGAAAAGGAAGCCCATATGTAGTTTGTCCTAAACCTTTGGTGCATTTGAGTAAAAAAAATAAAGTTACAAACAACAAATACATCAGTTTCCATTTATTCACTCTAAGCTTGGGGTGCTTACACAAGACTTTGGGTTCTCTCAGGATTTAGTGAGATTCTGAATAATGCATATGAATAAGATTTATCGGTCAAGGTCTCCATGACTGTAGTGAGGTCTTTTGAGGTGGGATGGCTTTAGCTAGAGTTGTATGACAACTATTATTAAGTAGATGGACAAGCTTTTTTTTGTGTGGTCTCCCGGCATGAAATTGGTTGAACCTCATCCCAGGTTTATCCCATGTGTTTGTGTTTCTGAGATAAATGTGAATCCAGGAACAGGTCAAGGCCTCACACAACGAATCTGATAGTAACACAACCTCTGCCTTCCTGACAACTCCCTGCAGGGTGACGCATTGCACTCCACAGGTTTCAACACTCACTTCTGTTTTTGTTTAGTGATGCTATCTCTATCTTCAAATAGAAAGAAAATAATACCTGCTTAATAAAATGATCATGCTTTACCTGAAGCTGAGGTCTGGCAGGGGATGGACTATTACATCATATCCCTATGAATCCACAATTCAACACATTTGTATTTAAAAAAATAGATTTTATAAATCAAATGAGCAAACCCTAAAGAATTGAGATGCAGAGGAATACAAGCGTGCCTGTTCTAGCATGTATGGAAATTCAAACCTTTGAGCTTTAAGCACTCTAGGTTGTTCTGAGAACTCAGAATCCATCTTTTTCGGGTCTGTGTTTTATGTGACATCAACCTTGACTGAACCCGGTATGAGAGTACAAGCTTGTCACATGGACTAGTTGCTTAGGAGGAACAGGAGCATGGAGGGTGCAGACGGACAAGCAGCATGGGTTTTTCTCAGCATGGCATCTCTCTGCTGCGGGTGAGTAAATGCCTGAGCGTTCCTGCTGAGCACATGCTGCCCCCCACTGAGAGGACAGAGGCAATGGAAAATCTGAAATGCGAAGATGGGGTGGGGGATTAAGACAACAATATTTTATAGATGATCGTGAAAATGATTTACACTCAATCCTGCAAAGATGAAGTCTTATATCAATTTTTATAACATCCTTTCTAATAAATGTGTGCATTTATAGGATTTTTACATGTTTAAATGTAAAAAAAAGTTGGCAATGGTTTGAAAAGGCTCTTTTTCTTACAGCATGACCACCAAAGGAGATCCACGTTGTCCTGTAGAAAAGACAAAAAAAAACCTTACAGATATGGAGAGAACAACCAAGTCCACACAAAATGGTTCGTTACTTTGTCAGCTGTCTATTGGGATATATTAAAATAACACAACAACTAGACCTCTAGCTGAAGTCATTTACTAGATTAAAATAATGGATAAAAAATCTCCACCACCAATATGATAAAACACCATTAGTTTTGCAATTAATGCAATTAAATAAAAATAAATTCCAGTGTTACAGGGATGACATTTGCAAAAACAACCAAATAAAAAATGCCCATTGTAATATCTCATAGAAATTATAGACTTACATTTGTGGTAACCATTCATGTATATTTTTTGGGCCATCACAGGACATAAAATCAAAAGATTTAGTTTGGAATATTTTTTTCTATATTTTTTTCCTATAGAAATTATAAAAGGTGATTGTAGATAAATCAAAATGTCCTATTTAGTTAATATTCAACAAAGAAATGGTTTTCAGGTGATGAGTGGATCAGAGGATCAGTGTACACATTTTTGTTGTATAAAAGTTTTGTAAAGTGGCACGGTGACTTAGTGATTAGTACGTTCTCCTCTCAGCGCTAGGGATTCCCGGTTCGAATCCCCATCTGGGTGAAGTTTCCATGTTCTCCCCATGTCCACGTGGGTTTCCTCCGGGTTCTCCGGTTTCCTCCCACAGTCCAAAAACATGGATCAAGTTAATAGAGTTCTCCAAATTGCCCCATATAGAGTGTGTCTGTGTGAGTGAGTGAGTGCCCAGCGATAGATTGGCGCCCTGTCCTGGGTGTATCTGCCCAGCGCCCGAAACGTTTTCCCCTGGATGGGCATGGGGAACCCCACCACGACCCTAATAGAGGATAAAGCGGAAGATAATGGATGGATGGATACAAGTTTTGTAAAAACGAGGTTAAACTGAGAAATGAACCTTGAACTGGGTGCAGTTTCCATGTTCTCCAGGTGTCCGCATGGGTTGTTTTTCCAGGTTTTTCCATTTCTTCCCACAGTCCAAAAACATGGATTCAAGGTGGCTCTATAAATTGCCCCTATCTAAATTGCCCCTATATAGTGTGTGTGTGTGTGCATGTCTGTGTGGGCGAGTGTGTGCCCAGCAATGGATTGGCACTCTGTTTTGAGTGTCTCTCTTCTGGATGACTAATTAGATGTAGTTAGTATATGATTAAGCGCTCAACATAAAGATAAGAAGTTTTGTCATTTTAAACTTATAATTAAAATGATTTCAGAAATCAGATTCTTTTACTTTTCCACAGTAGCAAAAGTTTGCCCAGGATTAATCAGTCACTGAAATATGGTGCTGATTACATATGCATGTATATGTTTGAAATAGACTGTTATTTACCGGTGCACATTTTAGCAATTGGAATTTTAAAAATCCTGCACTACTAATCTAAACCTGATTTTTCTTTACATAGATCCAGCTGTATTTGGAGTCTCTCCTGCTGCTCCATAGACATAGCATGCTTTAAGCTTTCCCATAAAGCATCTGCTTTCCATTTAATCCAGCGTTGACCATATTTACTTGGTGGAATGGAAAATGCATCCACCCCTGAGATCGGTGCTTAACATTATTTATGTTGTAGTTCTTCTTTTTCTCTGATCAGTGCCTTGAATGACAGTTAAAAGCGGAGGTCTGGCTGCTTTAAATTATCACCTGCCACCTTAGAGAAATTTGAAATAGACCTTTTAAATCAGACAAATGCAAAAGCTTCAATGAAATTTTGGATGTACTATATTATTTTTTGACAAACTGTGGATGTTTGGTTTTATGCATTTCATTTTAGGACTTGTTACATGTAATTGGCTTTGTACAAGTTTAAAACTTGAGTGATTTGAAGATAAAACAATATATTTGAACAGTACAAACGTACATATACATGTACACGTGTTATTAAAACCCTGAGCTACCCAAATGTAGTCAGTAATTGATGGAAACAGATTATTATATAATGGTAATATTCATTCATTCATTCATTATCACCCGCTTCATCCTCTATTAGGGTCGTGGTGGGGTTCCCCATGTCCATCCAGGGGAGAATGGCTCGGGCGCTGGCCCAGGCCCAGGCCCAGGACAGGGCGCCAATCCATCGCTGGGCATGTTAATATATTTAAACTGATATCAGAATAAACAACTATCAATGTATTATATATTAAAGTAATGAGGCAGGATTATTTTTATGCATTATTGTGTATAAATTATAAATAACAGAATAGAGGTGATCTATAGCGTCTTAATAATATAATCTGTTTCTGTCCTTAATTTGTATGTTCTTCCATTAATTTGTATGTTCTTCCATTAATTTGTATGTTCTTCCAGTGTCTGTGTGTGTTTCATACACATAAATAATAAAAATAAATAAAAAACATAATTTGAAATCCACTCAAATGTACAAAGAAGATAAAAAATAACAAACATATTCTTAGTCTATTAAATTTGTAATGTACCACTTATGTAGCACTGAACCTTATATGAAGCCCTGTACTAAAACCAACAAAACTGTAGTCTGTAGTACTAGCCATTCATGCTTTTTAAATTACAGGTTTTAATGTACACGCAGTGTAAATTTACCAATACTAAAATAAGCTTCATTTGCAAATACGCTGAAATGTATAGAGGCAAAAAGTAAACGCCTCGTGCTCTACCTGGTGGCTGGTGAAAGTATTTTTAAAACTTCATCCTACAGAAGCATTTTTTATATTAAATTATTACTTATTTAAATGCTCTGTATTCAGAATTTAAGCAGTAAGTTTAGGTGTTTTACAGTTGGAAATCAAAAAGACTAAGCTATCAGGGTTTTGGTATCCTGCTTTAAATTCACATCTGCTGACTAGTGGATGTTCGAAGGGTGTTGATTTCATTATATATATTTATTTATTCTTCTACATAATTAATGTCATTATATACAAATAAGAGCGGCACGGTGGCTTAGTGGTTGGCCTCTCAGCGCTAGGGTTCCCGGTTCGAATCCCCATCTGGGTGGAGTTTCCATGTTCCATGGAACCCCACCGCGACCCTACTAGAGGATAAAGCGGGAGATAATGAATGATATACAAATAAATCATATTAAAGTTGGTACACATTTAAAGGGTGTCACTTGGATTTCAGCCACAAGAGGCCAAACTTTTCAGCTTGCCATAATTAATATACACTTTAATGTGTTTAACAATGCAGTTATGAGGCAGTAAAATGTAATGGGTTTATGCTTTGGGTCAGCATAATTTATCTCATCAGACCCTGTACATGCCTTTCAGAAATTTTAATTAGGTAAACAATTTAATTAAATTATTACAGCAACTTCATTACATGTTAAGTTAAAAAATACACTATTCCTACATTTAATAATTTACAGATAATTTACCGCGTATTAATTTGTGTTTACTGTATAATTTTTTTTAAGCAACAGTAGCTGAACACATAATAACTCTTAATGATCATACTGGTATTTAATTACATTTAATTCTAGTAATACTTATTTATTTATTGCTTTTTATAGTTAATATTCATTCATTCATTATCCTCCGCTTTATCCTCTATCCATATTTTTTAACATGATGTTCATGAATTAATTGCTTTCATTAAACCAATGTTAACTAGTAATATTTTTTGTGAATTGTCAAAAGATCAACATTGTCTCATACTTTATAGTTTACATACGAGTTCCAGAAAATCAGGTTTTGACACCTTCTGGCATTTCCCTATTGCACATGAAGCAAGCCACGGGAGAGTGAGATAGGAATCAAGCTTTGTGTTTTTTCATATAGTCTGAGCAGAATATAGAGTTATATTATGCTAAGAGTAAGCCATATATTAATTTTGTACAGAAATGACAAGTTATATGGACTGACAGACAGTGAAAATAAGTGAAATGTGTAATCAGACAAGTCTTTGTTTTTACTTGTTTTGGGAGAAAACTGAAAATACTTATATACATACCAAAGATACCAAAGAGCATGCAGATAGTTACTAATTAGAAATACAAAAACCAATATCTGTGATTACATGGAGGTGAATCAGTGCTCAATGCATGAGTGATCCACATGTATGGGACAGTCATAGGCTTGTGGTTAAGAGTCCTAAAAGTGTAAGTCCATGATTGACTTCATCACCTAATTTGCATAGTAGTTCATTTGCATGTATTTCAAACTGAAGAATAAAGGAATAAAATAAGTAATATTGTTGAGAGAAAAAATGTGAGTAAAAAACACCTGAAGTATGTCAAAACTACAAAAAAAAACTCTTTTCTTAGTTTTGTAAATCCTCTACTGTCCACAAAGTAGAATGGAAAGTTCCCAAGAACTCTTTGGTTGTCATAGCATTAAAAGATAAAAAGTGTTTAGAAAATCTCAGGTGAGTCATAGAACGCTCCTGCAACATGCCAGAAGATCATTTAAGATTCCACAAATGTGTAAGAGAAATGCTAGAATTTTTACTGACATATGATGTTGGTTAAAATATGTGGGCAGTGTTGGGCAGGCCACTTGTAAAACATAGTGAGCTGAGCTACGGGGATTCTGGGTTTCGGGGTTTTACAGTTGTTAGTAAGACTAAGCTATAAGTGTTTTGGTATCCTGCACTGAATTCAGTTGATGTATATACAGATTTTTTTTTGTATTACAGTTATTTTGTAAAATTTCTTTTTGGAGGCTGTAGGTTAAAAGTGGACACTAAATAAATGAAAGATTAAATGAAGCTTCACTACACAAAAGCTACCACCCAGAGAAATTAAGCAAGTTACACAAATATGGCTGGGCGACAGGGTGGCTTAGTAATAAAAACAAAAGGTTCAAAAAACCTGGATTCAAGGTAAATTGAATGCTCTAAAATGCCCCATAAAAAGTGTGTCTGTGAGTGTGCCCAGCGGATTGGCACACTGTTCTGGGTATATATGCCCAGGGCCCGAAACATTCGCCCCGAATGGGTATAGGACACCCCCCCCCCCCCGCGGCCCTAGTTGAGGATTAAGCTGAAGATAATGAATGAATGCTCATGCACAAATATGGCAACAGTACATTAACTATTCAGAAGCCACATCACATTGTACCAACCTGATGTCAGATCAATGCACATAGACAGTCAGATACACCAATTAAATCTTTTTTTTAACACTAATATATATATATATATATATATATATATA